>VZQC01009966.1:586344-755915 GCA_009823505.1 Rhizomys pruinosus
AAAAAAAAAAAAAAATTTATTTTGTGTATGTGTCTATTTGAGAGCATATATGCAGGTGGGCACAGGCCGCGGCTAGAGCAGCGTGTCCAGTGGCCTCCTCTGTCTCTGTGCTTACTCCTCTGAGGCAGGGCCGAGGCTAGAGCAGCGTGTCCAGTGGCCTCCTCTGTCTCTGTGCCTACTCCTCTGAGGCACAGTCAAGGCTACAGCAGCGTGTCCGGTGGCCTCCTCTGTCTCTGTGCTTACTCCTCTGAGGCACAGTCTTTCCCTGAACCTACTGCTGTCATTTTGTTGACTAGGCTGGAGTCCAGCAACCCTGTGATTCTCTAGGCTGGAGTCCAGCAACCCTGTGATTCTCCTGTTCCTGTACTACCTCTCAGAATTGGGGTTACAGGTGTTCACAGAATGCCTGGCTTATCACCTGGGTGCTGGACCGAAATCTGGTGTTTGGATTGCACAGCAAGCGCTCTTCCCCACTAAGCCATCTCTCCAGTCCCTTGATAGTTCTTTTTTTTTTTTTTCCTCAGTTATGATGAGAACAACGGTGGGGGTTTTCATTCAGCTTTTCCAAGGAGATAGTTCTTATTTTTTTTTAGCATTTGGTAAAAACTTTTTAGAACTGAAATTCTGGATGAGATATGACTACTTTAGTTCTCTACTCAGTTGAGTTCTCAATCACTCAGTTATTGAGTTCTAAGCTCAGTTGGTTCTTGTGGTTTTTTTCCCCTTGCCAAACCATCTTTTCTATGAAGAAACTTATTCAGTCAGTTCCTCTTTTGATTTTTGTTAGAAAAGTCATCACTCTGTGATCAACCATAGAATTTTGTAGCGCAGGAGGGAGGTGTGTGAAGACCTTCCATCCTTGCTGACACTGCAGCTGAACGTGGCTATGCAGCTGAGAAATTTTTTAAAGGCACAATATGTGGAATGATTTGTTACACAGCAAAAGCTAGCTGATACATGTAGTTATTAACATTTGGGATATTGGCAAATGTCAGTGAAGGTCACTGCTATGCCATTAGTGTTAGCGGTGTGTGGTCAATTTCTCTTCTAGATGTGTGGTCACTTCCTCCCTCACTTCCTCCTCTAGATGTGTGGTCACTTCCTCCCTCACTTCCTCCTCTAGATGTGTGGTCACTTCCTCCCTCACTTCCTCCTCTAGATGTGTGGTCACTTCCTCCCTCACTTCCTCACTTCCTCCTCTAGATACAGCACGTTTGTTTTTCATTACCATTATTAATTCCAGCAAATTAAATAATTTTAATTTTATGTTCTTGGTGCTGATTAATATTTTATTTTCTAATAGTACTTTAACACATTAATTTTTCTCATTGTGAAATAAACACACACATAGAAAAGTAGTTAAAGTGTAAATGTACAGGCCATAGCAAGTTATAAAGTTAGTATTACTAACTGCTCTTGGATTGAGGAATTCACATTCCCAGGACACTGAAAGCTGTCGCATATCTTCCTGAGAGTCCTCTCCCAGAGGTAGTCACTAAACTGATTTTACTTCTCAGCTTTTCTTATACCAATTTTTGTGCTTTTTCTATAAGCAAAATAGTTAAGTTTCAACATGTAAGTGGAATAAGATAGTACATATTTTTTTCCTGACATTATTTCCTGAACAATATACCTAAGATAAATCTATGCCATTATTAACAAACATTAAATTTCAGTTTTCATTGCTGTGCAGAATTTCTTGTAAAGAATATACCTAATCAATCCCACTATTAATGGGGTTGGGTTATTTGTAGTTTGGGGCTATTATCAGTAAGTCTTCCAAGCCACGTTCTTATACATGTATTCCGGAAAATCTTATGTGAGCGTTCTATTTTTTAATTTTAATTTTAATTTTTTATTTTTTTGAGACAGGGTCTCCCTGTAGCCCCAGATGGCCTGGAAGTTGTTATGTTGACCAGGTTAACCTTGAACTCACAGAGATCTATGTGCTTCTCCCTCCTGAGTGCTGGGATTAAAGGCCTTGAGCTACTATGCCTGGCATGTGAGAGATTTTAAAGGTGTGTGCTTAGTAGAATTTCTGGGTAGTAAAGTCCTACTCACCTTCTGTCAGCCTCACAAGAAAGTATTATTGTCTGATGTTCATCTTACATTGAGTTTTGAACCATCGGTTTACTGTATTTTTCCCGCTTTTTAAATTCATTTTAAAGTTATTATACAGTGTGAAGGGCTTCGTTAGGACTTTGTTCTTCTTTACCCCCCTCCCAGAATCCACTCCCCCCACCCCCACTGTCCTTACTTCCATTTAGCATTCTGATCTCCAGTTCCATCCGAGTTGTTGCAAATGTCCTTTGCAACAGAGCAGCATTCATGGTGTATATATGCCATATTATCTTTGTCCAGTGATGCATCGATGCATAGTTAGGTTGGTTCTTGTAGCTTTCATGGACAGTGCAGCAATGACCTGTAGGAAGCTTTCTTTTGTGTCAAACAGGGACCACGTGGCCCTGCTAAGGGGACAGAGACACAGCACCTGCTAGTAGCTGCTATAGGGAGCTGGCCTCTCTGAGCAGAGACCAGCAGGCTACTTCCAACTGGTCCCAGGCTAAGGGCCTGGGTGGTACTTCCAACTCAGGCCCTTAGCTGGGACAACGAGGCACGTTTCCCACTCTTGGCTGTGACTTCCCACCTGCCCAGAGACTGCTGAACCCTGGACAGGAATTTCAGACTGATGGCTGTTGGCCTATCTTCAGCCTGTGTCCACTCACAACACTAGCTACCCAGATTGGTGGTCTGCACTGGAACCTTTTTCCAACCCACTGGCCACCAGAACAAAATGCAGGCCTGCTTCAGCCTGTGTGCATGCAAAAGATTAAAAAAAATGATGGCTAGGAATTCTGTAATGATGTTAATGGGAAATTCAATTTATTTCTTGCTACAGGCTGCTTTTATAAACCAAATGACATCAGTTCCCAGAGCCAATCACAGGCCCCCCCCAACTCCGCCACTGCACACCATTGCCCCACCCAGCATCATGCACCCAGGCCACGTTGTTTGCTCCTCCTTGGGGTGGGGTCAGAGAAATCCCTTGCCTCTCAACCGTGGTGCCCTGAGGCATGCTAGCTGAGAACTAGCCCCCAGTTCAAACTGGATCTTCCCACAGTGACCCAGAATGTGCATGTTTTTCTGAGAGTCACCCAAGAATGGCAGAAGCAGACTGTGCTGCAGTTCTGATGTTAGTTCCCTGAGAATGATCCACCCTGGTCTCCATATTTGTTCTTAATAGTTTACACGTGTACCAGCAGTGAGTAGGGCTCCTCTTCACCACATCCTCACCAGCAGTTCTTGTAATTTATTTTTTTGTTGACAACCATTCTGATTGAGATGACCAAAGCTTTTTTTTTTTTTTTTTTATGTCACTAGCACAGTATTCTTATTTTAATGGGACTGCTTCAGATTGTCCTTAGAAAGGCTGCTTGATCTTTTGTCCCAAGCCTTTTCTAAAATATTACAATAGTAGTTTAAAAGTATCAGGATGTTGTAACTGAGCCTTTCTGGATACTACACGACCTACTTTAATGCCATACAAATTTGGCGAAGGGTCTTAAAAGTGGATACTGTTTCCTTGGCCGCAGAGGTAAGTAAGTCCCAGGGAACTATGCAAGGGACATCTCTTGAAATGTCCTAAAATGGGAGTCACCAGTCTGTCCTGTGCAGGGTTAGGTCTTGAGATCCACTATGGGACTCTCAGCCAGTGTCTAGTCTATGAAGAGTCATAAAGGAAAGGCTGGTCATGCTTCAAAAAGGGAGCCCTGGGCTTAGGAAGAGGGGGCGTGGGTAATGTAAAGGCTGCAATTGGGGTGAAATGGTGAACTACAATAAGCGATGTATTCGGACACTCATTTGATCAACTTGATTGAACAAAACAACCTGTCACCACCCTCACCCTGAATGGTGGGGACGGTGGGGGTTTGGGGCACAACATCTGTAGATGGTTTTGCACGAAGGATGCTTATACTCCATGGATTATCACTTATAGCTTAAAAAATGAAAAAAAAAAAAAACCTGAAAGATGCAGGACAGTATTGGCAGAAGAGCATGATGGCTGGGGAATGGGGTGGGGGGGGGGGGGGTGGGGGGGGGGGGGGGGGGGGGGGGGGGGGGAGGAAAGGGAAAATAAATGCCGGATCTGAATTTGAGAAGTGATTTACGAAATGCACAAACCATCAATAAAAATTAAATTAAAAAAAATTAAATAAAATTTAAAAAGCAAAAAAAAAAAAAAGGGAAGCCTGGTCTAGCAAAACCTGACTTTGTCTTCCAGTGGATGGAACTGGCAATTGAAAAGCCAAAAGGAGCCAGGAGCTCCCTCCCACCCACACCCAAAACCTGAGTGACCCTTGAGGAGCAGATCCTCAACTGACCTTGAGAAAACAAAAACCTTGGTTAGTCTGGGCTAACTGTGTGGCCTTAAACATCCAAAAGGAAAGTATAACCAGAAATAAGTAAATAGTAAGGCCTGAGAAATTGTACTTCAGGTATAAAACTTGAGATCTTAGTAAAAAGACAAAAAGTTAAAAAAAAAAAAAAGAGCACAGTTGTTTTGCCTGTCTTACTGGCAAGTGCAGCTACCCTGTGGCTGCCACTGCTTTTGCCAACCTTCAAAGATATGAGACACAACTTTTCAACCTTCCAATGTGGACTGAAGACTCATGTCTCTCCAAGAATCCTCCAAACCTTCAGTGCCAGGTGGGGACTGCTGAGACATCCAGCTTGTGGACTGAGCTACTACCGGGGTTTCCGCCTCTTCCGAATATAGACTGTCATTGTTGGACTACCCAGCTATTCAGGCTGTATCATGGAGACCATTACAGGAAGATCAAGACAGAACACTGTGCTTACAGGAACTCATTTAGTGACCGTGGGAAGAGAAAACCCCAGTGTGGAACACAAGGGCAGAACTGATGGTTGGGTTTGCCAAGGAGGAGCCTTCAAACATGACATCTTTCAGCTGGCAATTGTGAAGTTGAACTCTTGACTATATTTAGAACTGTTGAAAGCTTGAGCTTTGCATTTGTAGGGGCCCAAATCATTGGCTTTGGAGATCTTTTGGTGAAAAGTCACAGGTTCACCTTTCCCTGTCTTTTTTTTCGGGTAAATCTTACCCAAAAATAATGAATAGGTAATCTCCGGTGATGTGTTCTTGATTGAAGTCCTCCTCCTCTATGTGTTTAAAGGCAGATCCTACTGCAACCACATTTACAATTTTGAACCTGACAAGATTGTTCTGCCCCTCCCTGTTGTCAAACTTAACTCCTTGTGGAGGGATTGTGCCTTGTTTCAGACGTTGATGTCTTTTTTTCCTTCTTTTGACTTGGGGTCTCTTGTAGCCTAGGCTAACTGTAAATTCACTGTGTAGCCTTGAACTTCTGATCATCCTTCAAGTCTTATATTAATACCATTTTGAATTGATTTTTTTGTGCAAGATGGGAGAAATGGATCTAGTTTCATTTTCCTACATATGGAAATCCAGTTTTCCCACCACCATTTGTTAGAGGCTGGATCTTTTCTCTCTCTCTCTCTCTCTCTCTCTCTCTCTCTCTCTCTATATATATATATATATATATATATATATATATACACACACACACACACACACACATATATACACACACACACACACACACACACACATATATATATATATATATATACACACACACACACACACACACATATATATGTCAAATATATATACATAATATGTCAAACACATATAATACACATATGTATATATTAGGTGTATTAGGTGGTTGGTGCTAGCTGTGTGGGTTTGTTTCCAGGTCCTTGATTGTACTTCATGTTTCAGTGCCAGTACATAAAACTTTTGTTATGATGGCTCTAGTGTACCTATCACATCAGGTGTGTGATAATGTGCTGGGTAGCTTTAGTGTCAATTTGACACACCTGGGTTGAGGGAGCCTCAACTGGGGAATTGGCTCCCTTGGACTGGCCTGTGGCCATGCCTGTGGAGTATTTTCTTGACTGTTGAGTGATGTGGGAGGGCCCAGCCCACTGTGGGTGGTGCCACCTCTGGGCAGGTGGTTCTGTATTGTATAAGAAAGCAGGCTGAGCCTGGGCCAGGGGAGCAAGTCAGTAAGAAACATTCTTCATGGCCTGTGCTTCAGCTTCTGCCTCCAGGTTCCTGCCCTGAGTTCCTACCTTGGGCTCCCTCAGTGATGACCTGTGACCTGGGACATGTAAGATGAATAAACCCTTTCCTCCCCAACTTGGTGTGTTGGTCAGAGTGTTTTGTCACAACAATTATAAGGAAACTAGAAGAGACATCTTCAGTATTGCTTTCTCTTCTTTGGGATTTGTGTTGTTATAAATTTAAAAATTTTTGTTTTAGTTCAGCAAAGAATGCTAATGGAATTTTGTTAAGGATTGTCTTAAATATATGGATCATTTTCGGTAATAACTGCCATTATCACATTAATTCTGCCTGTTGATGAGCAGGGGAGTTCTTTCTGTTCTCTAGTATTTGGTTTCTTCAGCGTCTAAAAGTTTTATTGTAGAGATCTTTCACCTCCTTTGTTCAGCTTATGTTGAGGTAGTTTTTGAAGCTGTAGTGAATGGGATCCCCCCACCTCCGCCCCCCTCACAGTTTATTTCTTTCCAAGTACTTTACTGGTATGTAGAAAGGTACTGAGTTTTGTATGTTGATTTTTGATTCCTATTACTTTTCTGCAGATGCATGTTAGGTCCAAGAGTTTTCTAGGGCTGGAGAGATGACTAGGCAGTTAAGAGCACTGGTTACTCTTGCAGAGGACCTGGGGTCAGTTCCCATTGCTCACATGGTGGCTGACAGCCATGTGTAATTCCAGTTCTAGAGGATTCAACATCTTCTTCTGACCTCCATGGGCATTTCACGGCACTTATGTACATGAGGTGAACCAACATACATGCAGGCAATATATTCATACACATTAAATAAATAAATAAATAAATAAATAAATAAATGAACAACTTTTTTTGAAAAGAGTTCTCTGTGTATTCTTTAGGGTCTTTTAAGTGTAGGCTCCTGCCATCTGCAAATAGGGGTGCTTTGCTTTCTGCCTTTCATATTTGTGTCTCCTTAATTTCTTTCTCTTATACTTGTTCTGAAGTCTTCCAGGACTATATTGATTAAGATTGGTGACAGTGGGTACTCAGTCTTATCCTGGTTTTAAAAGAAATGCTATTGGTTTACCATATCTTTATAGGTAGTTGACCAGAAAGGAATATAAGTTGGTGGGGATAGAGGTAGGAATTTGATTCAAGTTATACAAAATACAGAAAGTTAAAGGTTGAGGTGAAGGGTTAGTTTGCCTCAAGAAAGGAAAGTAAATTTGGTGTCACAGTTTTCCAGAAATTTATGACATTCTTTATACTGTTGGTTCTCGTGAACCCATGACAGTGTTTTTTCTCTACTATAGATAAATTTGGGCACCTTGAGTATGCCTGATTGATACTTTTCCATATAGTAGCAGTAAAGGATACAACCCTTTTGGAACTGACATTTTCTTTGTCTATATCTAAAGAGCAGAGAAGTATTGCTATTATCCAAAGGGAAAATATTATCTTATCAAATGGGGAATTGGAAAAATATTTTATTTAGTTAAAGACTCTGTATCTACTAAAACCAACAGTGGCTATAAGAAGCCTGTTGTAGTATACCAGCCCAAGGTGACTGGGGTTCTGTGCATATAATTAGACAGAATTCTCTCTAAGTGGGCCAGTGAGCTCTAATCAGACATGTACATTTGAAGAACAGTGTCTGTGTGTTCTGTCACATGACTGCTCTGTGCTGAGGCTCCGTGCCAAGATAGCAATTGTTCTTCATGTGCCCTAGCCAATCTCAGAAGCAAGGCAGGAGGGTTTATAGCTTACGAATTAGTTTTTCTAGCTAAGAAAGCTGAAAACTTGAGGATTTAATATGTTTTGAGTGCTGTTACCTCAGTCTTGTACATAGGCAATTTAAACCACGTGAGCACCGCGTTTTGGTCCATTGGGGTAATGAGGGAAGGGACTGAGGGGTTACTAGTTTCATTTTGGAATCATAGCACAACATCCTGTATGTACCTTCCCAAGTTGACTAACGCAGTGTTTGTGACAGGCTGTAGTTGAGGATGCTTTTAGCATGTGGAGTGAAATCTTAAATTTGTTTCTGATGACCTCTGTTAGATGTGAAGATCTGTAAGTTCTTGTTTCTTGTTATTTACCGCAGATCCAAGTACCTTATTGACTGATTTCTTGTCTTTTATCTGAATGGTCCCTGGATGTGTAGAATTGGTGATGGCTTTTGTATTTTTACTAATTAGCCTTTCTTAGAAAACAAAGTAAGCTTTTCATGCTTGAGTAAACACATTGATGTATTGTGAAAATGCCAGCCTCTGAAGAGTTGGCATAAGCTCAGTTATTCACGTATGTGACTCTTTTCAACGGCTTTTGTGTTTGCTAATGCTTTAGTGCACTAGTATAAAGAAACTTCATACCTTTTCTTAAGAAATCCCATTTCAGCTGTATGGTTAAAGAAATCCCAAGGACTTAGCCCCCTCTGAGCACTTTCTTCCTTATCATATGTAGCTAATTGGTAGAAGCCATTTATTCAGATTTGTAGTTTGTTTGATAATGTCTTTCTTTTTTATTTGAAGAAGTTGCTTGCACAGTGTTCCTGTCACCGAGCATCAGCACAGCCCCCACCCGCCCGACGTGCTCACCCTGTTACCCACACTAGTCCACATGGTTTTTCATACGGAGTACCTGGAGTTTTGTTTTCATTGAAAATTAGGCTTTCACGTTGTTGTCTTTATAATAGTTACTTTTCATTATGTGCATAATACTGAATTATTTAACAACAGGCTAGCTGTTTCCTTACTTATAATGGTCTTCTTGGTTTCTATTTTAATATAATGCATTATTTAATATATTTTAATATATTTGTGCATTATCGATTTTTTTTTTTTTTGCTATTTTCAGTTATATTATGAGAAGTGCAGAAAGCTGTAAGTGGACTTGAAAACATTTTTTTTTTTTAATGTATTACCCAGTTGCTTTCCAAAAGGCAGTGCCTTTGGAAATGCCTTCCTGCATCATTATGTAAATTCCAGTTCTCTTTAACCAGTAAAAGGTAAAGACTACCAACTGTTATCATCTTACAATATTTAACATTTGGAGCATCCTGTAATCTGGGCACAAACTTTTTCCTCTGTAAATTCAGCTTCTATTAATTAATTAATTTATTTATTTATTAATTAATTTATTTATTTATTTATTTATTTAGTTGTATGAATGTACTGTCTGCATGTAGGTTTGTGCACCGTGTTGTGCAATGCCACGGAGGTCAGAAGAGGGCGTCGGATTCCCCTGGAACTGGATTTCTCCTGGAATTGGAGTTACAGACGGTTCTCAGCTGCCATGTAGGTGCTGGAGATCGAACCCGGATCCTCTGCAAGAGCAGTCAGTGCTCTTAACCACTAGGCCATCTCTCCAGCCCATCAGCTTCTATTTTTAACAAACAAATATGTGCAAATAGTTGGCAGTTCTGACAGGCCATGTACTGTGACAGCGAGCAGGGCCTCTTGCCTTCTTCCCACTCCCGGGCTTTTGAGCATCTCCAGCCCTGGGTGTTTTGTAGATAGGCCTCTGTACTGCTGATAGCTTACTGTTGCAGTGTGGTTGTCCACTTTGTAGCTGTCTATAGATTTCTTTTTGTGGAAATTGAAGCTTTAGTGCAGATAGCTTCCTATTCTGATATTGATAGAACATAGTTTTATCAATAGAGATGTTATAATATTATGACTGTTATATTCCTTATAAGCAAATTTTATATTTATATTTATCTTCTTATGCAATATTATCCTTGAGGTTAATAATTCCATCCCCTTTTGCTTATTTTATTTTCTCTATTCCTGTTTCTAATTTATAAATCCCTCTTGATACTTCTTCACACATCAGATAATCCCTGAGATGTGTTTTTACTTTTCAGAACTCCTGGGAGCCTGCATGCTTTGCTGCAGGGTGGGGAGGGTGCTCTCAGGGCCTGCTGCCAGTGGGCAGACAGGAGACTGCAGGTTTGTTTTATTTTTCTGGATTTTGTTGATTCTGTGTTCCTGAATATTACATCACTCTCTTAAATGTATATCCACATTTTGATAGATGCCTCGGAAAGTTTCAGGAAAAAATAAAATGTTTAAGATGATGTATATGAAAACTACCTGACTGCAGCATGGCTGGGTGTCATGTTCTGTGGAGGAATGATTTCTTGGAGGTTTAAGGTGGTGCTGCACTGACTCCCCACTTCCAGGTTTGCTCTTTAGCCCAGCGTCATTCTGAGCTCACATTCTTTGGTACTGTTTTGTCCATTTTTCTTTGGAAGTTTAAAAAAAAAATCCCTATTTTCATAGTTCTGATATTTTACAGTATTCCTTTGTTAGCCTTTCTTCATTCTGTATTAGTTTCTTTCGTATTGTTATGATCAAAATGTCTGACAGAATCAGCTTAAGGAGAACTTAACTTCGGACATGGCTTTAGAACACCATCTTGCAGAAGGTGTGGTTGTGTGAGCAGGACATTGTGGGAGTTTGGGTAAAAGGCAGGGACGATTCCCATCGTGGTGGGCCAGTATGTAGAGAAGTGGGGCAAAGCCTGGAGCCTGGCCACAACCAGCCAGTGAACTAGGCTCCTACCTCAGGGACCTTCCACAGGCCCCTCCTGCTAGCAGACTGGCTGGAACACAAGAGTTCTAACCTGGAGTCTGTGCTTCAGATCCAAACGCATTCACTCTGTGGTCCACACAGTGTGCCCTTTTGAACAAGAAAGTAATGTTCTGCAGTTTCCCCTGGTTTCTACCCTTGAACTAGATAGTTATAGCATGGGCTTTATTTTTCCTGCCCCTTTCCCCCCCTCCCATTTTCCTATCTCATTTTTCTGAGATTATTTATTTATCTTGGTATTTTTTCTGTAAATGTTACAATAGTTTTTTAATTTCCAAGTTTATTCCCAATTTTTCAATTTTTTTATGTTATACTGGTTCATTTTGAATTTTCTAAGGATAGTATACTTTCTGATGTTTTCTTTTGCTCCTATTAATGCCTGTGTGCCTGTGCATGCATGCGTACAGGTGTGTGCACTCCTGCATGTGCTTATGTGCATATACGTGTATGGAGTGCTGTGTGTGTGTGCGTGCGTGCACATCTGCGCACACTCTCTTTGCACATTGCAGGCTTTCCTCAGGTGTCCAGAGACTCTAAGCTCTGGTTAAATTAAAGATAAAAGCATTAAGAGAGTGGGTAATTTGTGCATGCCTAGAAACTCTGGTGCATCATTAGGGCTTAGCACCTCAGCTCCTCTGCGATGCGCACGGCAAGGGGCTGGCTGCCTCCACATGAGGGGGAGAGATTTCACTTACAGCCTTTGACTGCAGCTTCTCCCCCTCACCCCCTGCCCATTTTGTTGGAGCTACCTGACACTTGCTCTAAAAGCCCATATGCTTTCACTTAACTGTTCTTGCCTAGCTATGAAGGGGCTATTGTTTTAGTTTGAGAACTCTGTTACATCTCTAGTTTATTTCTTGCTTCTCATGTCAGTGGGATTAATAGAGTTATTCTGAATGTTTATATTTATGTCGATTTTTAAAAAATGTTTTAGTGCACTTTTTTCTTTTTTAAGATTTTTATTGAAGTCTGTGCATTTCATACATCATTTCTCTTTTTTTTTTTTTAACTCAATAGATATGGGAAAACTTTATTACACTGAGATGTTCATATAAAAAGGTGGACAAAACCACCTTGGTCTTGTGAATGATGCTACAGAGTTGCTGGTCCAGAAGCATACATCATTTCTCAGTCTAATTTAGACTCATTTCCCTTCCATGCCCCTCTCCCCACCTGAGTTCATGCACTCTGCAGTACATGTCTTGTATCTTTTTCTGAGTTTTTTTTTAAAGTTTTTCAAAGTAGAGGATTATTGTTTCTGGGAGAACTTTACTGTTTCAGTCAGTTCCTTGTCCCAGTTCTTTGGTTGTTGTTTCCTCCAATTTGTATTGCTTCAATGACATATGTATATATGTGTATATATATATATATATATATATATATATATATATGTATATATGTCACACCTATACTAAAATTATGTCATCTGAAAATAAACTGTATGTTATTTCTAAATTATATTTCCGGATTCACATTTTTCTCTCTTAATTTTATATTACTCTTAAAATATGCATACATATCCTCCACCCATGTGCCAAATTACAAAGTCTGAAAATAAGTAGTAGGTTAATTCTAAAGCCTGTTAAGGGATTCACATTATAAGAGTACGGTTGCTTTCAGATAAAGAGGAATATAACATTAACATTGCTCAGTTTGCCTTACATCTAAATACTTGGTGCTAGTATCCACAAATAAGGGATACCATTTGTCCTTTGTTTTTCTGGGAATATGTTACTTCACTTAACATAGTATCTTCTAGTTCCATCCATTTACCTGTAAAGATCATGATGTCTTTCTTACTGCTGCATAGAACTCCATTGTGTAGATGTATCACACTTGGGTTGGTTCCGGCTCTTCACAGTTGTAAAGAGAGCTACACTAAACATGAATGTGCATACATCTGCAATAGGATGAGTCTTTTAAGGGTTCTCCACACTGCTTTCCATAGTGGTTGTATGAGTTTATATTCCCACCAGCAGTAGATGAGTGTTCCCCTTTCCCCACAACCTCTCCAGCATTTGATATCATTTGTTTTCTTGATCCTGGCCAGTCTTATCAGAGTGAGATGATATCTTAAAGTAGTTTTTAATTTGTATTTCCTTAATAGTGATGTTGAACACTTTTTGTTTTTTGAGTAGTTTATATATTCTGGAAGTTAATGCTCTGTCACATGTATCAGCTGATACATCTGTTACAATGTTTCCTCCCACTCTGTGGGTCTTCTCTTCACTTCACTGATTGTTTCTTTCACTGTACAGAAGCTTTTGAGTTTAATGAGGTTGCACTTGTCAACTGTGGACCTTATTTCCTGCACAGCTGCTGTCTGATTTTCCTATGCCAGTGTCTTGTAGGTTTCTGCCAACGTTTTCTTCTATCACCTTCAGAATTTTGGGTTTCATGTTGAGATCCTTGATTCATTTGGAGTTGATTTTTATATAGGGTGAGAGGTAGGGGTTTAACTTTATTCTTCTACAAGTGGTGATCCAGTTTTGCTAACACCATCTGCTAAAGATGCTGTCTTTCCTTCACTGAGTCTTCTTGGCTTCTTTGTCAAATATGAGGTGGCTGAAATTGTATGTGATCAAGCTTGGATCTTCAGTTTTGTTCCATTGGTCTAGAGGTCTGTTTTTGTGCCAGTACCAGGCTGTTTTTAGGACTATAGCCCTGTAACATAATTTGAAGTCTGATATAGTGATTCCCCTTGTATTGCTCTTTTTAAAATTTATTTATTTATATTTTTTGCAAGAAGCAATACTTGAATTTCATGTCAGATTACAAACAAAAGGAATCAAATCCACATGCCAAAAGCACAAAGAAAACTCAACAACATGGGAAAAACAAATAAGAAATCCCCACCAAACACTATCAGTCCTACAGAGGACTCCCACAATGAGATCTCTCTGGAGTTAACCCAGGACAAAACAGATCCCTTTATATATATAATATAGATAGATATTTGTTCTATTGATTCTTGTTTTTTTCCTCTCTCTGATCCATCCTGGAGGCTGGTCTTTTAGTGTCTAGCCATCCTGGAGGAGGGTCCTTTACTCTCTCAGCCACCCTGGAGCCCTGTCCTTTGCTCTCTGATCTGTCCTGGAGGTGGGTCCTTTGCTCTCTGATCCGTCCTGGAGATGGGTCCTTTGCTCTCTGATCCATCCCGGAGGCGGGTCCTTTGCTCTCTGATCCATCCTTGAAATGGGTCCTTTGCTCTCTGATCCATCCTCGAAGTGGGTCCTTTGCTCTCTGATCCATCCTCGAAGTAGGTCCTTTACTCTCTGATCCGTTCTGGAGGTGTGGGTCCTTGGCTCTCTGTATTGCTCTTTTCGCTTAGCCAATAGCTTTGGCTGTTTGGGGTCTTTTTTTTTTTTTTCCAAGCCAATGTTTTATTGATGCTCTGTGACTTTCATACAAAATTACATTACAAATCAAATCTAGACCCGTGCCCCCCTCCCTGGCCCCCCACCCCACCAGAGCTCATGCATTCTGCCAAACATGTTTTTCATCTTTTTCTCAGTCTCTCTCAAAATTCTTGATGCAGAAGTTTACTGTTTGGAGCAAAAGTTCACCATTTCAGTCAGTTCTTTCACACACTCTTTTCTGTGTTTGTCATGCTGTTATTCCTTCAAATATGCATCACTCCAAAATATCACTATGCACGCACATATATGATAGGTTTAGCATCTTCAGCTTATGATTTTTTTTTTTTTCTAAGTGTCATGTTCATGATTTGAACTCCTTTTTGGCAAGCCAAATCACCACCAGTTCTGCCTTGTGTTCCACACTGGGGTTTTCCCTTCCCATGGTCACCAAATGAGGTCCAGTAAGCACTGCATCCTGTCTTGATCTTCCTGTACTGGTCTCCATGATAACAGCCTGGGTAGTCCAACAATGGCAGTCTATACTCTGAAGAGGCTGAAACCCCAGTAGTAGCTCAGTCCACAAGCTGGATGTCTCAGAGTCCCATCTGGCATTGAAGGTTTGGAGGATTCTTGGAGGGCATGAGTCTTCAGTCCATATTGGAAGGTTGAAAAGCGTGTCTCATATCTTTGAAGGTTGGCAAAAAGCAGTGGCAGCCACAGGGTAGCTGCACTTGCCAGTAAAAACAGGCAAAAAAACTGTGCTCTTTTTTTCTTTTTCTTTTTTACTTTTTGTCTTTTTACTAAGATCTCAAGTTTTATACCTGAATTGCAATTTCTCAGAACTATTTATTTATGGTTATACTTAATTTTTGGATGTTTAAAGCCATATAGCTAGCACAGATTAAGGTTTTTGTTTTCTCAAGGTCAGGTGAGGATCTGGTCCTCAAGGGTCATTCAGGTTTTCTTTTTTTTTTGGGGGGGGGAAGCCCCTGGCTCCTTTCAGCTTTTCAATTACCAGTTCCATCCACTCGAGGACAAAGTTAGGTCTTGCTAACCAGGCTTCCTTTTGGAAGCATGAGAAACTTTTCTCTTCATAGACTGGCACTGGCTGAAGTCCCATTAGCAGATCTCCAAGACTCTCCTGCACAGGAAGATGGTGACTCACATTTTTAGGACATTTCAAGAAATGCCCCCATGCATATCCCTGGGATTAGTTGATCTCTGAGGGCAAGGAACAAAATTATCCCATAAGACCCCCATAAGCCAAATTGGTATGGGCATTAAGTATGGCCATTAAGCACCCAGAAAGGCTAAGTTACACCAGCCTGATACTTTTAACTGCTCTATAATATTTCACAAAATGCTTGGACAAAAGCTCAAGCAGCCTTGTAAAAGAAATACTAAGAAGCACTCCCATAAAATAAATACTGTGGCTAGACATAATGTCATGACAAACCAGCTTTTTCCGCATTCCTTTGATCTTATATTACTCTAAAATATGCATACATATCTTTCTTCCATATACCAAAAATTCCTGAAAATAAATGGTAGCTTAGTTCTAGAACCTCTTAAGGGATTCACACTATAAGAGCACAGTTGTTTTCAGATCACATTAACATTGCTCAGTTTGCCTTACAACTAGGTAATTGGTGCTAGCATCCATCCATTTCTCTTAGGTTTTCAAATTTAGTAGAGTATAGGCTTTTGAAGTATCCTTGTATGATTGTATGGATCTTTTCATTATCTGTTGTGGTGTTTCCCCTTTCATCATGAATTCTTTGGGTTTGGAGTTGCTCTTTCTTTCTTTTGGTTAACTGGGCTAGAGTTCTGTTTATTTTCTTTATCCTTTCAAAGAACCAACTTTTGGATTCACTGATTTTTGTATTGTTTTCTTTGTTTTCTATTTATTGATTTCTGCTTGATTTTTGTTATTTTTTTTTTTTTTTTTTTTTTTTTTTTTTTTTTTTTTTTTGTTTCTTTTTTTTGCTGCAGTGTTAGAGCATTTGTTTGTGCTCTTGGTTTTTGTTTGTTTGTTGTTTGTTTTGTTTTTGTTTTTTTAATTTAGGTACCCAGGGCTATAAACTTCCCTCTTAGGACTGCTTTTAAAATATCCCATAGGTTTGTTGTGTTGTCTTGTCAAGAATATTTTTATTTCTTTCTATTTTTTTTCCTTGACCCATTCATTATTCAGGAGTGTGTTGTTTAGTTTCCATGTTTTTTGTTTTTTGTTTTTGTCTTTTCGAGACAGGGTCTCCCTGTAGCCCCAGCTGTCCTGGAACTCACTCTGTAGACCAGCTGGCCTTGAACTCACAAAGATCCGCCTGCCTCTGCTTCCCAAGTGCCTAGGATTAAGGTGTGCGCCACCACACCTGGCCGTTTCCATGTGTTTTTATAGTTAGTAGGGCTTATCCTGGTGTTGATATTGAGCTTTATTGAACTGTGGTCTGATAGAATGCATGAAATTACTTCAGTCCTTTTGAAATTTAAAAAAAATTTTTGACACAGAATTTTTTATTTGCAAAAGTACTTTTTTAGGAAAGGTTGAGAACTGGTAGGTAGTTATGTTAGCAAAAGTCGTGTCAGACAGTCTATGTAAAGTGTAGAGTACTAACTCCTGCTAACATGCCAGTATGGCAGAGCTATCACAGTGTGAACACTAGTTCTCTATAACAATGGCAGCACAATAGACACATTCTTAAAATATTTAGCTGGAAGTTATAGAAATAAAAATAAATTCTAGTTTCAAACTTCCAATACCTAGATGATGTTCATATACTCACTATTTGACTATATTTGAAAGGCACAGACACTATAAATCCCTACAACTGATCACCAAAATGAATTGTGATGATTCGAGAACTTTGTTTTATACACTAATGTAACACCATTTCACCTGCCCTCTCTAATTTGCATATTAGAACATTAGAACTAGAAAACCCATACCATCATAAAGAATAACAAAGTTCAACTTCAAAAGACTCTTCTTTTTAAAAGGTGAAAAAGTCATTAGGTTAAACTTAAAATTATAGCTAAAGCATTAATTTCTCCTCTAATGAAAATACTATAAAAAGCCACTTGTGATTAAATACTGACAACCTGGGGTCTATGAACAAAGCAGAATCCATGGTTACCATATTTACACATACTCATTTTGTGTTTCAGTGCCACATGATCTGATTCAAAGTAATAAACATCAGGGTCATCATCTTCCTCTTCTGCAATGTGTTGACTGGCACTCTCTTTGGCAGATGGCAGATGTCTGGTATTCATTCTTGCCTCTGAGTGTAGCTTACTTGGTCCTCTGCTTTCATAGTTTTGGGGGTCATAACACAACTTTTTTTTTGAGAAATTTCAACAGGATTTGTGTTTTGTGTGAGACTCACATTATCACTAACAGTTGTATCTGTTTCATTGGGACTAAGATTGTTTTCTCAAATTGTCCATTTTCTCTGCACTGAGAATTGTGCTTAGTGGGGCTACCTCTGGTAGGGGCTGCCCTTCTTGGCAAAGTCCTCAGAATACAGTGATGCTCCTGTGGTTCTGATAAAGACATCATCTGAGCTGTGGCAAAATCTAGAACAGAAGATGGTTTTGTTTCTCCAGAGACTGCATTCTTTCAGTTTCTGTGTCCAGGGCCTTCCTGGTGTTCTCATGACACTGCTCTTTGGAGCCACTGCTCTCTCCCATCACATCTGCTTCTTCCTCAGAATCTCTTAAACTGGACTGGACTTCAGCAGTCAGCTGATTAAGATGTTCCACTGGCAGGCAGGCAGTTACTATCTTGTGGTCTTCCGACTTGACTGCACTTCTGACTTTGTGCAAGGCACGTTATGGTCTATATACATGTCCTCCTTCCTACTATCAAGGAACATTGAAGTCTGAGTTTCCAAATCCCCATTTCCAGCTAATAATTCTTCCTGCAGAACATAGGAAACAGTGCTACCTTGTTTAGGGCTCCCATCAGGCTGACAGTCATCACAGTTTATAATAGCTGGGTCACTGTCATCAACACCATTGATAGCCAAATAGCCTGTGATCTCTTCTACTATTGCAGAGTTAAGTGGACCTTCCTCACTGACATTCACCTTTTTAATTTCCCTTTCTCACAATCATCCAGTATAAGACATTGACAAGCTCATTTAGTCCCTTCAAATTCTGCATCATTGTCCACTAATGTCCTCTGTTCTACTGACTCCTTGTCTGATTTTATAGGAGAATCTTCTTCTGAACTGTTTGGTGCTTCAGATCTAAGACAATGTTTATTCCTTTTTAAACCTGGTGACACAGGTTCTGTTTGCCTTCTCTCCCAGTTCTCTGTGGCCTGCCTTTCTGTGTTATCCTTATCTGGGGAAGAAAGTCTTCTTTTCCTAGGGCTTACCCATGATTCTCCAGTACTTTGTTGTTTTAAATCAGAAGCTCTTCCTTATTATTTCCTTTCTGGATTTGCATAGGCTCTGGTCTCTTCTTTAATGATCTTGATCATACTTGAGAATGAGAAGAGATTTCTTCTGGGTGAGCAATGCTACATTCCTTAAATTCTACCACAAAAAGATTCTCCAAGCCTTTAACCCCACTGTTATCTTGTAACACGAGTAGATGGAGAAGCTGCCATACTATGGCAAGTCCATACCATACGGCCATCATGATCCACTCATTGGGGAGCCTGTACAACCACAGATCTATCACTGTGGATATTCTCTTTTCCTCATGTCCTGAAGGAGACAGCTGTGCTGTAGAATAGAGCTTAGGCACCAGGTTCGAGGCTCCCAGCTTCAGCCATGAAGAGCTAGACCCTCTTAAATTCCTCTTTTAAAGTGTTTCACCTAGTACCTGATTCCCAAGTGTCTGCATTTATGTGTCATCACTGCTACTGTCCATGTTACACTGAGACTTCAGGTAATTATTTATATGGTTGTATTGGCACAACTTGGTATCACATTGCCACGTTCTGTTGTCAGCTTGAGATGTAGGCAGCTCCCCTTTGGAGAGTTGCTAATCAGTTAGCGTATGCTAACCCAGAGGATTCTGGAGAGCCACTTGCCACTTGTCTTCAGTCTACACTGGAAGCCCAACTCTAGGCCTTAATGCCAGTGAAGGAATGCAGCAGCAGCAGCAGCAGCAGTAATAACAGGGTAGATATACTGCTCTCACTTGGGGCAGGCCAATCTGGGACACTCAGGGAGGCGCTGCCGCCTTTCTCATTGGAGCACCTCTTGAATTTGTTAAGGTTTATTGCGTGTCCCTGTATGTGGTCGATTTTGGAGAATGTTCCATGGAGTGCAGAGTAGAAAATGTATTCTCTAGTGTTTGGGTGGGATGTTTGGTAGATGTCTGTGAGGTCCATTTGGTGTATTGTATTGTTCAGTTCAGATGTCTCTCTGTTTATTCTTTGTCCAGTTAACCCATCCAAAGGGCTCAGTGGGTATTGCAGTCCCCCACTATTAGTGTGCTGGGATTAATCTGTGCCTTAAGGTTTTGCAGGATTGTGTTTATAAAGTTCTGTGCACTGGAGTTTGGTGCATATATATTTATGACTGTGAAATCTTCATGGTTAATTGTTCCTTTGATAAGGATGTAATGGCCCTATTTGATTTTCTCTGATATTAGAATAGCAATTCCTGCTTGCTTTTTTGTTACCATTTGCTTGGAATATTTTTTTCCATTCTTTCACTTTAAGTTGGTGCTTGTTCTTGAGGGTGAGATGGGTTTCTTGTAGACAGCATATAGATGGATTCTGTTTTCTAATCCATTCTCCCAATCTATGTCTTTTGATTGGGAAGTTTAGACCATTAATATTTAAGGTTATTATTGAGAGATGTGTGTTGCTTATTGTCACCTTATTTCTGTTTGCATTCTTGGTCTACATTTGTATTTTCATAGTTATCCTTTTATTAATTTCTCTCTGTAACTGTTAGGGGATAGTATAGTCACTCCTTTCCTCTGTCCTTCCAATTGCTTCAAGTATTTTCTGAAGGGTTGGTTTTCTGGATATGTATTCTTTCATCTTGTTCATGTCACAAAAGACTTTTCTTTCTCCTTTAAGTATAATTGACATTTTTGCTGGGTATAGTAATCTGGGTTGGCATCTATAGTCATTTTGTACCGGGAATACTTTGGTCCACATTCTTTTGGCTTTCATAGTTTGCACTGCAAAGTCAGCTGTAATTATTTATATGGTTGCAATTTTGATGGGTTTCCCCTTACATGTAACTTGTTTTTCTCTTGTGGCCTTAAGTATTTTGGGTGTCTAGCGTTTTATCTATGTTATGGCATGGAGAGTTTCTTTTCTGTTCTTGTCTATGTGGTGTTCTATGTGCTTCTTGTATTAGTATGGCTTTGTCTTTTTTTCAGTTTGGGGAAATATTCTTCTGTTATTCTGTTGAAGATCTGATCAATACTGTTGTCTTGGGATTCTCCTTCCTCTATCCCTATGATACGGAGGTTTGGTCTTTCCATAGTGTCCCACATTTCCTGATTGTTCCACTCTTGGGTTTTGTTTTGTTTTTTAATTTTTCATATTCTTTTCTTGAGCAGTCTCATTCTTGCACTTTATCTTTCAGTGTTGATATTCCATTTTCTGCATCATCCAATCTGTCCCTGAGGCTTTCTGCCATTCTTTCCTGTTGATTGGGTTAATGTTCAGTTTCCTTTTTCATATCATCCTGTGATTTCTTTAGTATTTCTGCTTCCTTTTGGAGCTTGTCTTTCTCTTCTTGTAGTTCCTTGCTTTGCTGGTCAGTTTCCTTTTTTCATTTCAGCCTGGTATCTTTTCAGTGTTTCCACTTCTTCCAGAGTTTGTCATTCTCTCCCTCTGGTTCCTTCCTGAGTTTCTCATTCTCTTCCTATAGTTCTTTCCTGAGTTTGTCATTCTTTCCCTCTAATTCCTTCCTGAGTTTGTCATTCTCTCCCTTTAGTTCTTTGATTTGTTCTTTGTATTCCTTGATTTCTTTGAGTATGTCTAGGATTGTTCTTCTAAGATTTGTGTCTTGGGTTACTTCCAGGGAGATCTCATTGTAGGAACCTTTTATAGGACTGGTAGAGTTTGATGCGGATTTATCATGTGTTTTTTTCGTTGTGTTTTTGGCATGTGGGTTTGTTTTGTTGTTTGTATTCTGATGCGCATCTCAAATGTTTCTTTGCTGCTTTGGAGGCTTGCTTTGCTTGTTTCCTTCAGGTGCTTTCTTTGTCTTCTCCTTGTTTATGGAGGGCTGGCTGGTAGGTTTCAGGTTTCCACTTTTGGTTATATATTGGAAGGTCCAGCTAACTCTTCCCTTTCTGTTCTGAAATTGGATAGGCGATAACCAGGTCACTTCACCACTGAGCACTGCACTCTCACTCTGCTTCCCTCCTGCCAGTTCCTGTACGTTGGCTGTGAAGCCTAGTGTTCTGCCACTGTTCCCCTTGGGAGACTTGCACCACAGCTTGACTTGGGGGGTGGCCCTGTGCTTCCCACTCCTAGCTGGGTAACTCTGCCCAGGCCATGCTGATGATGCAGGAATGGTGTGGTTTTCACCTGGGTGATGAACCCCAAGCCTCTGGGGTGTGGTTTCCCTAGTGGCTCCCACTCACCTGTCCTGTGGCCCCCTGTGCTCCTGCTGCTGGCCTGTTGTAGTGCATTTTAAAACAATTTATTTTTATTATTTTATGTATATGAATGTATTGCCTGCATGTACATAAGTTCACTTGTGTTGTGCAGTGCCCATGAAGGTTAGAAGAGAGCATTGGATCTCCTGGAACTGGAGTTTCAGGCAGTTGCAACACCATGTGGGTGCTAGGAATCGAACCTGGGTCCTCTGCAAGAGCAGCCAGTGCTCTTAATTGCTGAGCCATCTCTCTAGCCCCATTTTAGTATGTTTTTAAAGGATGTAGTAGAACATAGCAAACAGTCAGCCGTGCTGGGTGGAGCCATCCAATGCAGACTTTTGATTCTTCCTTAAAAATATTTTTCCATTTGATGTTTACACTTGTGGGCAATTGCATTCATAATTAATATAATTAATGCATTCTATTTTACCTATAAAATATTTTCTATTAAAAATTTTTTTAGAATACATTAGTCTTATTTCTGAGTATTTTTAATTTAATTTTGTAGCTTTAACATCAATTTCTACAAATAGAAGATGTGAAAATCTACTGGAAAAAGTAGAGACTTATTTTCATGAAGTCACTTGTTAACTTTTAAAACACTTGTTTTTAAAGCCGGGCGTGGTCCGCATGCCTTTAATCCTAGCACTCTGGAGGCAGAGGCAGGCGGATCTTTGTGAGTTCAAGGCCAGCCTGGTCTACAGAGTAGGTTCCAGGTCAGCTGGGGTTACAGGGAGACCCTGTCTCGAAAAGACCAAAACAAAACAAAACAACAAAAAAAACCACTTGTTTTTAAATAATTGTAGATAGATAGGGACTTGCAAAAAAAAAATGTGTGTGTACTGAGAGATTGTTTGAGACCAGTTTATGTCAATAGTACCATTTTTACAAGACCAGGAGCTTGACATTTGAAGTTTTCTGCTACCTCAAAGGGCTGTGTTGTGGATATATATGAAATCTATATATAACTATTTTATCTTTCAGCAATTTTTCCAGCTTGTCAAATTACGAAAACTTGGACTTAGCGATAATGAAATTCAGCGGCTCCCTCCAGAAATAGCTAACTTCATGCAGCTGGTGGAGCTGGACGTGTCTCGAAATGGTAAGAAAACAATCCCATTTGGATCGTCTGTTATCTCTTTTGATCCTGGGGAAATTATTAAATATAGGGAAATTATTAAATAAATATTAATTATAAAATATAGCTGTAGAAGGTTCTTGGGGATGCCTTTTCTGGTTATTGGAAAGCTATGTGTATGTTTTTTGTCTGGGAAATTAATGAGATTTTAATGTAATAATTTTTTTTGAGACAGGATCTTACTATGTAGCTGAAGCTGGCTTTGAACTTTCAGTGGCCCTGGCTCAGCCTCCCAGGTGCTCAGACTTCAGGCATCCGTGTCAGATGGTTCGGTTAATAATATACTAGATAGTTCTGTTAACAGATATTTGCCAACAATATTTTTATAGCAAATTTTAGAAAACAGCTTTTCAAAAGTAGGTTTGATATGGGGAAAACAGGATCTCCTTTCAGGGTTCTTAGTCTCATCCATAGAAAAATTTAGGAAGGAATGGACTCAAATAGAAGCTTTAGAACAATTTTTTTAAGAATTTAAAGAAAATCTCTCAGGGCAAGCAAACAGAAAATCTCAGCAGGTGCCCTGAGGAGGAAAACGGAGGAGGAGAAATGCCATGAAGCTTTCTTTGCCTTTTCAGAGCCGATATGGAGCTCAGACACATGGTAGGGAGTTTTAAAGAAAGAGTAGAAAAGCCCAAACTCTTGTGGATTAAGGTGTTACAGAAACCATGCTTAGCGATAGAAAGAAGAAAGGGAGTGGTGGTACTGAATTCTTTAGAAAAATGGGCAGTCTTAAGGAAAGCTACAGGTCTGTGGCCTGTATACACTGCCCTGGGAGTGGGAATTCCAGGCAGGTGTTCATCTCATTAACATACTGGGTATTCTGCCTATCTCTTCACCACTGTATAAGGTGAATCTGCAACTGGCCAGGTGACTGACCAGACAGAGCTGCAAGGTTAAGGCTTCACCCAGGTCAGAGATTGTCATTTCTTGACCAGTTTCTCCCTAAGGGTCTTTCTGCTACATAGCAGGTTTGTGCTCACTCCTGCAGTAAAGCTGGCTGGAGACTGTCTGGCCTGGTGCTCACTGTGTAACACAGGCAGGCCTTGAACTTATGGCAGTCCTCCTGCTTCAGCCTCCCAAGCACTGGGATCGCAGGTGTCCTCAGCTGTGTCCAGCACTGATTGTACTGACTATGACACTGAGAGTTGGTGGTGATGCTTGTTTGGGTGCTGAGGCTGGGAAGTAGGCCACAGGGGAGGGTTGCTTTCTTCTGGCTTAGCCTGCTTGCCAGTAGAGCAGACTTACTTGTTGTTCAGTTGTGTTCTGTCATTTTAATTTGTTTCTAATTAGTGGTTCTGCCCTCTTGAATTTATGTGATTTACTTGTGAGTTTATTTTGACTTGTGGTTTTATGATGATCCTTCCCTTCTTATTGAACCTTCAGAAAGATATTTATATCCAGACACCTCTTGTTTGCAAATGGGCCTCTGGCTGGAATCTTGAATTCTATTCCTTATGGCACTCCTTCTTCCTGGGTGAGTAGGAGGAGTCCATGGCAGCCCCTGGTGTGGTCCTTCGAGATGAGATTCAGTTCCACAAGGGCTCTGGTAATTTCCTTAGAGTCGGATCTAATAGAGTCTGAATTATTTATAGAAAGGATACTTGGATTTCTCCTGCATCACATAACCCTTTTGTTTTGCTTTCTGCAAAAGTCTGAAATCCTTGGCCTAGACACTGTTCTTCAGTGGATCATTGCTGTAACAGTGGTTAACAGCTTTCTCTCTGTAAATTGGGAGTTGTCTTTTGGCCAAGCCATGTGTCATTTACACAGTGTTTTTTAAAAATTTATCACGAACATTATTTCTTACTTTAAGTCTTATTTTTGAATGGTTTATCCATTACAGATCCAAAGACTGGCTCAGGTAAAGAGGATTTTATTTTAAGGACGGTAGCAGAACTGAAGTTCCAGCAGCTACATCTGATGCCCCTTGGGGCTTCATAGCCTCTGTCTTAGCGCTCTGTTGTGGGTGCCAGGTCCTTCCCTGTACTGGTTTGTGGTCCCTCCAGATCCAGCCTTTTGTGGTCTGTGTGTATCTTTTGGCATCTGTTCCTGATGAGGGTCCACTTGTCACTCCCCAGCTGACTTTTTTACGCTGAGCCTGTAACATAAGCTACAGGTCCTGCTAAAGGTGGCCGCTCTGACAGAGGAGAACAAGAAGCATGAGGTGCCCCAGCCCAGCCCCTTCCCACTCGTTCTGGTGGTTAGCAGCATTTGAGACACCAGATTTGGGTCTGGGTCTGAGGCTGCCCTATGGAGTTTTCCGCAGGATACTTCTTGTCGAGGCAGCGTCCCTAGTCACAAAGAACAGCTGTCTTGTAACTCTGCCAAGTGACTTTGTAAAATGATTACTGAAATTGCAAAGGGTGAGGAAATAAAAAGAACAACTTTGAAATTGGTATTAGGAAGGAAAAATACTTAAATCCTTAAGAAAGAGGAGCAGGCTGCAAGGCCTGTTGTTACCTCTAGGGGAAGCCTAGGAAGTTGCTGGCTGGCTCCCTAGTGCTCAGGACAGGGCTCCCTTTTCAGCCACAAGGAAAGGCATCGTGCCTCTTTCTATGTGTACATATTTAACCCCTCGCACTTTGCTGAAAGCAGCTAAGCTTGCCTGAAGTCACTGTTAGGACATGAACGTGTTTCCTGTCCTGGGATTTTACCCTTTACCTTTGACATCCCTCATTTCCAGCCTTGCCTTCTGCAAGCGTTGGAGTTTTGTGAAGAACCCAGCAGTTTCTGTGTCTCATGAGGCTGCTGCAGAAATGCTGACAGGGCTTAACCCTCCTTTGCAGCTGACAGAGCCACCTTGCCGTGACTCGGTGGCACGCTGGGAGGTGTGGGTGTGTTTGAGAGGGCAACGTGGAGCACAGATGGATTCAAGGCTTTCTTTGAGGCTGTAAGAACCATAGCAGACAGACTGGAGCAAAGTTACTATTACTATAACAAACAGGACCAGGGACTCAGGCCGTTTCCAGGTCAGACACATCTCAGTGTGCTTGCTTTCCCTTTTATTTATTCATTCATTTATTTTGGCAGAAAAAAATACATCAGTATGAATTTCCAAGGCAACTGAGTAGATAAATAAAAGTCACAAAGCCAGGAGCCTGAGAGGCAGTATGGGAAGAGGCAGTGTGAAATCCGGCTTTGTACCTCTTTGGGCATTTGTGAGATCTGGGTCTGGGTCTGAGGCCTGTGCTGTCCCTGGTGTTGGAGCACACTGACTGAAGCTGGGCATTTGTGAGAGCTGGGTCTGGGTCTGAGGCCTGTGCTGTCCCTGGTGTTGGAGCACACTGACTGAAGCTGGGCATTTGTGAGGTCTGGGTCTGGGTCTGAGGCCTGTGCTGTCTCTGGTGTTGGAGCACACTGACTGAAGCTGGGCATTTGTGAGGTCTGGGTCTGGGTCTGAGGCCCGTGCTGTCCCTGGTGTTGGAGCACACTGACTGAAGCTGGGCATTTGTGAGAGCTGGGTCTGGGTCTGAGGCCTGTGCTGTCTCTGGTGTTGCAGCACACTGACTGAAGCTGCCTGCTGCAGACGGAGATGATTGTCTGGCTTCCCTGCTAACCTCTGGGTTGTAGAAAGACTGTAACTGGAGTTGGCCCCTTCTCAATAGGCCTTTTAAAAAGCACTGCTTTGACCACAGAGGAGGAAGGCAGGGCGTCGGTGTCAGATCACCCAAGACCATTGGATTATTGCTTGTTAAATTTGAACATGTAGTGAATGACCTGAGAGTTTCTATTAAATCAAAGATTCTGGGAGCTGGCTGCTCTTGCAGAAGACCAATGCCCAGTACCCCTATGACAG
This sequence comes from Rhizomys pruinosus, assembly GCA_009823505.1. Taxonomy (NCBI): domain Eukaryota; kingdom Metazoa; phylum Chordata; class Mammalia; order Rodentia; family Spalacidae; genus Rhizomys; species Rhizomys pruinosus. The sequence goes on from VZQC01009966.1 coordinate 612,937, forward strand.
CTAACATCCATCTGTATCTCCAGTTCCAGGAGAATCTGATGCCCTCTTCTGACCTCCACAGGCATTGCATTACACGGGTGCACTTACACACATGCATACAGTACACTTATACACATAAAATAAAAATAATAAAATATTTTAAATCAAAGATTCTGAAGTAGTATTTCTGAGTGGGCCATGAAATTCTCCCTTGGTTCCAGGGGACGCTAACTTAGTTTATTTTGTCTGCAAAACTTACAGGCTTAGTAAAACTCAGGCATGAGGTCAGTTTTCCGTGGCACACTGCCCAGGCTTCCACATGGACTTTGTGCCTGCTTCCTGAGCTTACTGAATATTAGCCATTCTGGGAAGAGGGCCTCTGGCTGTGTGAGAAGGGATACTACCCACAGCAGGGTCTTGCTGTCCCAGGATCTAGGGCAGACTTCCATAATGCCTCATGAATCCTGTCCCAAGGTAGTCCATTGAGGTTTGTAATCCATGCTGTAATCTGATTCACATCACAGCACTGTGCCATTTTAGTTTAGTTTTCCCCAAAGCATAAAGGACACGCCACTGGCGCTGCAGAGATCACTTCAGTGCTGGCTCCTCTCCTGAGCAGTCAGCCTATCCAGAGTGTCTTTTCTAGAGAAGGCTAGGTCCTCAACACCTGACCACCGTCCGCTGCCAGTATTTCCTCAGCCAAGGTTGAGCTCTGCTACCCATTTCTGCAGTTCTGTGCTGACTCTTTTCCAGCTGAGCTTGTACAGGTCATATGCATGCTGATACCAATGCTGTAGGTTCATATGAACTGGGTCCCAGGAGCTTGTAGGATTCATTTCCATTTGGTCTTGCACCACCTCTCTGGCTCTTAAAATCTTACCATCCCCTCTTCCGAAGTGTTCTCTGAGCCCTGGGTGGGTGAAGCTGAGTATAGGCAGCCTGTCCATGGAACCACACTCTGTAGACTCCTAAACTTCAAGGTTTGGCCATTTGGGCCCTTTTGGGTTCCTGGTCTCCTGTTGCATGGATGAGCTTCTTCCTCAACAAGAGTTCAGAGGTAGTTAATGCCTTCTTGGGTCCTTATTCTATGAGGCTTGGGTCTTGTGTGTAGAGGCTGCATTGTAGCTCTGTTGCCTAGGCATGAGCCATTCACAGACCATGTCTGTGTGTGTCCAGTTGTGGGACTCTGTACTGTTCGCATCTGGAGAAAAAGAAGCTTCATTTCTGAGTGGTGTCTGGGATATTTGTCTGTAAATATACGGATACTTCTTTTGGAGTTAGTAAAATGTTACCTTAGCCCAGGGATGTGTCTACCTTGTGGAAGTGTCTAAGATCTGTGACCTCTCCAGATGTGTACACCTGGCTATGTTAACAATACCACACACGAGTTTCCTTCCACTGAGTGGGCTTTGGGTCCAATTGTTTAGCCATTGATTTTCCTCAATATAGAAGTGCAGCTATCGAACCAACGTCATATGCTGTGCTGGTCATTGAGGTGGATATCTGGTCTTGAGGCTGATGTTGGACTATCTATTGATGATCTCACTGAGTGGCTTACATAGTGCTCTCCACAGCTCTGAGAGCTGGCCTTCAGGGGTGTGGGCTTCTAGGTCAGATCCAGCTCCATTGCTCAAGATCCAGTCTCTGAAATAAGTCCTGTCTTCAGCAATAGGGTCTCACCTTCAGGTTCTGGGAGGCAATCACGGGCTGTGGCAATAGCCTGTGTGATTTTGTGAGTCTCTTGGACTGCTCTGGCCAACAACTCAAAGGAAGGTTTCTCCTGTCTGGTACTGTTTCTTGATAAGCAGCCTTCATCTTTCCATATGGACTCATGTGGAGGTATTGTGTGTGTGTGCGTGCGTGTGTGTGTGTGTGTGTGTGTGTGTGTGTGTGTGTGCGTGTGTGTGTGCGTGTGTGTGTGTGTGTGTGTGTTTTGTCACTAGATGTTAGACTAATGTGATTCTTTCAGTTTTTTTTTTTCTTTTTTACCCCAGCTGGGCGTTATTTATCTCTCCTCTCTCCTTTACCTGTCTAGCCCTTTCTCCATGTCTTCTCCATGCTATCTCCATTTAAAGTATTCCCACTTCTCCTCTGGCCCCACTTCTCTTGGGCTCCTCTTCCCCACTCCCTGTTTTATCCCTCCTTTCCTTCTATAACCCTTCCTCTCCCCTCCCATTTAGACACCCTGATTTATCCATACCTGTCACTTACTAGCCTTCTGTCTCAGGTTCCCTCTTTCCTTTTACCTTCCTGATTCCTTTTCATTTGCCTGGTTCTTGCAGTTACATCATGGTATAATCTTACATATATGGATTTGTTGCTAGGATCCACAAATGATGGACAACATATATCGTTTGTTTTTCTGAGTCTGTTACTTTACTTAGCATAATAGCTTCTAGTTCCATACCACATTTTGTTATCCACTCATCAGATGAGGGACACTTAGCTTGCTTCCAGTTCTTCATGGGAAAGTGGAACCAAAGGAACCAAGCACCATGTGGGGTCGGCCTACAGGCTTTCCAGGGATGGTTGCAACACCCGTCATTTTTAATATTGAATCATGGTGAGAACTCCATCCTGTTTCAGTTTTGTGGATGGACTGCTGTCTGTAAACCTTGTAACACTGTATCCAGTTTATATAGCATGTTGGATTTCTGGTGGCAAAAAAGTAGCTCTGTATCTGTGTTAGTGATTTAAAACAATTTGCTTCTTTAGAAAATAAGTATTATGAAAATTTTAAAAAGCAATTTAGGAGAATGAGCCAAATAATAAAGAGTGCGGGGAGCATTACCTATATAACAAAAGCTGTGTAGGTGGAATAGAGATGGTCAGGTTAAGAGGTGCTGACTAGACTAGCACAGTGTGCCAAAGTTGATTTTTCTTATATGGAAAGTCGTGCTGCATAGGGAACCTCTGCTGCATGTGCTGGCTGGTGGCTTGACAAACGAGTTCATAGGAACTTACAACTAGGAAAGATGGTTTTAGCATGAATACCAGCAAGCACAAGACAGCACAGCTTGGTAAGCCGAGCATGCATCTTCCTTGTCTCTTCAAGAGCTAGGGCTTTGGTTGTGGGTGCTGCTGAATGTCTGGTCTGCAGCTCTTTGCTTGTTGAGTCTTGTAGCTGCTGAAATGGCCTTAGTTTGCTTTAGTCTGCCTCATGTCCTCATTAGTTACACACCGTTCTCCAGTGTTTTTCTTGGTGATAACTCCAACACCCACACCAGAAAAGCACCGGAAGCCTGCATTCTCTTGCACAATGAATCCTTTGCTCTCCCTTCTCACTGTGCTCAGCTCATTGAGGAGTGACTGGACCCGGAGAATCCCTTGGCATGGCACGGCACGGCACGGCACGGTATGGCACGGCACGGCACGGAACGGCTGCTGGGTGCATGCAGGACAGTTACATGGCACTTCAACCCATAGCACGCTCTTTTGCTTTACACACATTTCTGCTTTCCAGTCATGGGCCTTGATTCTTTCCTTCTCTTTGGTTAGGAAAGAGGGTTAATATGAAAAACTAGGATTGTCTTCTACTCATTTGCTTGGAGTAAAGTACTAATTACTTCATTCAGGATTATAGTAATTATTTTTAGAGGTGGAAGAGAATTGCCTTCTATGGTGTTTCCTAATTCAATTTCCACGCTACAAACACTTTTTTGGGGGAGGGCATTGTTTAAATGTAAAAATATAAAAAAACCATTAAAGACAGTGCAGCACCTGGGATAAACACAACTTTTGGTGAACATATTTTGTACTTTTTGCATGATTTTCTTTTTGCATGATTTTTTTCTTCCATGTCCTTAGTCTTTTTGCTCTTATCCAGAAGGGTCTCCCTCATGCTGTGCCAGAGCACAGGCTCGGAAGAGCAGACTTCTTTTTTTTTTAATTTTTTAAATTTATTTTTGAGGTTCTTAGCCTCAGCCTTTAATGGCTGTGCTATCCCTCCAGCCCTTAATTTATTTTTGTTTGTGTATGAATGTCCTGTCTGCATGTAGGTTTGTGCAGTCGTGCAATGCCGCGGAGGTCAGAAAAGGGTCTCGGATTCCTCTGGAACTGGAATTCTCCTGGAATTGGAGTTACAGACGGTTCATAGCCGCCATGTGGGTGCTGGGGATCGAATCCGGGTCCTCTGCAAGAGCGGTCGGTGCTCTTAACCGCTAGGCTATCTCTCCAGACCTCCGGAAGAGCAGACTTCTAATACGGCGAGTGTTCCATCATCAGCAAAACTGTGACCATAAACTGTATGTTTGTATAATTTCCTCTGTTGCTCTTTGTTTTTAATTACCTATGAATACGCATTGTAGGTTGATTTTTTTTTTAAGGTTCTTTAAATGTTTTCTCCATTTAAAAAATTTTTTTAAATATTTTATTGATTATTATTTTATGTGTATGAATGTATTGCCTGCATATGTATAAGTGCACCCATGTTGTGCATTGTCCACAGAGTCAGAAGAAAGTGTTGGATTCCCCTGGAACTGGAGTTACAGACAGTTGTCAGCCACCATGTGGGTGCTGGGAATTGAACCTGGGTCCTCTGCAAGAGCAGCCGGTGCTTTCAACCACTGAGCCATCTCTCTAGCCCCAGAAGATATATTTATTTTAAAAAATCGATGTTTGTGTGTATCTCATATAGAACATCTTAATCAACTTTATACTCCCTCCCCCATTAGTAAATGGCCATAACCCCCCCCCCCCACACACACACACTGGATGTCATACATTCTGTCATTTGTGCTAAGGCCTATCAGGTCAAGTTAGTGTCCCCAGATGTCCCTCAGTGCAAGTTCATCCATTGCGGTCTAATCAGCCTATCTAGAGTCCTCCCTCTCTTTCAGAAGATCAGGTCTTCCTCACCCAGCAGTAATCAGCCGATAATTCTTTGACTAAGATTGGGGCCTGCTGCCCATTTCCAGAGTTCTGTGTTGGGTTTTTGTCTGCTTGAGTTTGCATGGATCTTGTGCATGCTGACACCCTTTCTGTAGGTTCATATGAGCAGGTTCCCAGGAGCCTGGAAGAGTCTGTTTCCATATGGTCGTGCACCTTCTCCCTGGATCTTACAATCTTTCTGCCTCCTTGTGCTGGATAGCTTTAGTGTCAACTTGACACACCTGGGTTGAGGGAGCCTGAGCTGGGGAATTGGCTCCTTTGGACTGGCCTGTGGCCACATCTGTGGAGTATTGTCTTGATCGCTGAGCAATGTGGGAGCGCCCAGCCCACTATGGGTGGTGCCACCCTTGGGCAGGTTGTTGTGTACTATATAAGAGGGCAGGCTGGGCATGGGCCAGGGGAGCAAGCCAGTAAACAGTATTCCTCCATGGCCTGTGCTTCAGCCCCTGCCTCCAGGTTCCTGCCCTGATTTCCTGCCTTGGGCTCCCTGCGTGAAGAACTGTGACCCAGGAGATGTGAGCTGAATAAACCCTTTCCTTCCCAAGTTGGTGTTGGTCAGAGTGTTTTGTCACAGCAATGGAAGACAAACTAGAACACTCCTCTTCCACAATTGTCCCTGAGCCCTAGGTGGATGGAGTTTATTCTGAGAGTTCTATCCAAGGACCCACACTCTGCAAACTCTTCCTCTCTATGCTTTGGGAATTTGTGGCCATTTTCTCGTGGCCTTTGTTGCATGAGAGAGCTTCATTGATGAGAACTGAGAGATGCACTAGTGTTCTCTTTGCCCCCTGTTCTATGTTCTGTGAGCCTTAGGTGTAGAGGCTGCATCTCACAAACAATCTCTGTATATGGCCAGTTGTGAAACTCTGTAATAATTTAAAGAGCCATATTTTGCACATAGTAAGAAAGTACATTTGTCTAGGGATGTGACAGTCTTGCGGGTTTCTCTAAGATCTATGACCTGTCTATCCATGTGTATTTGGCTAGATTTACAGTTCCACACATGTGTTTCCTCCTATTGAGTGGGCTTTAAGTCCAATTAGGTAGCAGTTGATTACTCCCAAGATAAAAGTGCCACTAGCGCACCAGTATCGTTTGCTATGCCAGTCATTGATGTGGTTATTAGGCCTTGAAACTGGGGAGGGATCATGGAATAATGTTCAGTGTCTGTTTGGATACTGGTTGGAGGGAAGTAGAAGGTGACAGCTTCTGCCCCACACACCCATTCTGGGATCTAAGCTTCTCCTTGTGCTATCCCAGCTTTGTTCATGTCTCCCAGGTCCTTCTTGGAGATGTTTAGGGGCTGCTTATCTGGAAGCAGCTGGGAAATGCAGGTAGCTAGAAGAAAAAGATGAGTTCATCTGTACACCTGGTGTTTAATGGACCCTGAAATAGTGTCATTTCATGCCAGGGCAAGGACACTAATGGGAGGGAGGGGGAAGGGGGAGGGGGAGGGAGAGAGGGAGGGAGAGAGAGAGGAGAGGCGAGACAGAGACACATAGAAAGATTCTCCCACGCAGTCGTGGAGACCTCGGAAGAGATCGTCTCTTGAAATCCTGCAGACCTAAGTGGTTCTGTGTTCATGTACTGTGCCCTTTGGAAGCTGGTAATTCATAAAACCAGATCTGATTCCTGTCTGAGTCAGAAGCTGAGGGCCTGGTGAGTCAGATGGTATTCCATGGGTAGGAAAAGTCCATGTCACAGCTTAAGCAGGAGACAAAATTCAAAAAGGAGCAGTTTCCCCCTTCCTGCTACCTGGTGCTTCACTCCTGCCCTTAGAACATTGGGAGATACGTGCCACCCTGGGGAGCACCAAGTGTGCATATTCACGTGCTTATCTCATCTAGAAGGCCCTCACATACCCAGAAACAGTGTTTAATTTGGCTCACTGTGGTGTAGTCAGGTTAATGCATAAACTTAACCATTACACCTACTAAATACACGCAAATACCACATAGACAGTTCTGCTGCAGCATCACAACCTTCCAGGAGGGAACATGCATAGGAAATATCAGTGCATGCTGGAAGAGCACAGGATAGCACATCTGAAAAAGTACAGAAAACAAGAACAGCTCAGTGCCATTGATGACCACCAATTAAAAATTAACATAAATGTGTGCAAGTGTATTGTAATTTTTTAACTTGAAATTTAAAACCTACTATAAAATATATCTAAATATAGCCAGGCATGGTGGCACATGCCATTAATCCTAGCACTTGGGAGGCAGAGGCAGGCGGATCTCTGTGAGTTCAAGGCCAGCCTGGTCTACAGAGCAAGCTCCAGGACAGCTGGGAATAAAGGGAGACCCTGTCTCAAAAATACATACATACATACATACATACATACATACATACATACATATATATTATTATACTTATGTTGAGGGAATCTTGAAGTCCTCACTCCAGACAATGTGGATCCTTAAATGTTTTTGATTCAGGAATTATTATCTTGAACAGATTTCTTTGACCTCTCAGTCTGTTTCTGTTCAAAGTAGACATTTGATACAAAATGCTTAAAGAGCTCCTGTCATGAATCCTGTCCTCTTTCATTTTAGATATGAAAATCTTAGCTGGGCCTGAGAGTCTTGAGTACAGCAGTGGAAGGAGGTGTAGAGCCCGAGTGATGCCTGCGGTGCTGGGTGCGCTGCACACGGGCACTCATCTAACCTGCACCTGCATCTAGCCCTGTAGTGTGTATCATTGCCTCGGGATGACTGATGAAGAAGCTGGGGTGGAGAACTTATGATGAGTCCTACACCAGACTCTTTAGTAGTAGAGCTCAAATAAGTCACCCCAGAGGAGTGGCATTTTTCATTGTTTTTAGAGAATATTAAATATAATAAAGTCAAGACTCATAATCTGTTTTTAGAAAAGTGAGATTTGTGAATATATGGACCTCTGAATTTAAAGACAACATAGGAAAAAGTTGTCCTGAACTAGTATCTTAGTCAACTCATGCTGCTATAACCAGTTGCCTTAGACTGAGTAATTTACAAACAACAGAAGTTTAGTGCTTGCAGTTGAGGGGCCGGGAAGTTCAGGAGGAGCACAGATGCACTTCTTCGCTGTTTACTTATGTGGCGGAGGGGGCAGGGAGCTGGCTGGAGCCTCCTTGATAAGGGTTCTAATATTGTTCATAAATTGTTCAGTTTCCAAAGGCTCCATTTCTTAATTCAGTCACATTGGATGTTAGGTCCCAACTAGGGACACCAGTATCAGACCATAACAGGTGGTTTGTGAATATCTTTTTTATTTTTATTTTTTTTTTAGTTTCTGTGAATAAGTTTTATTGTCAGTCTGCTACTCTTCAGGGCCTGGTGGTGGATAAAACTATTTCAAAGAGATAGAAACCCCCCAAACCCAAACCACAAAATCCCCCTAAACATGAAGTAAAACAAATACCAAAATGAGCATGTGGTACAGCCTTGCAGTCCCCACACTCCGGAGGTAGAAGTGTCCGTTGTTGAAGTCATCCCCAGCTACCCAGAGTTAAAGGCCACCCTACTCTACAGGAGACCTTTCCAAAACAAGCAAGCAAGCAAACAACCCCCCCACTGCCAAAATCACCCACCTACAGATTGGAGAGTTGTGTGTGGGCTTGGGACACCCTTCCGCAGACTTAGAAACCCTGAGGGTCGGGTTGGTTGTCTGGTTTGTCATCTTTGCCTTGGTCCCCAGATGTTGGGGTTGTGCTGCTTGAGGATGGAAGCTCAGGACATGGGCCAGAGGTGCTTGCGCTCAGTTCTCTGAAGCAGGACCCATCAGAATCATCAGGCCTATGGGTCTTCCTGCAAAGCTCCTTGTACTTGTGAAGGAGGAACCAGTGCTTAACTTGTTCCCCTTTCATGTTGAGTTTTACAGTCAACCTGGCTAAGGTCAGAGTCCTCCTGGAAATGCTCTTCACGTTTGGATTCCTGCTCCCATCTGAGAACTCCATTAAGGTTATATGTGTAAGGGTTCATCTCCAAGGCAGCTCACTCAGTTCAGGTGTTTGAGGTTCTGTTCTGAGAACCTAAGCTTAAATTGTGTATCTTGTTGTGGGTGTCACCTGAAGAGGGTCAGGGGAGAAGAGGCTTGCACCAGCCGGCCTCCTTTGTGGATGGGGCCGAGCAGGATGAGTGTCGACGGTCCGCAAGAGAACACACCAGACCGAGAGCTCGTTGAAGCAAGGACTTACTTTATTGCATCAGGCAGCAGCGTATATTCGCTCGGCAGGAGGGGCGGAGAAAAGAAGGCGGGAGAGGAAATACGTAGATTGGGGGGATAACTTTGGGCCAATAGTAATTCAGATCCGGCTATGCTGAGTCACTCCTATGCGGAAGTGACCTGCCAGAGACAGGTAGCTAAACTCTAGTCAGGCTCAGGGGATTACAGTAGGCCACATTCTCTTGGAGGGCCCATGGGGCCCAACATCTTGTGACCAGCAACGGGGTATCAACCAGTGAAGGCTAGCTGGGCTTTCTTACAGAGATGTGACTTCTAAGGTAGTGTGCTTTGTTGGCAAGAGATTGATGTATTTCCAGAAATACAGATCTAGGAAAGGAGTGACTCAGAGTGTACACGAGTTTTACCTTTGAAAGGAAAACAGATTAGAAAGCAGTCAGTATCCCTGGAAGTGAGGTCCTCTGTCCATGATCTTTCCTCGGGTGTGGCTCCTCACTGACATCCTTGCTCAGGAGGGGTGATGTGTGCTCGTGGTATTGGTACCCAGGTCTGTTGTGCTGAGCGTGCTCTCCTCTGGACACACTGCACCCGGCCTGCACGGGGCGGCTTCTGGAGCCCCGTCTCACTCTCATCTCACTGCTGGCTGGTGTCTGTGTGAAGCTCTGCTCCCAGCAGCCCGTGAATGTCTCTCTGTGAAGTCGTTCTCTGCCACTCAGAGTGACATTCACAGGTCGGCTTTTCCCTTTACTTACTTTCGATGAAGTGCGTTCTATTTGACTTCCATGCAGAGAACAAGAGCAGTTTCCTGATGAAGCTAATTATTAAAGAACAAGAGCGGTGTCCTGACAAGGTTAATTATTGGGAAGTTTTTAATAGGCTTGCTCATTTTCCTAGTTCAGGTTTGTAGACTTACAGAGAATAGCAGTAAACATAAGGAACCATGTCTGTAACCCAAAAGACAACTATGTAGTTCTTCCTCATTGGTAGATTTGTTAGGTGCCAACTGTGTACAGGGGAGGATGGGCATTTCCTGTGAGTCTCCTCATTCAGTCCTCAGACCACCTCCCCCATATTGGCTTCCATGCTGCATTTAGAGTGGACGCCAAGTCTCAGGCTGCTTGGTCTCCAGTTGTGTGATTCATGAGTAGAATTGGTGTTTATCATCCTAGGTCTGCTGGACTCTGAAATCCCAGTTCTCTTTTCCTAGTGTAAGCATTTTATATCCCTTTACCCAGAAATAATTATCAGTAATGCTTTTGGCATTTATTTTATTTTTTGTTACTTGTTTCACAAAGTTGGGATCATGCAGCCCCTGCTTTCTGGGGCCATTATTTATAATTATTGGTAAATATATAACGTCAGATTAATCAATAACTTCACAGTTTTTATCTTTCTGGAGAAAACATGACCAAGTTTGTTACTTTAGCACTAATTGGAAGTTATAAATGGCAAAGGTCAGGGTGGCGCGGCATGGATAACCAAATGGGAATTCCAGGAGAACTATGCCTGATTCAAGATTCCTGTTGGGATAAGTCAAGAGGGCGGTTACCCAGTTTACCCGATGGCTGCAGAGTTACAGAGTACATGGGGAAATGTGTGCAGAACAGACCAGCTTTAAATGTGTAATCTTTTTGTGAAGTGCTGTGAAGCAACAGTTCTCTATTTACTTTTGTTAGTGAAAGTGCTTGTTGAAAGGGCCATGTCACTAATAATTGATATATTGAAGTATTTAACTTTGTTGTCCAACCTTTCTTTGTTGATATTACAAAACCCAAAGGAGCTTGCTGAGTTAGGGGAACCATACCGTCTGGCGGGACTGAAGGCCTGTAACCCAGCACACCTCTAACACTGCGGGTGTCTCCAAGTCACTGGTGGCACAGGGGCTGAACTAAGTTGACAAGACAGCAGGCCCCCGAGGGAGCTGCTGCAGGTTGGCATTCCTGGATTGTCTAACCTAGAATGTGCTGTTTGCATTGTGGTCTGTCTTTAACTGGTAAGCATGTGGCTGGCAGAGCTCGACAAGGACTCGGGCCAGTTTATAGCTATCCCAGATTGAATCAGGTACCACAGAGAGACCCTCTCTGCACTGAAATCTCATGGCTACCTGAGCTTTCAGAAGTCCCCTCCCCCTTTGAGGCCTTGTATGTTCAGCAGAGGTAGCTCAAGAGGTTGCTTCTCTTCCAGTTGTATGTTCAGCAGAGGTAACTCAAGAGGTTGCTTCTCTTCCAGTTGAGCTGGCTTGAGTGCAGCCAGCTGCAAGCTTGTGTTTGGAGGGTGAGGACAAATCAGTCTGTGGCCGGAATAAACTCCCACTTCTCACCATGGGAGACAGGGAAGAAATGACTAAGGATAAGGACAGAAGAGGAATTCCATTTGTGCTATGTGAGAGTGAGGCGCCTTTGGAACTGTAAAACAGAGATCTTCTGAAGCAGCCGTATGTGAAGCTCCATGAGTGAAACCATGTGGGAAGGACTTGGAAACAGGGGAAGAGCAGAAGAGCGGGAAGAACCTGCCCATCAGAGCAGGGGATTCTCTGAGGTCTAACAAGGGAAGAGAAGGAAGAAGAGAATGAACGACTCTTGTGAGAACTGAGAACAAGTGCTAGAGGCTCGGTCAGCAGTGCTGACGGGCACTACGGGGGTCAGGCAGGGAATGACAGCTCAGTGTTCACCTGTGAAGCAGCGGGGAGGAGGTGCAGGTGCTTGCAGGTAGGCTGATGGATGAACATATGTGTCTGGATAGAATGCTGGGATGCACAGCATCAAAGGGCTCGTGAAGAGGCCTAGAAAAGCAAGTGGGAGCAAAGAAATGAGAGCCCAGGGGAGCTAATCTCAGCACCTCAGGCAGGGAAGCGTACCCAGAAGGCCACAGCATAGAATGTGGTGGAATGGTCCGAAAACAGGCATTGGGAACTTTACTTTGGGTTTGGTACTTGGGAGGGGCTGTCTGTGACAGGAAAACAAGCGCTTGCCATGTGCAGCGCTGTAATGCTTTTCACACAGACCTTTTGAGACAACAGAGGAAAACTTAAAAAGCATTAGTAATCTCCATTTCCTAGAGAAAACAGCAGCAATTACAGTTTCCTGTGGGTCTGGCAGTTCTTAGAGATGTGAGTGATCACGAAGGTGGGTGTAGCTTGGGCTGTTGTGATGACTTAATTGATGGAGGAGTTTCCCAACACCCTGCTCATACCATCATGTGTTTGAGCAGTGTGTGGTGTAGAGGGAGCTGTCCGGGCATGGCTGCTGCTCCATCAGGCAGTCAGTGTTATCTTTCTGGAGTCTAGACATTGGCCGTGGCTAGAACCAGGGTGAGCTATCATTTTAGGCCTGTTATTCTATGTTAGAGTTTGAGGATCTCAGACAGATAGATAATGCTTCCTCCTTCTGAGACCTGTAATTGCATTTATCATATACTGCTTACAAGTTTATTTCATGTTGGGATTTTTATTTTCAGAGTTAGAAAAGCAACGTGGTTATTAGAACGGCCAGTCAGGGCGGCTTTCCCCATTGTAGCTGACGATGCACCACTGTGTGTGGCTTATTTTTCTATATTTATTTTCTGAAATGAGAGCCTCCTGATACTGCCTGAGCTGGGCTTGAACTCTTGTGCTCAAGTGATCCTCTTCCCTCAGCCTTCCAAATAGATGAGACTGGGTGGGTACACCGTGCCTGGCTTTATTAGGCATGGTTTATAATTCTGTCCCTGACTGTTGAGATCATAGCAGGTAAAGTTTGTGCCTGTCGTGCTCACCGTTGCTCCCTTAACTGCTGCCGCCTCGACCAACGTAAATGCCAGGTGCTTTTGTGGATAAATGAACAAATGAACAAAATGGGTGATGTCCTGGGCTTTGCCATTTGTGCCGTCCTTTCCATTCCTTCAGTATAACTTCAGAGATAAATTAGATAGAGCAAAGAACACTATTTGTGTTTTTTCTTGGTTATAGAAATGCATATATATATATATATATATATACATATTTAGATGATAGATAGATAGATAGATAGATAGATAGATAGATAGATAGATAGATAGAGCTGGGCAGTGAGGTAGAAGATCTGTAGACCTTTTATCCAACCTGTTCTAAATAAATTATGAGTAGATCCAATCCGCTTAGACATTAGTAGGTCTATGGTAGAGGACATGCTGAAGACGAAAGGCTGAGCACTTCTGTGACATTGTAAGCTGTGGTATTTACACTGCATTGCAGATGCTTATGAAGAAATACACCAGGATTTCTGCATTAAGTTCAATCTAGAAACTTGCTGTTCACTCTGCATGTCAGACACTGGGCACAGTCACAGTATAATAGATGAAGGATCCTGAGCAAGTGTTGGCGGAATGCCATCTGTTTCCAGAGATATGCAAGCCACTTTGACAAAATTATGTTTATAGAATTGAAAGGGTAGATGGAGAAAAGCAGCTCAAAGGACAGTGACTCATTCAGAAGGTCTTCTTGGCCATCAGACCAGAGAAGAAGCTTTTTCAGGGCTGATGGCAGCTACCATTCTTTCTAGACATTTTAATTTGGGATTGTGGTCTGTCTTTACTTGGTACAGTTGTTTCTGCACATGTGTTCTGAGACCATGTGCATAGAATCCTTGCTGAAATTCTCTATTTCCACTTTGTTTAAGGACTATACAGTTGGAATTTCTGGACCAAGATTCCAGCAGTCTGCATTTTAAAATCCAGGAAAATCCTTGCAACTTTCTAAAATTTGAAGTATGTCTGCAGTGTCAGACATTTCAGATAAGAGATGATAACCTGTACAAAATGCTACTTTGGTGTTCAAAAATCAAGTGTCCAGTAAACATTTTACCTTCTTCCCTTTTCACCAGAAATTTGGATGGCGATGCCTGTGAGGTTGTTTAAAGGCATAGAAGTAGCCCAGCCTGATGAAACATAGCATCTTTGGGGTATGAGTTAGCTAAAACGTACTACGTATTTTGTTCTGATCCCAACTTGAATTTTCTGTGAATTATAATAAACACCGGTTTTGTAAAATGGACTTCCAAACATTCCCAGTGCCAACTCCGGAAGAATATGTGTGGCTCAGGTGACGGGTGCTTTGAAGAACGGTACCAGCTTCAGGATAGGAGTTCTAGTATGTTTCTTTTGAGGAAATTTATTTTTTTAATTAAAAATATTTTTTTTTGGTCTTTTTGAGAAAGAATCTCCCTGTAGTCCTAGCTGGTCTGGAACTCCATATGTAGATCAGGCTGGCCTTGAACTCACAGAGATTGCCTGCCTCCTGAGTGCCGGGGGTGGGGGGGTGGGATGGGGGGGGATGTGACACCACCCTGGCCTTGAGGAAATTTAAGACCCTTATAAATATCTTTTCATCTGGAGTGACAACTTGTACTTTTTAAGCTCTCGACAGCATTCATTTGAGTAATGAAACATGTTTTGAATTTCTTGGTAGAATGCTTTTTTCTCCATTTTCTATCTTGTCTTTTTCTTTTAAGGGTTACTTTGCGGGGAGGGGAACTCAATTATTATTGCAGTGAGAAAGATTTAAAAAAAATAAAATTTAGGGCCTGGAGAGATGGCTCGGTGGTTAAGAGTTTATGCTGCTCTTCAGAGAGCCCAAGTTCAATTTCTTGCTCCCATGTCAGGCAGCCGACAGCCACCCGGATCCAACACCTTTGGCCTTCAAAAAGAGAAAGGAATTTTATTTCTATGTCCGGAAGAGGAGGGTGAATGAGATCCACTCCTCTACCCTGGTCCTTTTCCCATCTCCATTCCTCTCCACCCCAACCATCTATGAACAGCTGTGCTTGGCCATGTTGTTATCTTATGTTGCATTGCAGACAGTCTAACCAAGCCTTTGGTATAGCCTTTCAGAGTTGAATCTGTCAGTGTAAGAGCAGAAATCACTTTCTATGGAAGGTAAATTATAGGTGGAGGTAGCTATCTGTGGGGTACTGTGCAGAAATGACCAGCTTCTCATTGGTTAGTTGTCTGAGTCCAGCTGTGGGATGGATTCACATGAGCCAGGGTTTGGGTTGGGTTTGGGTTTGGGGTGGGGTGGGTTGGGTTGGGNCAATGTCTTTTTAAAAGTATTTCCTGACCTCTCCTGAGACCAGCTTAAGTGCAGGAAGGTAGATGGGACTGGGTCTTTGCAAGGCTGATTGTTGATTACTAACCTAGTTAATCCATTAATCCAGTTGTCTTTGGCTTAATTGGCTTTTGTGGCTGTGGGGGCGGAGTTATCCTCCCAGCTGGTATTAAAGGTAGGGTTGTGTGAGTCTTGAGATCTGAGATCTCGAGACCAGCTGAAGCACAGGTACCAGGGCTTAGGCTAAAGAGCACCCCCCACCCCCGCCCCGCCAACTGAGGATTATGAAGGCATCTGGAAAGAGGCAAGCAAAGCAAGCCTTCAACACACTGAAGAAGGCATTATGGACTCACACTGGAACACAGGCAAGAGAAGCCCATATGCCAGAACACGAAGAAGAGACAACACAGAAAAGGGGCAGGATAAACCTGCACCAAGCTCTACCAAACCTATGGAAGATTCCTACAGTGGGATCCCTCTGGGGATGCCCCAAGACACAGATATCAGAAACACAATTGGAAACATATTTAAAGAACTATAAGATCATAAACAGCAAATCAAAGAACTAAGAAAAGAGAATGAAGAACTCAAGAAGGACCTAGAGAGAGAGAATGAAAAACTCTGGAAGGAAGTAGAAACACTGAAAAGATCCCATGCTGAAAAAGATAAGGAAACCTACAAGTAAAGCAAAGAGCTACAGGAAGAGATTGAGAAGCTCCAAAAAGAAGTAGAAATACTAAAGAAATCAAGAGGAAATGAAAAAAAAGGAAATCAAACACTCATCCAATCAAGAGGAAAGGAATGCAAAAAGCCTCAGAAGCAGAATGGAGGAAGCAAACAAAGAATTCAGACCTGGAAGATAACACAGAACAACTAAAAACTTCAAGTAAAGATTATGAAAAATTTAAAAAATACACAAAAGTGGAACAACCAGAACTGTGGGGACATCATGAAAAGATCAAACCCTCTGCATCATAGGAATAGGGAAGGAGAAGATCCCAAGAGAATGATTGATCAGATTTCAACAGATAATAGATGAAAACTTCCCCAAACTAAAAAAAGACAAACCAAACAAATACAAGAAGCACAAAGAACTTCAAACAGACAAGATCAGAAAAGAAATTCTCCATGCCACATCATAGTTAAAATGCTAAGACACCCAAAAACAGACACAAATCCTTAAAGCCACAGAGAAAAACAACAAGTGACCTATAAGGGGAACCTATCAGAATTACAACTGAACTTCTCAATGCAAACTATGAAAGCAAGAAGAAACTGGAGCAAAGCATTACCAGTGTTAAAGGACAATAGATGCCAACCCAGTTACTATACCCAGCAAAAATGTCAATTATGTTGAAGGAGGGAGAAAAAACCTTCTATGACATAAACAAGGTGAAAAACAGAAAACATGTCCGGAAATCCAACCCTTCAGAGAATACTTGAAGCAATTCAAAAGACAGAAGAAAGGAGCAACCAATCCCAGGCACCTGAAAGAGAAATCAATAAAGCATAACTGAGAAGTAGAAAACGAAACCCAAACCGCAAATGGATATAAAGGCAAAAAGAAGCAACACAAAAACTATCAGCATAACCTTAAATATTAATGGACTAAATTCCCCAATCACAAAGCATAGACTGGGAGATTGGATTAGGAAACAGAATCCATCGATATGCTGTCTACAAGAAACACATCTTGCCTTCAAGGACAGGCACCACCTTAAAGTGAAAGGATGGAAAAAAATATTTCACGCAAATGTACCAAAAGAAAGCAGGTGTTGCTATTTTAATATCAGATAGACAAAATAGACTTCAAAGTAAAAAAATCAAAGAAGAGACAAAGAAGGCCATACATTTTATCAAAAGGAACAATTCACCAAGAAGATTTCACAATTATGAATATATATGCCCAAACTCTAAGTGCACCAAACTGTATAAAGCAATTCTCAGGACACAAGTCACACACTAACCCCAGTACACTCATAGCAGGGGAATTCAATACCCACTGAGTCCTTTGGATAGGTCAACAGGACAAAGATTAAACAAAGAGACATCTGAATTGAATGAATATACACCAAATGGACCTCATAGCCTCTACCAATATTCCACCCTAATACCAGAGAATACACTTTCTACTCAGCACCCCATGGAACATTCTCCAAAATTGACCACATACTGGGACACAGAAGAAACCTCCACAAATACAAAAAAGATTGAATAATTCATGCATCCTGTCAGACCACAGTGCAATAAAGCTCAACATCCACCAGGACGAGCCCTCCTGCCTACAAAGAACACATGAGACTAAACCACACACTCTTGAAAATGAAGGGTCAAAGAAGAGATAAAGAAAGAAATAAAAGAAGAATACAAATACAATACAACACAACAAAACCTATGGGATACCTTAAAAGCAGTCCTAAGAGGGAAGTTTATAGCCCTGGGTGCCTACATTAGAAAACAGAAAGAGCACACAAGTGAATGATCTTAACACTGCAGCTAAAAGCACTTGAGAAGCAACAACAGATGAACCCTAAACGCAACAGACAGGAAGATAACAAAAATCAGAGGCAGAAATCAATAACTAGAAAAAAAAAAAACATAAAAAAAATCAATGAAGCCAAAGTTGGTTCTTTGAAGAATAAACAATAGATAGACCCTCTACCCAGTTAACAAAAAGAAAGACGAACAACCCAAATCAATACAATCCATGATGAAAAGGGAAATATCACAACGGACAAGAAAAGATCCAGAAAATCATATGGGAAACATCACAAGAACCTATATATTCTACCAAGTTGAAAACTGAAGAGAAATGGATGAAATATCTGAAACCCTGGGGAATCACCACAGCTCGGCAAGAAGAGATCAGCAGCTTAAACAGACCCATAACATATGAAGAAATAGAGGATGTAGTAAGAAGCTTCCAACTAAAAAAAGCCCAGGCCCAGACGGTTTCACAGCAGAATTCTATAAAACATTTCAAAAAGACCTACAACCATATTTCTGAAACTGTTTAGAAGTATACAATCAGAGGGAATCTCCCCAAATTCCTTCTATGAAGCCAGCATCACTCTATTACCAAAACCAGGCAAAGATACAATTATAAAGGAGAATTATAGACCCATCTCCCTCATGAACACAGATGCCAAATTCTAAACAGGATCTGGCAAATCGCATACAGACTCACATCAAGAAGATCATCCATCATGACCAAGTTGGATTCATACCAGAGATCAGGGATGGTTCAAACTATGAAAATCAATAAACATCATCAAACACATAACAGAATCAAAGACAAAACCACACCATCATCTCAATTGATGCTGAAAAAGCCTTCGACAAAATCCAGCATCCCTTCATGCTTAAAGTCCTAGAAAGAATGGATTGGAGGGATCATCATTCCTCAGTGTAATCAAAGCCATATACAGGAAACCCCAAGCCAATATCATCCTAAATGGGGAAATGACAGAAACATTCCCTTTAAAGGTAGAAACAGGGCAAGGCTGCCCCCTGTCACCACTCCTCTTCAATATAGTGCTTGAAACACTTGCTAGAGCAATAAGGCAAGAAAAGGATATTAAGGAGTACTAATTGGAAAAGAGGAAGTCAAACCTATCCTATTTGCTGTGATATGATTGTTTACTTAAGGGATGCTAAAAAACTCCACCAAAAACTCCTAGAAACGATTAACAGCTTCGCAAAGTGGCAAGATACAAATTAACCTTAAAAAATCAATGGCCTTTCTTTACACCAACAACAAGCAACTGGAGAAAGAATTCAAAGAGACCTTCCACTCACAATAGCCTCAAAAACATAAAATACCTAGGAACAAACCTAACCAAAGACACCAAAGAACCTCTACAATAAAATTTTAAACCTAAATGTATAGAGAACAGAAAATTGAAGAAACATCAGAAGATGGAAAAACCTCCATGCTCATGGATGGGAAAATTAACATTGTAAAAATGTCCATTTTACCAAAAATATTGTATAGATTTTAGGGGCTGGAGGGATGGCTCAGTGGTTAAGAGCACCGACTGCTCTTGCAGAGGACCCAGGTTCGATTCCCAGCACCCACATGGTGGCTAAGAACTGTCTTAACTCCAGTTCCAGGGGAATCCGACACTCTATTCTCACCTCCACAGCATTGCGCGACATGGATGCACCTACTTACATGCAGACAGTACGCTCATACACATAAAATAAAATATAAAATAAAATAAAAAGAGCATTGAAACTGAGCATCATGAGTCTCATGCTAGAGGCATGAGCACTGCAGGGCATGTTCCCAGGAGGGAAAAGATTCCTGTGGTCTGTAAGGATGAGGGAACAGTCTGTAGGGGAGAATTGGCTTTCTGGAGTGAAGTGTCTAACCATTAGAAGACCCATTCCTCTACAGCATTTTGTGTATAATTACTAATAACTATATTTTAACCTTATTAAATAGGAATAATTTCAGTGAGGTGTAATTTTGAGTGAAAAAAGAAGGTTCTGATGAATAGAACTTTTGTTTCATTTTTGAGATTTAGTTGCTATTTTTCTTGGAGTATAAATAGCTTTTAATCAAAATCATTCATAAATATATGTAATACATATATTGGTTTTAGAAGGGGGATAAGTAAAATGAATGCCAAACTGCCCACATTTTTCTTCCTATTATTCCACATGAAACCTAACGTTTAATAATCATTTTATGAAAAGGGATCCTGTCCTTGCAGACATGTTCATGTTTAAGCCAGCTCTGGGGGAAGGAAAAGCTGAGATATAAGGGATATTTTCATAATTGTGTGTAGAATTAGATGAAAACCTTCTTAGTTGGATTTTATTTTTTAAAGACAGGGTTCCACCCATGTATCCCAGGCTGGCCTTGAATTCACCATGTCTTTAAGAGTAATTTGGAATTCCTGATTCTCTTGCCCCAGTCTCTCCAGTGCTGGGATTACAGGCTGTTTTTACCAAACCCAGCAGGGAACTTTTTTTTGCCAGTATGTGTATAAAATTTACACAGCGTAACTAGGGTCCTTTTCTGTCCGGCCTTGACTCCTGTGCTGTAAGGAGGCACAGGCCTGGGATCGGATGCCTGGAACATTGTGTACAAGGCTGGCTGCTCCTGGTGAGTTCGGTGCTTGGGATAATATGATAATGGGATCATTTGAAGAAATTCTACGTTTAGCATTTGTTTCCTTCATTACCAGCAGAACAGCTGTGGCAGAAGGCGGCTTGGAGCCCACATTCATATTTAGTCTTGTTTGACAATCCCAGATATTTTTAAACAGGATTGAGTCAGACAGCCTGCAGCAGAACATTCAAACTGTCTTAATGAGCCAGTCTGTTTGGCACACAAGGCCCTTGTTTTATTCGAGTAGTAAATAATTCTAAATTGAAGCACTGTGATGTACTGACTGTCCTTAGTCGCAGCATTCAGTATTCCCCGAGGCCCAGCAGCATCTCCTGTACTCATGTGTGCTGTGCTCGCTGCTTTTACATGTGGTAGAGTTTGGATTCTGTCTCTGGCCCCATCCTGGTTTTACATACTAGGATCCCACATTCTGTGCTGGTGCGGTGCTGTCTTCTCTCCCTTCCTCCATGCACACAGCTTGGCCAATCCACACGGTGCTCTTTGTTTGCCTGGAAGTGGGTTGGGCTATGGTTGTTTCCCTCTCCTGAGGGCTGGGGGTTCTCATCTGTCTCAGGAGTCTGCCCTCCATTTATGGAGTTCTGCTCCCACGCTCCTCCTCTGTCCTGCACATGATGATACCCTTATTGTATTCTCCCCACGTTTCTTGTTTTATTAACCATAGATACTGTCTTGCAGACTGGTGTCTGTTTTATGCCTCCATTTTCCTCTTCTCCACTGGCCCCTCCAGCCTTTGTAATGTGCTTTCCCCTCCCACCACTTTCAGAGAGGTAATTGTGCACACTCTTGACACCATGGTGGCCACCTGGAGGAGGTAATTGTGCACACTCTTGACACCATGGTGGCCACCTGGAGGAGGTAATTGTGCACACTCTTGACACCATGGTGGCCACCTGGAGGAGGTAACTGTGCACACTCTTGACACTACGGTGGCCACCTGGAGGAGGTAATTGTGCACACTCTTGACACCACGGTGGCCACCTGGAGGAGGTAATTGTGCACACTCTTGACACCCTGGTGGCCACCTGGAGGAGGTAATTGTGCACACTCTTGATACCATGGTGTCCACCTGGAGGAGGTAATTGTGCACACTCTTGACACCATGGTGGCCACCTGGAGGAGGTAATTGTGCACACTCTTGACACTACGGTGGCCACCTGGAGGAGGTAATTGTGCACACTCTTGACACCACGGTGGCCACCTGGAGGAGGTAATTGTGCACACTCTTGACACCATGGTGGCCACCTGGAGGAGGTAATTGTGCACTCTCTTGACACCACGGTGGCCACCTGGAGGAGGTAATTGTGCACACTCTTGAGACCATGGTGGCCACCTGGAGGAGGTAATTGTGAACACTCTTGACACTATGGTGGCCACCTGGAGGAGGTATTTGTGCACAGTCTTGACACCATGGTGGCCACCTGGAGGAGGTATTTGTGCACAGTCTTGACACCATGGTGGCCACCTGGAGGAGGTAATTGTGCACTCTCATGACACCATGGTGGCCACCTGGAGCTTTGACCCGGGCATGCCACAGCACACAGTTTTATGGTGGAAGTTGTTCTAACATTTTGAGAATTCAGATTATGAACAATAACCTTAATGCGCTATATTAATTCTCATCAGAAGGGACAGTGCTTTGTGGGAAAGAACATTAAGTTCTATAATGGCAGATGTTGCTTTATCATACATAGCATTTTATTGTTTTTAAATCTAGAAGATGCTCAAAACAGCTGTTGGTAGTAGAGGAGGAGATGGGGAGATAGGCCTACCTGGATGTCGTGTCTCCATCTTTTCTATTTATAGGCCCAAACTGCAACCACAGCTACACTCTGCTTGGGGAATTGTTCATCCTGTGCAGGCCTTGAGAGGGCAGAGAACGCTGACATGGAACATTGTCATTGTCTTAATGTGGACTCACTCAGAATTGCCGATTCCTGGCGGCCTTGCTTCTGCTACTGGAGCTCCTTCAGAAGCAGGACTGGGCCCCCTTTTTTGTTACAGTAGCATTGTTTACATTGTGTTATTTTTGCTTGTTTCTGATTTGGTTGAACGTTAGTAATGTGTCATTGCACTTAATTCCTCACCTTGTCTTCAGTTATTTTGTGGACAGACTTGTGGATACTGTCCTCATCTATTCTTAGTGTGTTCAGGATGAGAGTAGAACAAGAACACACAGGTCACAAGCCCAACGGGTGGCTAGAATGCTGTCACATCCATTATCTCATTTTACTGCTTAGTAGACTTGTGAAGTGGATGAGACAGAGATTCTGAAAGCCCTTTGATGAGATCACAGAAGTCCAGAGTGTACTAAATGCAATGCTAACCAAGTTTCAGGAAGCCCCTCACCCTGCTGTGCAGGCAGCAGTGCTGGTATAGGAAACGTAGACAGCAAGTTGAAGCTTCCTTTGTTCTCTGGCTCGTTCTTGAGACAAGGTCTTGATATGGAGCGCCAGCTGATAGGAGCTCTCCATCCTTTTGCCGTAGCCCTCCTAAAGGCAGGAATTACTTGTGTGTGCTACTGAACCTGGCTTCTAGAGTTACATGTGTGTGCTACTCTACCTGGCTTCTAGAGTTACATGTGTGTGCTACTCTACCTGGCTTCTAGAGTTACATGTGTGTACTACTGTACCTGGCTTCTTCCTTCATGTTAAATAAAATAGTTTCTTTCTAAATGGTATCTTGAGTTTTTAGAGATTATTTTTTTGTGACTTTACAAAAAGACAAATTAACTGACAGAGGTTGTGTTCTTTAAGCAGTTTTAGTCCCCTCTAAGTTTCTATGTCATAATTCCATAAAAAAGAAATAATCTTAGAAATTATTCACAAAAGCATTTAAGACTTAAGCTTTTGTTTTATTTCACATTTCATGGTGATCTTGGTAGAACGAACCTAGTGTTATAACTTATTAATGTATGTAAGAGAAAAACTACATAGAACAAGAAGGCATGCCAGTGAGTAATTTATTTATAAAAAGTTAACAGGTGTGGTAGACAAAACAGGCCTCCCACAGTCCTCTGTAGAGAGAAGTGCCCCTGAGTGTGGGGGAAATTCTCTCAGTCCCAGCTCAGTCCTACGGGCCAGCCTCCCTCCCCCTGGGAGACAATCAGACGCTACAGGGAGTCAAGCCGATCTCAGTTTATTGTAGGGAGCACAACAGTTATATAGGCAAGCATCACAAAGAGATGCCTAGGGTGCCGGGAAATGGACAGCCAATGACCTTATGGCCCAAGGCAGTACAGGCTGCATTCCAAGCAGTTTTAATGGCCAGCATGGGCTGTCCACTAGCTGTCCACGAGGGAATAGCTAGGGCCAATTAGAAGATTTTTTAAACAATTTTGACCATGCCTACCTTACTTCCTTCAGGCGTCATCTTTTCTAGGCAAGCCCTATTGATTTGTAAAGGCCCTTTGCCTGAGTGCTCATGAGGAAGACAAGCCAGATCACTGGCCTGTCTGATCTTTGAGGTCCCTGAAGCGGTGATGGGTTTGTACAATGAACATCAAGGGAGGGTCCACCATGGTAATCCCAGGGACGAGGTGAACTGCTTATTCCTCGTAGAAGCATGTAAACTAAGCTTATGCATTGCTTTTCAGGGGCAGAATCTTAGCCTTGTTCAGAATGGATGCTGAGGAAACTGTGTGAGGAAGCACAAGGGATGTCCTTAAAATCACCTGCAGAGTGGCAGTGTGTGTTGTGAAAGCTGTGTCCTGTCTCAGAAGGCCTCCAGCAGACAGTGCCAGGCTGCCTGTCTGCCCCTCACCCCCTTCTGGCCCTTTGCCCTGACAGAGCTTAGGTTCAATGTGAGTTTCTTTGCACAGGTCACAGAAGTGTTATGCTGGTGAACTATAGATTTTGTATGTTCCCTGCAGCATAACTAAAGCTCATTACTCCAAAGCATTTCAAAGTTAGAAATAATGATAGCATAGAGTAGGTCTGAATTAAAAGTCATTTTAAGAAAAGTGCAGGGAAAAGATGAATTCACAATCAATCTCAGGTGTTTCACAAATATCAGATTTCATGATTTTTATTTCTGGCTTTTTTTTTTTTTTTTTTTTTTTTTGGTCTTTTGGACAAGGTCTCCATGATTCCCAGCTGTCCTGGAACTCACTCTGTAGACCAGGCTAGCCTTGAACTCACAAAGATCCACTTGCCTCTGCCTCCCAAGTGCTAGGATTAAAGGCGTGCACCACCACACCCAGTCTTATTCCTGGCTTTAAAGTACAAGACTAATATGAATTAATTAAAAGTGCATTTAAATTATTTTATTTTACATTTATAGTGTTAGCAAGGAGAAGTTTGGGGTTACATATCTTAATGTGTTGATGAAAACCTCAATAATACTAAGTATTAGTTCACTAAATATATAATAATACTACATTTATAAGTGCCTCTAATCCTCATGTAAATAAATCTTATTCAGGGGTTAATTATTATTGCTTCCCAAGTTACTAAAACAAAAGCAAAAACCCTTCTTATTAATGAAATTACTTTGTCAGTTTGTTTGACTTCCTTTATTGTAACATTAACTCTAAGCTGGAGGTGTGACTATCTGCTTTGTCTGGAAGAGGAGACTGTTAGGCATGGGCTGCACAAATTTGCTATTGAGAGAGCTCAGCAGCCCTTTCTCCACACCCTGGCTGGAAGGCTGCTGCGCCCACAGGCACCCTCGCCTTCCTATTCCATCAACTGTCACATTCCTACCTAGGCTTTCCCTGTCCCATATTGGTTCAGAGCAACAAGAGGGCATTGTCTTTCTCATGTCTCAGAAGGTCAGTATTGAATTATGATTTGCCAACATTTTTAAAGATCTGTGATGATCAGTTTTACCAATTTGGAAATTGAGGTGCAGATAGATTAAGAGTTGGGTTAGTAAATACAGGAAATGAGGGCAGGATAGTACTGATAGCCTCCTTCCGAAGGAAGGTGTGGTCATGTAGATGGTGGGACCAGCTAGGGAGGCCATGGGAATAGGCGCAGGCAGGGAAAGATGGGAGACTCACGGAACATTAAGAAACATTAGAAACTGGGTCTGTCTGCAAGGAAGGGTAGTAGAGTTCAAATGATTATTTCTTTAATGAGACAAGGCAAGGTGGTTATTTCCATACATTTTGGTAGGAAACCTCTTGTGTCCCTTATAGAACATTTGGGCATCAGCTAGATAAACTGCAAGCTTTATAGTATCTCCTGTCAGAAATATGGGACTTGGCCATTTTCCTACTGGAAAGATGGAAGTAGTATCTGCCCTGTTGGAATGTTCATGAAGGAGCAGTGTCTTCTAGAGACTTGGTGGTATTAGTCTCTCATCTGTCCATTCCCACGTCTCTCTCCTTCCATTGAATAAGATCCACTGACACCACACAACAGTTGTTTGGTTAAGGCTGTTAACAGATCTTGCAAAGGTGAACCTTGACAGGAGAACCCCACCTAATCTTGGCACCCCAGGGAAATTTCCCCAAGGATGGAACATTTTATCTGAGTATGGTGTATTTCAGGATAAGTAGATGCTCCCTTCATGTTCTATTCTGATGGTTCTTAGTAACTTGCCTTTAAAAGTAAATTTAACAATCCGGGCTGGAGAGATGGCCTAGCGGCTAAGAGTGCCGACCGCTCTTACAGAGGACCCGGGTTCGATCCCCAGCACCCACATGGCGGCTGAAAACCGTCTGAAACTCCAATTCCAGGAGAACTCCAGTTCCAGGGGAATCCGACACCCTCTTCTGACCTCCGCGGCATTGCACGACACAGGTGCACAAACTTGCATGCAGACAGTACATTCATACACATACAGAAATAAATAAAAAATTTTTAAAAAGTAAATTAACAATCAACATTCTTCTAAGATTTTTAAAATTTATTTTTTTTAATTTTTTTATTATATTTATTACTGTATGTGTATCAATGTACTGTCTGCATGCAGGTCTGTGCACCCGTGTCGTGCAATGCCGCAGAGGTCAGAAGAGGGTGTCGGATTCCCCTGGAACTGGAGTTCTCCTGGAATTGGAGTTTCAGACAGTTCTCGGCCGCCATGTGGGTGCTGGGGATCGAACCCGGGTCCTCTGCAAGAGCGGTCGGCGCTCTCAACCGCTAGGCCATCTCTCCAGCCCTTAAATTTATTTTTATTTTATGTATATGAATGTTCTGCCTGCATGTCTGCAAGGACAATGCCCACGAGGCCAGAGTTGGATCCCTTGGAAGTGGAGTGATAGATGGTTGTAAGCTGACATGTAGGTGCTGAGAACCCAGCTCGGGTCCACCATAAGAGCAGCCAGTGCTCTTCACCACTTAGCCAGCCGGCTCTCCAGCTCTAGTAATCAGCACTCTTAAAGCCACACTCATACTTTTCTCATCTGAAACTGTTTTTATGAGCACATATATCCAAAGAGCAACCTTGGCACATGCATGTGGTAGAAAGTCATGGTGCTTGTTTTTGTATCTCCTACTTTATATATTCAAAAGCCCTAAAGAGGGAATGCCTCCATCTAACCAAGACGGGTTCAGGTTGTTGCTGTCTGGAGTCAGGATGTTGCTTTTGTTTTCCTGGGTTGCCAGCCATTGCTGGCCAAGCTTATTGCAGGTACTATTCACATGATCCTCTTTGCAGCCACTCTTCCCGTGATCCTTGTTGCAGCCACTCTTCCCGTGAGCCTCTTTGCAGCCACTCTTCCCGTGATCCCCGTTGCAGGCACTGTTCCAGTGATCCCTTCCCATGATCCTCGTTGCAGGCACTGTTCCAGTGATCCTCATTGCAGGCACTCTTCCCATGATCTTCGTTTCAGGCACTCTTCCCGTGATCCTCGTTGCAGGCACTCTTCCCGTGATCCCTTCCCATGATCCTCGTTGCAGGCACTGTTCCAGTGATCCTCATTGCAGGCACTCTTCCCATGATCCTCGTTGCAGGCACTCTTCCCGTGATCCTCGTTGCAGGCACTCTTCCCATGATCCTTGTTGGGAATCTCCTCAGGTCTCACTGATGTTTCCAGGGGTCCCAATGACACATCTCTCTTCCGCTCAACGGCTACTTTTTGTTTTACTTGGTAGAGCAGCAAGCCTCTGTAGAATTGGATTTCCGTGTGTGGTTTTGATCTTCCTTGGGCCCTTTGAGCACCTCTTTAATAGTAGCAGAAAGGGACTGTTGTGGCTTCTCAGGCCACCCTGCGTCACACAGCTGCCTCAGTTGCCTGAACAGCAGTGCCAATCCTACAATGCATTTTAGAGCTTTTTCTTTTCATTTTTCAGTTTTCAAAATCAGTATAGATTAACTGTACAAAGTAACAGGCTCACTGCACTTGCGCGCGTGTGTGATGCCTATGTCGGTCACCCTCTCCTGCACTTTCTTTTCCTGCTCTTTCCTTTCCATATCCTTAATAGTCTTACCTCTCACCCCTCCACTTCCCCTTTTTGAGGTAGGGTCTCATTGTGGACTCTAAGCTGTTCTAGAACTTACTATTTAGCCCAGGCTTGTTTTTGGTGCTGTGTGGGATCGCTCACATGTGCCACCGTGCTTGATGGTCCCCATGTTGTGCCTTCATGTCCTTTCCCCCCATAAATTTCACAGAAGAGAGAAAACATGATTCTTTTCTTTGTGAGAATGGCTTATTTTGCTTATGATCTTTAGTTTCAGCTGCATTTTTAGGTTTTCTCCAGGAACCACTACACTGAATTTTGTGGTTAAGCTCATTTATAGCCCCACCTGCAGGGTATTAGAGCCCCATCCTTGCCAACATTTTTTTTTCCTTGATTCGATGGGCTGGAATTAAAAGTGTCATTTTCTTGTCACTTCCCTGATGACTAAATGTTGGCCATTTTTTCCATGTATTTATTGGCAATTTATGCTTCATTTGAAAACTGTTCCATTTATCTGCCAGTTCCTTAGTTGGATTATTTATGGTTCTGTTATTTAATTTTTTTTAGTTCTTTATGTATTCTGGATCTTTATCCACTGTCAGATTAATAGCTGGCAAAGGTTTGTTTTTCCTCATTTGGTAGGCTATATTAGGGTTCCTAGAGGTTAAGAACCAATAGAATGAATAGATATCATAAAAGGTATTTATTAGATTTGCTTACAATGTTTGAGTTGGATAGTCCAACAGTGGCTTGTCTACATACTGGGGAGACTGAGAACCTGGTACTTGAATAGGCCATGAGGCTGGATGGCTCAGCAGTCCCACTCTAATGCTGAGACCCCAGAGGATTCCTGGAGAGCCATGGGTCTTCAACTCATGTTAGAAGGTGAAAGAAGCTAGGTTCTGATGGCAGTGAGGGACAGAAAGCAACATTGGCAGCATAAGGTAGATGCACTCACCAGCAGGGAGAGAAGGCAAGCAGGCAAAACCAGCACTGCTTTTCCCTCAGACCTCTCATGTCTGGGCCTCTGCCCACTCTAGGGGAGTGTCTTCCACCTTAGTTCATCCTTTCAAGACCCACCCTTGCAGACTTGCCCAGGGGTATGTCTCTTAGCTTATTCATTCCAGAGCCATTCAAGTTGATCATCAAGATGAAACAGTTGAGTCCACCCCTTGTCAACTTGACCCAATTATATCTCCCTGTGTCATGCTTAACTTCCAAATGAAATACCCAACAAGGTCATAATTCTGCCACCATGATAGAACCATCCCATGTATAAGTAAAAATACTCTCTTCTTTACAAAATAGGATAGATACTCTCAATGGCAGTAACAATCCTCATTTCTGTAACTGGTCGTGTAACCTTAGCTGGTATTTATTTAGACTTGCCTTCTACCCACTGTCTACCTCCTCCATTCCCAGCAGACAGCTCAGCAGGTCTTGGTTTTTCCACACTTCCATTCCTGAATAAATGGGTCTGAGCCATTTATCATCCTGTGTGCTTTGAATTGTTGCAGTTTCCCATTGACCTTAATCATAGGACCTGGGAACTTCAAGACATGCCTGAATGAATCTCTTCTATTGTGGAGAAACAGTCCAGTTAACCTGTGGTAGCTTGGGTGAGTCCACACTCACTCCTCCTCACACCGAAAATCTTTTCTGAGCCTGCTGACTCAAGCACATCCAGAGTCTGAAGTGGCCAGGGGGAAGTCTTAGCTTCCAGTTGAGTAAAATATTTGCTATGTCTCCTGCAGAATAACGTGCCCCCGCCAGAACCAAAACTGTTAGGCCTACAGAGCCTGACATCAAAGGAACAGGAAGCAAAATCTTGCTAGTGGTTCACTAAGGGTGATGGTAAGTGGTGCTTTCCGTCCCAGCCTCCCCCTTTTTTCCTGGTTTGGGGAGTCCTGGCTACAGGAGAAACAGTGCCATATATTGGATGCTGACTTAGAGCTAAATGTTGCCTTCTGGAGAACTCTGCCCCAGCCTTCTGGGACATTGCCACCTAACTGGCACTGTAGCTATGCCACTATTCTGTCAAGCCAGTTGCTTCAGGATGCATGAGCCTACTGCCTCACTTTCTCGGTGGTGAGGTAAGTTCCTTGGTCAGAATCAGTGCTATATGAAATACCATGACCATGGCTAAGGCATTGTGTAAGTCCATGAATGTAATTTTGGCAGAAGAACTAAATGTAGGAAGGCAAATCCATACCCAGAAGTATCTGTTACAGCAAGGACAAAGCTCTGTTATTTCATGATGGACCTGATCCAATATAAGCAACCTGCCACCAGGCCCCTTGCGTGCTAAGAACTGGTGCCTTGCTGGGGGCTCAGTGTTGACCTCTGCGGCTGGCGTGTTTGGCACTCAGCAGCAGCTGTAGCCAGATCCACCTTGGTGAGTGGAAGCATGTTTGTCGAACCCATGCAAAGCCTTCATCTCTGCCACCATGACCACTTTGTTCTTGGGCCCATTGGGCAATAACAGGGATAGCCAGGGAAAGTTGACTAGTAGCCAAGAATGGATCATCCTATCTACTTGATTATTGAAATTATCCTCTGCTGAGGTCAACTTCTGGTCAGAATTTACATGTGACACAAATATCTTTATGTTAGTTGGCCATATGGAGAGATCTACCACTCATTTCTTCCTTAAATGTCTTTCTCACCAATTGTCCAGTCATGAGTCTTTTAAGTTCCCCACCATCTAGCTATGTAGCTATAACCATGAACTAGTATTTACTTCCACTTCTCCTTCTGAGTAAAATGTACAATAATGTGCAAGGCCCTGAACTCTGATCATTATGAAGACTTTCCTTCACTGCTGTCTTTCAGGGTTGTTCCAGAAAAGGGCTGCCACTGTTCTAAGTGTCTGCTTCTAGGTGATGCCTGTATAGGCTCACCCATATGGTTCTGCAGAGACTCCTGGTACTATCCCTATCTGCCACTGACAATCTCAAGTATCTCTGGGGCTGCCAGATCATATGGCCCAAGTAGCAGAGGAACCCCGACCTGTTGAAGATCCTTCTTCTGTTCTGGGCCCCACTCCAAACTAGCAGCTTGCTGGGTCACATGGTATATGGGCCAGAGTAACTCACCCAAGTGAGGAATGTGCAGCCTCTAGAATCTAAATAGGCCCACTCAAAGTCATGCTTCTTTCTTGGCAATGGGAAGGACCAGGGCCACAAGTTATCCTCCACCTTAGAACAAACCAGAACACTGGACCTGGAGAAATTTTGCTGAGGTAGAAGGCCTTGAGTTTTGGCTGGATTTATTTCCCTGCTTCTAGTGCACATATACTTTACTAACAGGTGAAGAAGAGTGGTTGCTACCTCCTGCTCGCTTGATCCAGTCAACCTAATGTCATCAATATAGTGGACCAGTGTGATGCCATGTGGAACAGACATGTGATCTAGATCCGTGTGAACCAAGTTGTGACACAGGGATGGAGAAATAATAATACCCTGGAAGTAGAACCGTAAAAGTATAGCTGAAACAATTGCTTCTAGTGGGTCTCATCCAGCTACTGAGAAAAAATGATTTAGTTTGCAGTAGTCAACCGTCTTTCTTCGGGATCCAGCTGTCTTCTGCATAGGCTAATACAGTTAAGGGACAGATGTGATGGGAGCCTGAATCCCTGCACGGCCGTAATATCGTTTTGGTTCACTGTTTTCCCTGGTACAGGCAGCTCTAATGGCTTCCATTTGCCTTTCTAGCCATAGTAGCTCCCACTCCAGGTCAAGGAATCCATGTGGGGGTGGTTCTGCCATCCTCCGATTATATCTATCCCAATCTCTCATTCTGGGACTGGTGAAATAACCACTGATAATTTGGGGACCACCGCACCCACTATGATTTAAACTTTGCCTAAAACTCCATCTGTCACTTGACCATAAGCTCCTTCTGTAACTGGAAGCCCAAAATACTTTGGGGGCATCCAATCAGTGTTCCTTCTCCAGCATAAAAGACTGTAGGTCCCTTTGGGGATGGATGAAATAAAAGATGAAAGATGATAGTAAAACTCAGTATCACAGCAAGTTTCATCCTTAAGGACACCTAGCCTCCCCTTCATTCAAGGGGTTCTAGATCAATAACCTAGCTAAAATCTGGAAATTGGTTAAGAGTCCATGAATGAGTCTCTGGTGCTAAGATAGCATTTCTTTTATCTATTCCGGGCTTTTTTTTTTCTTTCTTATGTAGTTCAGGCAGGAACTTAGTAGGCTGCCAATCCGTTTCATCTCTGGGAACACCATGATTACCCAGTGCTGAAGGCTTCTACATGGCAGACGTTCTGAACATTGCTGTGCCTACGCTGTCCTTGTGGTAAGGGCACTCACCTGGCCTTTGGTGATCCAGTGCTGCCACTTGGCCCCTGCAACTCTGGTATCCAGTTAGACGGGGTACATTTAAGACATCCAATTGATTGGCCATTGTATTAGTCACTTTTCTGTTGCTGTGATAAAACACCATGACCAAGGGAACTTATCAAAGGAAGAGTTTATCTGAGCTTACGATTGACAGTTCCAGGGAATCAGAATCCATTGTGGCGGGAAGCATGGTGGCCGGGGCTGGAGCAGCAAGCCGAGGGTCACATCTCGCAATGAGCACAGGAAGCAGAGAGAGCGACTGGAGACTTCAAGGCTTGTTAAACTCACTAAGCCTGCCCCCAATAACGTACTTCCTCTAGCACGGCCACACCTTCTAAGACCTCCAAGAACAGTGCCACCAACTAGAGACAAAATGCCTGAATACTTAAAGCCTATGGGGGACACTCATTCAAACCATAGTTTGTAACAAACAGCCATAGTTGTAAGGTCTGGCATACAGATAAAAATAACAGCAGAGTTTCTCAAGTATGCTGGTATCCTTCTAGCAGTATGTTTTTTGTTTTTGCATTATTTCCTTCCTTCCTAGTCCCCACTCGGCTCCTCCGATGACTCCGACTCCCTCTCAGTTTCTTGATCTCTTCTTTTATTATTATTGTCATCTATACATAGTATATACTTATAAATATTCATATATAATGCACTGAGTCCATTTAGTGTTGCTCACCTATATCTGTGTTTAGCTAGGGCTGCCCACTTGGAATTAGATAACCTCTTGGGGAACTAGTCTTTGGAGAAAACTGATCAGCATCCATTGATTGCCTACAGTTCCTTATCTTCAGGTGGAATCTCACGACATTCTCCCATCCACCTTGCTATGTCAGCCACTTTGTCATTATGCAGATCTAGGACTACCATACTGTACACATTCATGGGTGTAGCTTCCCCAGCATGTCTAGATTGCACTAACTTGCAGCAGGTGTCTGGTCCCTCTGGCTCTGTTTCTTAAGGTTTCAGTGCAGGGCATGTCTTCTGGACCCACCCATTGTGGAGGATTGGGTTTACACAGCAGATCCACTCCATGTTCCAATTTCCCAGATCATTGAATCCCTTCATCAACAGTAAGCCAGGGAATATGGGACATCTCCAGCCCATTCGCAGTAGACCATTTTTGACCTGTATGTCAACCAACCAACCATAAACTGCTCTTGGGAGGCAGAGGCAGGCGGATCTTTGTGAGTTCAAGGCCAGCCTGGTCTACAGAGTGAGTTCCAGGACGGCTGGGACTACAGGGAGACCCTGTCTTGAAAAAGACCAAAAAATAAAAAATAAAAAATAATAAAAATTAAATCCAGAATCTCTGCTCTTTGGGCCCATGCACTTAAGAAAATTATTTATTCTTTTTATTTTATGTGTATTGCCATATACTTCTAATATACTTCTGTTAAGAACATATTTTCTACTAGGAAGGCAAGAAGAAATGTAGAAAAGTAGCTGTGATAAGTCATGGTGCCACATTTGAATGGAAGTAATAGTGTCTGGATATATGTGACTGTATTCTGTCTTGAAATTGGTGAAAATGTTAACAATGCTAATTTTCTTTGCTCCTGTAGATATTCCTGAAATTCCAGAAAGTATCTCATTCTGTAAAGCACTACAAATAGCTGACTTTAGTGGAAACCCACTGACCAGGTAATCTTTTCTTCTTTATATTTCTATTTACGGTACGAAGGATATCATTTTTGAGTGAAGGCAAAGAATACAACCAGGTTTACCAATCTTGGAAGCACCTGGCTAGGTCACTGTCTTCTTCAGTGATTGTTGACTTTTCTAGATGTTCGCTGATAAATAATCAGACAATGGAAGTCACACTGTGGTATTGTTAGAAACAATGAAAAAGGAAGACAAGGGGTTATTGAGGAGGGTACATAGTAGGAGTTAAGGAGCTCACTTGTAAAGCAATATGAAGAACTATATCTTAGGAAAAAACTCCATAGTGGTTCAGCAAGATGGCTTAGCAGGTAAAGGTGCCTTCTACCAAGGCTGAGGACCAGAGTTCGATCCCTGGAACTCGCATGGCAGAAAGAGAGAGCTGACCCCCACAGATTGTCCTTTGATCTCCACATTAATACCATGGCACACGTATGTATCTGTAAACAATGTAGAATTTAAAAGGACAATTATAAACATGATCAGAGACCTTAAAGAAAACACAAAGAACTCAAAGAGGCAAGGCATAAACTTGTGATGGAAGCTCAAGAAAATACAAATATGCGGCTGAACACAATGACCAAAACAATTAAGGACTTGAAAGTGAATTTATAGAAGAGATATTGAAGAAAACCCAAGCTGAAATGAAGATGGAATTGAAAAACTCAGTAAGCCAATTTGAAGCAACAGGAGAAAGCCTCACAAGTAGAATGAATGAAATGGAAAACAGAATCTCAAAACTGGAGGACAAAGTTGAAGAGCTGGACTCCTTAAGGAAAGCCTCTGAACGCCGCCTTTAAGACGGCTTAGGCAACGAGGCCAGCTGGAGGGACTCATCCTGCTGGGCCTTGCAACCACTCAGTTGCTTAATCCCCTGTTCTGTTTTTCTGGTTTTCCTTTTCTAATGTCTGCTGACATTTGACTTCACAGTTATCCGAAGATTCTCAACCAGCACACACCCAGATTACATGCATCTTAATTCCTTTTTTATCCCACCCTCATATTGGGCAGGTTTCTTAAAGTAAAGCCATTTTGGTTTGGGAGGTCTGCCTGTGTTAAGAATTAAAACTGTTCTCTGCGAGCAGAAGTGAACATGATAATCTCTGGGCTTGGCCCACTCATTTAATGACCGGGGAAGCTGAAGCTGGGCTAGATTAACCGACCTCTCAAGATCCCACAGCCGGGAGGAGAATGCCAGGAATCATGCCTCCCTCCCCTGGTCTCTTCTTGCCTCCCTCCCCTGGTCTCGTCTTGCCTCCCTCCCCTGCTCTTGTCTTGCCTCCCTCCCCTGGTCTCTTCTTGCCTCCCTCCCCTGGTCTCTTCTTGCCTCCCTCCCCTGGTCTCGTCTTCCCCGTGACCATGTCCTGCCTTGGCTCTTATGTCACCAGCTGGGCAGAAAAGCAAACCAGGTATTTAAAACATTTTAGCTAGTTTTAAAATTACAGAATGACATATACTTTCTGGAACAAATTCAGGCAGACCAGATAAGTTCCATCTTTTGAATTACAAGCAGTAATCACCAGCTAGCTATTCCCAAGAATATATTGTAAACATTTTTTTGTTAATACTCAATTCTTGGGTGCCTAGATTTGGTTTGAAATTCTCAAATTAACCTACATTAAATGTCAAACACAAGTATAGGATTTTTAAGATAAAAACAACCTAAAAAGTAAAATTAAAGATTCTAACCTGGACATCACTACAAAAGCTGCTATCCGATTCTGAAAATGAAGGTGTTACAGTTCTGGTCTCTGTACTAGCAGGCTTGCAAGTGTGTGTGTCATGATGCATCTAATTTTAGATGTCATAAGATCCTTTTCTCTTTAGTCACGTTCCCCTCCCCTCAGAATACTGGTAACTATAGAAATATTGAAACTAAAATTTCTTTATGAATTTTAAATAAGCATTTTACATCAAGCCTTACTATTTTTTAGAATTTATGGGACATAGGAAAGTGCTTTTATGTAGATTATAGAGTGAAACATATAATTATCTTAAATAAGTTATATCTTGAATTAAAAGAGAAAAACTTAAGAAAGTAGCAGTTGGCTATCAGCTGATCAATTCAAAGCAATCCTTTCTTGGGGCTGACAGGCTGCACAGGGAAAAACTATTGAGCAGTGGTCATGTGGCTGAAGATCCTGTGCGCTGGCTAAATATTCTGTTTTCTCCTAGTCAGTTTGGAGTTTTCCTTCTCAGGATTTGATTTAGTTTTGGTTTTGTTTGTTTGTTTGTTTGTTTGTTTGTTTGTTTTTGTCAGGGTCTCTGCAGTCCCAGCCTGCCTGGAGCTCACAAGAGATCCACCTGCCTCTGCCTCCTGGGTGCTGGGATTAAAGATGTGCACCACTGTGCCCAACATTTTTTTTTTTAAAGAATCTTACTATGTAGTCCTGGCTGGCCTGGAACTTGCTGTGTAGACCAGGCTAGTCTTACAGAGGTGTCCCTGTTTCTGGCTCCCAGAAACACGCCAGCTCCCAAGGCAGTGTCACTCTCCTGGGTAGAGCACTCGTACTCCCACAGTGTCGCTCTTTATTTTAGAACTCGGATGTCTGTTCTTCTTATGTCATGTTGGACTGTCAACAAGTAGCTCCATGGCAGCTTGTATTAGGTGGAGGAAACCTTTTTCCTTATAGGTATATATAGAAAGAGAAGGGAGGTATGCCATAGGTAATTTCAAAACGTTGTTGCAATTGACCTCTGGGGGAGGTCTGTGTTTCTGGTGGTGTACACTGTTTCACCTCTAAAGACGACATCTTGTCGTTGCAGGTTGCCAGAGAGCTTCCCTGAACTACAGAACTTAACGTGTCTTTCTGTAAATGACATCTCACTGCAGTCTCTGCCTGAAAATATTGGGAAGTAAGTTTTTACAGAAGTTGGTGGGTGTCAGGATAAAAGAATGTTTGTTACCTGCTCCACCGTCCTTCCCTTCACAGCTTTTTCTTTCTACCCAGAATGCTGTTTGCCCATTCTTCAGTATGAGCTTCAGGAAGCATCACAGCCAGGCCTCTGTTTGTGTTCCTGATGGC
Organism: Rhizomys pruinosus; assembly: GCA_009823505.1. NCBI lineage: Eukaryota > Metazoa > Chordata > Mammalia > Rodentia > Spalacidae > Rhizomys > Rhizomys pruinosus. The sequence goes on from VZQC01009966.1 coordinate 649,572, forward strand.
CTTCCACTGTTATCTGATTGTTTAGCGTACGTTTGCGCTCATGCCTTTGCATCATGTGGAGGCTGAGGAGCCTGGCCACCAGGGGTCCTGCTGTGTTGTCCTATGTGCTATGTGCAGAGAGATGAGATACCCAGGGGTTTCTTTCCAGGAAGTAGTTTCTTGTGCTAGAATCTGGCTTGGTGGACTGTACCCACCAGATTCCAAAACAAAGCCCAGCCCAGGCTTTTGTCCCCTTGGTAGTCTGCCTCACAGCTTAGTGCCTTTGTCTCCCTTAGAAGGCAATGCCTATTCTGATTGGGTGTCCCATGCTACCTGTCTTGACTGGCAGAGCTGACTGTGTGCTCAGGCTCAGGCCCAGCTGCATTTCCTTCCCCTTGTCCTGGGAGGGCTCTTGCTATGCTCACTTGAGGCCTGTTCCTTTGAGACAGGGTCTCTCCCTGGCCCTAGAGCTAGGCTGATGCTTGGCAGGCCCTAGAGCTAGGCTGATGCTTGGCAAGCCCCAGTGAGCCCATCTCCCTCCAGCAGCACTGGGGTCACATGTCTGCATGCAGACACACCTAGCTTTTTCTGTGAGTGCCAAGATCTGAACCCGGGTCTCCGCCCCTGCTTAGCAGGCCCTCCTACCCACCGAGCTCTCTCCAGTCCTCGGTTGTCCTTCGGTTTTCATGATTATAAAGTATGCTGCTGTATGTTATTTGTAAGAAATTAATTTGTTTGAAAGCTCTTTTTTTGGTTTTTGTTTTTTAAAGGTTTGTGTTTATTTATGTGTCTGTGTGCATATGTACCATGTGCTTGTGGGTGCCCATGGGGACCAAAAGGGGGTGTGAAACCCCAGAGTCACAGGTAGTCACAAGTTGCCTGACATGGGTCTTGGGAACCGAACTCCAGTCCTCTGTGGACCAGCAAGTGCTCTTAACTTCTGAGCTGTCTCTCCAGTGTCTTTGAAAGCTCCTTTTAAACTTGTGGATTTCAAAGTAACAGTTAAGTAGTATTGCTAGTTTACTTGTTAGTGTGTGTTGTATTCTGCTGAAAACTAACACTCAGTAATCTTAAACCATGCTGGGGAGGGGAGCCAACCAAGAACTCCCTTGAATACTCTAGTGCTTCGAATAGCTGTGCCTGCCACTCTGTATAAACTGTCACCCCAAGAAGAGCAACAGTGGTTTGGGGGCAGATGGCAGGACATGTTTTCACACTGCGGCTTTAGAGACCTCTTGGGCACTTAGCCACAGCAAGAAGTTGAAGAAAAGGATCACAGGCTGGGGGTGGATTCAGAAAGATGGCTCATCTGGGCAAGCACCTCCCTTACAAGCACAAGGCCCTGAGTTGGATCCCCAGGACCCATGTGAAACTGTCACTGGTGCCATACATCTGTATTCCTACTGCTAGGGAGGTGGGGAGAGGGTTCCTGGGGTTCACTGGCAAGCCAGTGTCACCTAATGGGTAAGTTCCCAGCAATGAGAGACCCTCTTATTGCGGGGTCAGTGGTATTTCTGAGGATGACACCAAGGTTGTCCTCTGGCTTCCTCATGTGTGCACATACATGCATGCATATCTGCACACAGGTGACTCTACCCTGTACAAACATATACAAGTGAAAACAGTGCATGATGGTGAAGAGGTATCGGCTGTAACATTGCACACACTCATTGGATTATCTCAGCAGACTGCTTCCCTTTCTCCAGGACGTAGAATAGTTAAGTCTAGTGATGATGCAGTAGCTCTGAATTAGCCAATTAAAATGAAAGCCTACTTGTCTAGCCTACTGTATAGAACAGTGTTCTTAGTGTCGTAAATTATGCCCCTACCGTTTATATGTTCTGTGTGAGTTCTGAGACAAAACAAAAGCTCTCTCTGGGAACTGCAGTGAGCAGTCCAGTCATCTGACCTGCCCGACAAAGTTTCTTTCTCCAAAGAGCCCAGGAAAATTAAGCACACACTTGTTCCCTTCTTCCCTCCTGTGGCTAAACTTTGAGGCAGCAAGTCAGGGTTTTCTGGGGTGCCACCGGTGCTTTAGCTTTATGCTGATAGGCTTAAGTCCAAGTCTCCAGGGAGCAAGGAGAAGGGGTTCCCTTATATGCCCTGAATCTATGATACCAGTTGCCAAAGGACACAGTAGTATCCCACTGTGGAGTTCCTGCACTTACACTTTACTTTTGTTTTATCAAGTTTCACATGTTTAAACTATCGAAGTCCTCAAGAATGGCAGCCGTTCTAGCACCGAAGCTGCAGCTGCCCCTCTCCGAAGGTCTCTAGAACTTGAGTCCCTTGCTCACCCTCTCAGGCATTCCCAGCCCCAGCGCCTCCATATTCATCCTGTCTAGCCTCTGATTCTTGAATTCCCTGTCCTGCTTCATGGTATTTTAGAAAGGCTTAATGCTGTAAAAAATGTTTTTATTAAACCAAAGTGGTGCTCAACCTCTGTTTTAACATGCAGTATTTAATATTTATCTTGGAATGTTATAATATTCCTTATCCCACCTTTCATTAATACCTATACCATGTCTGTCTGTGTTCAAGATTTCTTATGTATCTATACTCTATCAATCGTAAGGACGGTATGGGTTGCTGTTTATAGATTCAGTTGAGTTGTATTATTACTGTTGCGGCTGTACATATGTCTATTGCTTCCAAAATGAAATGTCAGTTTCAACTTGAAATTAAAAAAAAAAAATTAGCTGTTTCTCATGAGGTCAGTTCGTGAAAGCAAATGAAAAAGTTTCCTATTCTTAGTTTTTAATAATTCTGTCACTGTGGAAAGAAATACTAGGATTTTGTGTATCTGTTTGATTTAAGATTTCTGCTTATTCAAGTAATAGCCTGTTCTCTTAGTACAAAGAGACTCAGTAGAAACAGTAAAAGAACACAGTCTTCTGGAGAAGCCTGGACCCTTCCAGAGTCCCTAACTATGCTTAAGACATTCCCCCTATGGAGAAAGTCCAATGTGGCATAAATGTATTACATTCAAAACAAGTCATTATTGGTCACTTAGGGGCTGTCCTTAAGAGAAAGTTCAATTTCTAAAACAAATTATCAAATGGTTTCTTGAAATAATTTAACAGAGTTAATGAACCGAATGTTTAGTGACCAGTACATCTTCTCAGAGACATGTGGCTTTGTAAAGAAAACACACCTACACAATAGTCCAGAAAAGTTAAAAAGAGCATGGAGTGGCTGTTGGCGGACTGGTGCTTACTGTTCTCCATGTGGAATCTGTAGCAGGACTTTCGCATAAGTTTGCCTCGCCTGCGGCTTTGGTTAGACGGATTTGGAACATCAGTTAAGACAGGCCTCTGTTTCTCCTCTCGGCACCATACATGTGCTTGGCTCTAATGAGAAAAGTTCTCAATTTCCCTGGGATTCAGACCTCACAGTGGAGAGTAGCTCCCAGACTGGCAGGAATGAGCTTCTACCTAGGACAGACAGACTCTGCAGTGTCTTGAAGCTGGGGGCACATTCAAGCATATTTCCTATCATGGGTTACATTTGCCCGGGGTTGCTTCATTTGAGAGATTGGGGAATCGGCAGCAGAACTAGAGTTGGAGTGTGCCTTTCCTGTCCCTGTCCTGTGTTTCTTCGTGATTCTACCATAAGGGGTTCTACCGGTAAGGGCTCAGTAACTTTTCCTAAATGCTCTTAGAAATACCTAGTAGTACTAATTAGTAAGTAATTGAGCCCAAACAACTTTCAGTATGTATGTCTTTAATCTTAGCACTTGGGAGGCAGAGGGAGGTGGATCTCTTGTGAGTTCAAGGCTAGCCTGGTCTATAGTGTGAGTTCCAAGACAGCCAGAGCTACAGGGAGACCCTGTCTCAAAAAAAAAAAAAAAAAAATTAGTATATACAAATTGAAAAAGCATTTTCATTTTGTTCTTAAGTGCCGCAGTTACTTACTGTAGGATGTCAGTCCACTTGCTGCCCGCTGCCCAGCTTCTCAGACCACGACCTCGTTTTCTCCCATGTTGATCTTCTCGTACTACTGGTTTTTATCACAGGAGTTACTGAGACCCCGCTTTGAAGACCTCCTTGAGAGGAACGCTACCTCAAATGGAACTGCTGAGCCAGAGGCTCACGTGGTGCCTTGCAGATATTGGATCTTCCTCTATCATTCTCAGATCTAAAATACTCTGTGCTGAATCCCTGTTTGCTTGTCAGCATGGAGATCCAAAAGTTGTTCTGTCTGGAATGTCTGGGGAGTATACGCTGCTGTGTTAGAAGAAAGTATGCCCTGCGAGCATTGCTGCCTCTGCTCCATCCGTGCCCAGGTGACCACTGGCTCTGTCTAGAGGCAGCCAGTGGGGAGGAGGCTGAACATCCCAGAAGCAAGAACCACATACGGCACCACAGAAGCAAGAACCAAGTACAGCACCACAGAAGCAAGAACCACGTACAGCACTGCGCTAGTCAGCAAGGTTCAGGCATGGCAGCTAGCGCAGCCCATGTCCTTCCAGCTTGAAAATGTGAGCGAGTCTTTGAGTTGTAGATGCCCTCTGACTTAGGATGAAATTTACATCTCCACAAATTTATTGGAAGTTGAAAATATCTTGTAGATCTTACATTCTTTTATTCCCTCTCCTGGGATGTTCCCCAAGCCTTGGAGGGAGCAATATAAATGCTCTGTTTGAGGGTTAGCCCTCAACTGTCACTTATTCTCAACACCTTGGCAGGTTACTGCCACCTACTTGAAGCTTGACAGGCACATTATGGCCATTTAGCAGCAGTACCTTCTCCACCAGGGCCTGTGACCTCAGTCGTGAGCTTTTGACTAGGCATATAGTACAAGATAAGAAGTCCATTCTGCAGAGCAGGCCTCAGGTCCAATTGGAAAGTAGTTGTTTGCACCCATGATGGTAATAAATGGTTGCATCAGTGGGACCATCTTGCCCGGCAAGCAGGTGGTGTATGTAACATTAAGTCACACACCCAGCCCTGCCTGGCATGTTGATAGCATGGCATGCAGGGTCCACACCAAGTAGGACTGTTGGTGACAATTCCACTCCAGCAGCTTGTGCGGCTGCTTTAGCCCTCTATGGTCTACATCAGCCATCTCCTCATCATGTGATGATACCACAGGGCTGCTGTACCTTCCTCCACCTCTCATAGTCTCAGTGCTGCCAGCTTAAATGGCTAGACCTGTCCTAGGGCTGAGGGGGAAGAGGTCCAGGCTCAGCTGCTGTGCCTGCCATTTAGCAGACTGCCGGGGATCTGACAGGCCGTGGGCTGTTATCTAGCTGGGGTAGTCACTTCTCCCATGGACCTGCTTTGAGGTCCCCAGGCTGGGCACACAATTTCCACCCCCGGTATATTTCTTGCAGGAGAGAAATGCACATGAATTACTCTGGCAGAATAACTGCCCACTCCTGACACAAGCTTAGGCCCTTCTGCCTGCATAGTTCTATCATTTACATCCTCCATGAACTACTGTCAGGCTTTAAAGACTTCCAGAGACTCACAGATACTGAATCTGTCTGTCAGTCTCTTCCCTTGGAAGTCCAAAACTCAACACAGATTTTTTTCAAATTTGTTTTCAAATGACTCGGGAGCCCCCTTATATCATGTAGTCACGGCTGTTGCTGCGATCTCCTGTAGGTGCTCATGTAGGCACATCTGTAGCTATGATCTCCTGTAGGTGCTCATGTAGGCACGGCTGTAGCTGTGATCTCCTGCAGGTGCTCAAGTAGGCACGGCTGTAGCTGTGATCTCCTGTAGGAGCTCATGTAGGCACAGCTGTTGCTGTGATCTCCTGTAGGTGCTGATGTACGCACAGCTGTAGCTGTGATCTCCTGTAGGTGCTCATGTAGGCACGGCTGTTGCTGTGATCTGCTGTAGGTGCTCATGTAGGCATGGCTGTAGCTGTGATCTGCTGTAGGTGCTCATGTAGGCACAGCTGTTGCTGTGATCTGCTGTAGGTGCTCATGTAGGCACGGCTGTAGCTGTGATCTCCTGTAGGTGCTCATGTAGGCACAGCTGTAGCTGTGATCTCCTGTAGGTGCTCATGTAGTCACGGCTGTTGCTGTGACCTCCTGTAGGTGCTCATGTAGGCACAGCTGTAGCTGTGATCTCCTGTAGGTGCTCATGTAGGCACAGCTGTAGCTGTGATCTCCTGTAGGTGCTCGTGTACGCACAGCTGTAGCTGTGATCTCCTGAAGGTGCTCCTGTAGGCACAGCTGTAGCTGTGATCTCCTGTAGGTGCTCGTGTAGGCACGGCTCTAGCTGTGATCTCCTGTAGGTGCTCATGTAGGCACGGCTGTAGCTGTGATCTGCTGTAGGTGCTCATGTAGGCACAGCTGTTGCTGTGATCTGCTGTAGGTGCTCATGTAGGCACGGCTGTAGCTGTGATCTCCTGTAGGTGCTCATGTAGGCACAGCTGTAGCTGTGATCTCCTGTAGGTGCTCATGTAGGCACAGCTGTAGCTGTGATCTCCTGTAGGTGCTCATGTAGGCACAGCTGTAGCTGTGATCTCCTGTAGGTGCTCATGTAGGCACAGCTGTAGCTGTGATCTCCTGTAGGTGCTCATGTAGGCACAGCTGTAGCTGTGATCTCCTGTAGGTGCTCATGTAGGCACAGCTGTAGCTGTGATCTCCTGTAGGTGCTCATGTAGGCACAGCTGTAGCTGTGATCTCCTGTAGGTGCTCATGTAGGCACAGCTGTAGCTGTGATCTCCTGTAGGTGCTCATGTAGGCACAGCTGTAGCTGTGATCTCCTGTAGGTGCTCATGTAGGCACAGCTGTAGCTGTGATCTCCTGTAGGTGCTCATGTAGGCACAGCTGTAGCTGTGATCTCCTGTAGGTGCTCATGTAGGCACAGCTGTAGCTGTGATCTCCTGTAGGTGCTCATGTAGGCACAGCTGTAGCTGTGATCTCCTGTAGGTGCTCATGTAGGCACAGCTGTAGCTGTGATCTCCTGTAGGTGCTCATGTAGGCACAGCTGTAGCTGTGATCTCCTGTAGGTGCTCATGTAGGCACAGCTGTAGCTGTGATCTCCTGTAGGTGCTCATGTAGGCACAGCTGTAGCTGTGATCTCCTGTAGGTGCTCATGTAGGCACAGCTGTAGCTGTGATCTCCTGTAGGTGCTCATGTAGGCACAGCTGTAGCTGTGATCTCCTGTAGGTGCTCATGTAGGCACAGCTGTAGCTGTGATCTCCTGTAGGTGCTCATGTAGGCACAGCTGTAGCTGTGATCTCCTGTAGGTGCTCATGTAGGCACAGCTGTAGCTGTGATCTCCTGTAGGTGCTCATGTAGGCACAGCTGTAGCTGTGATCTCCTGTAGGTGCTCATGTAGGCACAGCTGTAGCTGTGATCTCCTGTAGGTGCTCATGTAGGCACAGCTGTAGCTGTGATCTCCTGTAGGTGCTCATGTAGGCACAGCTGTAGCTGTGATCTCCTGTAGGTGCTCATGTAGGCACAGCTGTAGCTGTGATCTCCTGTAGGTGCTCATGTAGGCACAGCTGTAGCTGTGATCTCCTGTAGGTGCTCATGTAGGCACAGCTGTAGCTGTGATCTCCTGTAGGTGCTCATGTAGGCACAGCTGTAGCTGTGATCTCCTGTAGGTGCTCATGTAGGCACAGCTGTAGCTGTGATCTGCTGTAGGTGCTCATGTAGGCACAGCTGTAGCTGTGATCTCCTGTAGGAGCTCATGTAGGCACAGTTGTAGCTGTGATCTCCTGTGGGTGCTCATGTAGGCACGGCTGTAGCTGTGATCTCCTGTAGGTGCTCATGTAGACATAGCTGTAGCTATGATCTCCTGTAGGTGCTCTTGTTGGCACGGCTGTTGCTGTGATCTCATGTATGTGTTCGTGTAGGCACGGCTGTTGCTGTGATCTCATGTAGGTGTTCGTTTTGGCACAGCTGTTGCTGTGATCTCATGTAGGTGTTCGTGTAGGCACAGCTGTTGCTCTGATCTGTAGGTGCTCATGTTGACACAGCTCTTGCTGTGGTTCCTGTATGTCACATCATGTCCAGAGGACAGCATGGTCCAGGTTGGGAGCAGCACGTTTGGAGAGCAGTTTGGCAACATGACCATTCAGAATAAAGAACATCAACTGGTTCTTCCCTCAGGCCGATCCCTTCCAGCCACTTGCTTTGTCCATGTATATGGTACTTAGCAGGCATGTCTTCCTTCTGTTGAGTGGGCCTCCCATCCAGTCAGGAGAGCTGTTGGTGACTCCCACAGATAGTCTTTCCAAGTCTCACCTGGCAGGTTGGTATTGTAGCCTGCAGGGTACAGTACTGGATGAGACCACTCTGTCTTTCTCCCTCAGCAGCCTGCATGCACCTTGCGCCGTTGTAAAAGCTAGGTCAGCGGGAGAAAGTTTTCTGGTCAATTCAAGATGAATTTCTCTGTGTCCTGCAACCAAAGTGTGTGGTATCATGAGCAGCAGTTTCCTGCCCTGTGTTAGGATGGGCACATAAGAGCAGCCACATAGTCTGTGGTGTTTTGGGTGTCTCTAGGTCCTTTCTGACCAGTAACACATAGGGTGATACCCCATGCCTGGCACTGAGATTTTCACCTAATAAGTCAGTGTCTTCTGGGAGCAATATTGCTCACTAATGTGGGGTTCTTGTGCTCAAACTCTTGTACTGACTAATGGGGTTTCTGCTACATATGCAGAAAAATAATAAGGCATTTTCACTCTCGTTGCTCCACTACTTCTTCTACAAGGCTTCTTCATACAGCCGCAGTTTCAGTCAGCTCACCTCCTTTCCCTTCAGTCAGCTCACCTCCTTTCCCTGCCCCTGTCCGCATCCCCACTTAGACCTTCATGGTTTTCATATGGCGTGTGCTCTACTGTCCCGTTATATTTTATTATTTGGATTGCAAGATCATTGGTTCCCATGTAGCATCTTAGTGTATACTTCGTGTTGGTTAAACTTTTACCCAGGCCTCCATCACCATTACCCCACATTTTTTGTTTACTAAAATAAAAATGTCCTGAGTTTGCTGACCGACTATGAACACAGATTGTTCTGCACAGGGCTGCATGTTATTCAGCACTTCAGAGGACAGGATGGTGGCAGTGTCTGGAAGCTAACTTGATAGATATTTTTCTAGATCCTTTCCTTAAAAATGTGAAATTGCAACACCTTTTTATTAGCTCTCCTGAATAATTAATTGGCCTCATGAATGTGGCAACTTAGCAGTTGAAAATCTTCACAAAGACCTTTCCATAATTAGAAGAAAATTAAAACATCCGTAGGCTGATTTAATAAATGCACCCGCCTTTGCAGCTCCTCATTGATAATGTAACTCTGCAAAGTGCCCTTTTCATCTTTCATAGCTAAGAAGCCAAAACTTTTTGTTAATTGTTTTGTCGGTAAATGTAAAACAAAAATTTAAAAATAATAAAGTGTTGTGTGCTACATATGCAGAAAAATAAGAAGGCATTGCCATTCTTGTTGCTCTGCTACTAAGAGCTGAAAGGGTTCTGTTTATTGTCATGGCATACATTGGTGAGTTTTTATTTGATGAAATGTTTGGCTTTTGTGTTCTACAAAAATTATCTATGTATATATCAGTATATGCAATATATTACTCTATGATACATTTAAAAATTAATGTTAGGGTTATAAAGGTATACTGTAAGTGTGTGGGACATAGACTATTAGGGAGTCAGCCAAGCTCTATAACACTGGTTCTCACGCTGTGTTCCCGGGCCCTTTCCCACCCATTGTGGGTAAAGAGGATGAGAGCCATGGTCTCACAGGTGGGTGGTCGCTGCTGGTCCTTGTTTGTACCATGCAGCGCTATGAACTCTGCCATGAACATTTTTCTAGTTACATTTGGAGACCACAGTTTCAGACTCTTTGGTAATAGTTGTTTGTTGTAGAACAGTTTTCACTGTGTTATAGGAACTTGTAAAAAAAAAGGCAGAAAAGTCCAAAACCTTTCATGAAGGTGAACTTTAAACTTTTTCCTGTTTCCATCTCAACGTCTGAAACCTTCCTCTCATGTTGCACCTTCTGTAATGACTGAAAGAGGTGAAGTAGATTCAAAGTCCCAGGTCCCCTGACCACCTCCCTTCTCTCAGTAGTCTCTTCATCTATGCACAGAAAATTAGTCGTTTGATGTTGACTCTGTCTATGATTAGCATGTGTGCCTGCATCACCATGGACTTCCGGGACAGCAGGGATCATGGTGGTCACTTCTCTTTGTGTCTAAACATACCTCACAGGATTGCCCCCTTCAGCACACAAGACATAGACTTTGGGAGCTTGGAGCAGGACCAGGATAACCCATCCCTGCATAACCCTCACACCTCCCTTTATGAAAAGTTGTTATAAAGAAGTAACTATGAAAAATATAGCTCTTGCCATAAAACCTTCTAATGAATAACTATTGTCTAGTAATAACTGCTTAATTTTTCTGATATGAAGAGCTATTAAGGAGAGAAGGTTATTTTTAGGGAAAAACACCTACTAAAAGAATGGTAAGATTTTCTTTCTTTTTAGTAACAGTTCTGACATTTATCACACTTACTTTTTTGCCTTTGTTGCCAGAAAGCTTAGATGTAGTGGGAGCAGCTATGTTACCTTCTGTGGGAAGAAGGGACCTAGGGAATGGGGCAAGGTGCTGCTGCTGGCACATAGGGCGAGGCGGGTGCTCCTGAGGCGCAAAACAGCAGTAGCAGCCTGCCCACGTGTACTGCCGAAGGTGGTCGCAGCCTGCCCACGTGTGCTGCCGAGGGTGGTCGCAGCCTGCCCACGTGTGCTGCCGAGGGTGGTCGCAGCCTGCCCACGTGTGCTGCCGAGGGTGGTCGCAGCCTGCCCACGTGTGCTGCCGAGGGTGGTCGCAGCCTGCCCACGTGTGCTGCCGAGGGTGGTCGCAGCCTGCCCACGTGTGCTGCCGAGGGTGGTCGCAGCCTGCCCACGTGTGCTGCCGAGGGTGGTCGCAGCCTGCCCACGTGTGCTGCCGAGGGTGGTCAGTCAGCTTGGGCGCTTCCTTCTGTCCTGCAGGGACTCTGCTTTCTTTCCCTCAGGTTTCTCACAGGGTGCATCACAGTCATTTCTTCCTCCTTTTTTGTGGCCTGAACTTTTTTAGGTCGTGAACTTTTTTTACATTTTTGTATGTTATACCTGCTAGGATGATTGTCAGAAAGTTAGCCCAAGCCGGGCATGGTGGCCTATGCCTATAATCCCAGCACTCGGGAGGTGAGTTCAAGGCCAGTCGGTCTACATAGTGATGAGCTCCTGGGGCTACAGGGAGACCCTGTTTCCAAAAGACCAAAACCAAAAAAAAAAAAAAAAAACAACCAAAAAACAAAAACAACAAAAAAAACAAGATAGCCCATATTTCTGACGATTTGGAGAGGCAGAAGCCCTGCCATACTGTTAGTGGGAGGGTCAGGTGCAGCCCCTGCGCCAGTTGGCACGAGTCCTCTTTCAAATTTGAACTTGGTGCCTGTGTGACCCAGCAGTAAGTAATTCTTCTGTTTCTACATACTCAAAAGAATTGAAAATGTGTCCATATAAATATCGGTTCATGAACAGTCACTGCAGTGTTCTTCATAATATCCAACAAATAGAAAACACTCAGTCTTGCATCCATGCATGGATGAGCAAACTCTGCATCCATTAGTGGAGTATCATTTGGACATAAAAAGAAATGATGTACTGCTCTATGCTGCAACATGGATGAACCTTGAAACAGATTAAGTACCAGAAGCCAGAGCCTGAGTGTCACACACCATCTGACTCCGTGTACGCAGGGTCAGAGTATCACACACCATCTGACTCCGTGTACGCAGGGTCAGAGTATCACACACCATCTGACTCCATGTACTCAGGGTCAGAGTATCACACACTATCTGGCTGTGTGTACGCAGGGTCAGATCTATAAAGAAAATGCCTCAGCAGGTGCTAGAGGCTGGAGGGTAATGAGTATCCAGCTCTTCTGGAGAAGGCAAACATTTTCTGAAATTAGACACTACTCTTTGCATATTTTGTGAATAAATTTGCTGAAAACACAGAATTAAGTAGTTTAAATGGGGGGATTCATAATGTACGTATTGTGCTGGGGTCACTAGTCAAGGTAGCTAGTGAACAGGTAGGTGCACGGAGTCAGTCCTCACCATGCAGAAGGGGGGGAAGGCTGGAGGGTGTGAAACCCCTGTGGGAACTGACAGGACGTGCCGAGTACTTGGGAAGCTCGTGGCCCTGTGTCAGGCAGCGTGCTACTTTGTCTTGGCCTTGTGTAACTCTCACTTCATATTATTAATGCTGTAAAACAAAAGTTAGCCCGAATGTCTGTGCTCTTTGCTCCTTGTTTAATGGAACTCTCCTCAAAGCACAGCTCTCTTAGAGAGGAGTGTAGGTCGCGAGCCAGCATAGTACCTAGCACAGTGACCAGTCACTATAAACATGTAATTATGATAAACTTGCTGATACAAATAGAACAAGTGAACAGGCCGTGGGTTCTCTGGCAGAGTGAGCCGGAGCACAGGGTCTGATTCTGTCTGTGCTGCCTTAGAACCAATGACCTTAATTCTGGTGGACTTGAACTAAGTAAACCCTTCGCCCTGGCTAACAAAGCCTGGTGCTAGGTTGCCTGTTGGGATGTGTTAGAATGCTGCCTGAAAGGAGAAAAAAATGTCTTCTTTTAGAAGCTACTAGCATGTTAAATATTCTTTGTTTTAAGTATAATTTTACTGTTTCAATGGCAAAGTAAGGTTATTGGTTTTATTTTTTTGAGTTTGGGGGCTGGGGGCTGGAGTATAGCGACAGAGGATAGGGTGTATGTGGAGCATGTTAGGCCTCAGTTCAATCCCACCTGCCCCCGCCCCCACAGACACATTTTTCAGTGTAAAGGCACCATAAGGAAATTTTTAGGCAGACTTCTCAAATGCTAGCTTGGCGTCCAAGGATTAGAAACGCGACTGTGGTGGCAGCAGACTCTTTCCCACATCAAAATTGTGTTTTCTACTCAAATATTAACTACTGGAAATACATGTAGACTTTTCTGTTTTCATGATTTTGCAGTATGTTGTCATTTGTCTGTTTGGTATAAGTTTCTTTCATTCCATTTTCTTCATAATTTTGGTAATAAAAATGGTAGGGAGGGGGCCTGATCCAAATAGATTAAGAAGAGTTTTTAAAGCCTAGTGGGAAGCAGATATGAATTCCTTAAAGAAACCATTCATTGAGCCCCTTGAAATAGAATCCTGGAAATAGAGTTGGCCTACTTACAGAAGAGTGTCACTCCTCTGCTGTTGTAGAGTGTGTGACATAGCATTGGTGTGCAGAGAGACGGTTTCCTGGGTTCTCCTTGCAGGCTTTGTCAGTGTTCTTGTTCTGTCGTCCTGTGGTAGTTACTTCCCTGTCACTGTGATAAGGCACCATAACCGGGGCGACTTGACAAGAGTTTATTGGGCTACAGTTCCAGAGGGACAAGAGTCCATCACAGTGGGGAGGCTGGCCAGCTGGCAGAGGAGGCCAGAACAGAAGCAAGCACAGGCGGTAGAGAAAGTGAAACTGGCAATGGGCAATCTCACTCCAGTGCTGGCTTCCTCCTGAGCCACCCAGAGGAGCTCCACCAGCCAGGGACAAAGTCTTCAAATTCTTGCAGCCTGTGAGGGACATTCTCATTCAAACCACCACACACCTCTTGGCAGTGAAGATGTTCAGAGTGGAAGAAGAGGTGTGTCTCAGAGAAAGGCAAGGTTATTCCACCAGTATTGGGCAAAATTTAACTTCTCAGAAACCTAAATTGAAAGATGAGATGTCAGCCGGGCGTGGTGGCGCATGCCTTTAATCCTAGCACTTGGGAGGCAGAGGCAAGCGGATCTTTGTGAGTTCAAGGCCAGCCTGGTCTACAAAGTGAGTTCCAAGACAGCTGGGGCTACAGGGAGACCCTGTCTCGAAAAAGACCAAAAATAAATAAATAAACAAATAAATAAATAAATAAATGGAGACTTCCTGGAGTTTTTTTTTTTTTTTAAATTAAGAAAGATGAGATGTCTTTTTTTTGTTTGTTTTTTGGTCTTTTTGAGACAGGGTCTCCCTGTAGCCCCAGCTGTTCTGGAACTTGCTCTGTAGAGCAGGCTCGCCTTGAACTCACAAAGATCCACGTGCCTCTGCCTCCCGAGTGCTAGGATTAAAGGCATGTGCCACCACGCCTGGCCCAAGATGAGATGTCTTTTAATAGGGGATTGATTTAAAACATTAAGGTATGTGTAGATGGTGAAATACTGTGCAGGTATTTTAAAAATACCAGTATGAACAAGGTAAAAAAAGAGACAAACGCCCTGCTAATTGGGAGAGCACTGCAGCAGGTGTGTGCAGGAAGTCCACTTGCCAGTTAGAGAAAGAAGAGAGATGGCGAGCTGGAGAGATGGTTCAGTGCTTAAGAATGCTTTCTGCTTCCCCTGAGGACCTTTAGTGCCTTTAGTGCCCAGTGCCCATGGCAAGTACCTCACAACTGTGTAACTCTGGCGCCCAGGAATTTGACACCCTTTTCTGGCCTCTGGGAGCACCTGCACATACGTGGTACACATAAACTCATGCAGGCACCCACACAAACAGAAATTAAAAAAAGAATTTGTATTCATACCTGCTTGTCTTTGCATAAAGGAAATTTCTAGTTAAGTATTTCCAGTCTTTTAAAAGTTAATCTCACACAACTGAGGATTGGTAGCCCATGAGTGTGGACGGAAAACTTTGTGCTCAGTATGTGTCTTGTATGTAAAAAGATGTGTAACTATACAGTTTACAAAGTGAATTTATAAACTCCAAAATGAGAGGTAGCATACCAAAGTAGGTGGAATGCAGACTTCTAGTGAATCCAGGCCTTGCCACTTAGCAATTGTGTGAGACCTTGTTCAAGCTCTCTCCCCTTGGCTCAGCTTTCTCTCCTCCGTACTGTTAGATCTTATCAAGCAGTCATAACAGTGTCATTACAGTAAATTGCCAGTGTCATTAGTACTAATAGGATTATTAAAGACTAATAATCTTCACACTGTATTTCATCTAATTTTTTATCAGATTTGTAAAAGTATTTAAAATGCATTATGCTTTTTTTGTGTCTTTAATTGAAGCAATAGATAGATGCACTGGACGCCTTCTCTCCTGGCCTAGTGATTAAGGGCCTGAGGTCCATAGAGTTTGGTTAAGATCCCTCCCCAGTCTGGCATGCCTCACCATTGCTCATCCATTGTCAGGTCCTATAGGAGGTGAAAAGGTGTTTGAAATGAATTTAATATGCTGCCTTGATGGGGACAGACTAATGCTATATAATATTATATTATAGTCCTAACATTAAATTCTGCGACATGAGGAAAGAGGTTGTTCCTTTCTGGATCACTGTCTTTGGTCTGATTGTGTCTACACAGTCCTGCGCTGTGTCCACTATTGGTACATTTCTCGATCAGTGTCTCTGGTCTGATTATGTTTACACAGACCTGCCCTGTGTCCACTATTAGCACAGCATCTGGAGAGGTTAGTACTGCCATGGGCCTTGGTTTATCATGACCCAAGACAGGTGCTGGTAAAAACCAGTCCCGTGGCTTCAGATGAGCCTCCTGTGCTCAGACTGAGAATGGCCTGTCCAGAAAACACTCTGAAGTTTAGGTTGGGCCAGAAGGAGGGAGTCTTTAGCCAAAGCCTTTGGTTTGTTTTCCATCCCTTTTTTTTATGAGTTGCTGATCATGAGACAGTGTATGCAAGGTAAAATGTGGCCATGTCAGCAGCTCACCTTCAGGGCCTGTCCTCCATGGTGATGTCAGTGGCGGAACGACTTCTCTGACCTTCCTGCAGACAGTGACTCCACTCATATTCTTGTAAGGGACCTGACTGTGCTTTTAGACAAGGGCTGTCTCAAGGAAGTAAGGTTTTGAAAAACTAGCTCTGTTTATTTGAAAGGAAAAATATATCAAGCCCTAATTACTGTAACAGATAGTACGTTTATTTTACGGGACATTGAGATCTAGTAATGAAGTTATCTTAGGCAGACAAGCAGGGTTTGAGCCTTTCAGACTTAAGAGTGGCTTTCACTGGGCATGCTGGTGCCCGCCTTTAATCCTAGCACTTGGGAGGCAGAGGCAGGTGGGGTTGCTCTAGTGAGTTAAGACCAGCCTGGGGTCTACATAGCAAGCCCCAAACCAGCTGGGACTAAAAAAAAAAAAAACAAATACAAAAAAAAAAGAAACAAAAAAAAAAAAAAAAAAAGAAAAGAAAAAAAAGAAAGAGTACTGACTTATTTCCCATCCATGTCCTTTCCAAAATTTATATGTCCAAATTTCTGTATGTACATAGTTGTTTTAATAATTTGGCACATGCCTCAGAAAGACCATTATTTTGTGTCTTTGTTAACTTTTGGTTTTCTAAAATTGCAAGCGTGATCTTTTTTTCTGGGTGGGATGCTGTATACTTGTAGTCTAAACTCCAGCAGGAGTGGCAAAGCCCCAAGGCTTTGAGCCATCCTGAACAATGTGCTGAGGGTCTTTCCAAAATAAAAAAGCTCAAATTACATTTTTGTTGCTGTTGAATGTAGCACCCCTCTATTCACATTTTCCTCTCTGTAACAAAAGAAACTAAGATATTCCAGGTGTGAGTGCCGAAGACAGGAACTTTGCCTTGAGTCTGTGGGCATTTAGCAGTATTTGTGCTTGGATAGTAGATGTGCATGTAACTGCCTCGTGCTGTCATTACACAGAGCTTTAAAGTATATATCAATTTTTTTTTTTGGCCTTTTTGAGACAGGGTTTCCCTGTAGTCCCAGCTGTCCTGGAACTTACTCTGTAGACCAGGCTGGCCTTGAACTCCAAAGATCCGCCTGCCTCTGCCTCCCAAGTGCTAGGATTAAAGGCGTGTGCCACCACGCCCGGCAAGTATATATCTTTTTTTTTATTATTAATTTTTTATTTATTTCTGTATGTGTTTGAATGTACTGTCTGCATGCAAGTCTGTGCACCCGTGTCGAGCAATGCCGCGGAGGTCAGAAGCAGGCGTCGGATTCCCCTGGAACTGGAGTTCTCCTGGAATTGGAGTTTCAGATGGTTCTCGGCCGCCATGTGGGTGCTGGGGATCAAACCCGGGTCCTCTGCAAGAGCAGTCGGCGCTCTTAACCACTAGGCCATGAAATGGCAAAGTTGCATTGTCTCTTGGTCAGATTAAGGAGGTGGACTTCTGTATTTGCTGGAAGTGATTTTAAAGCTCAACTTGAAGATTTTTGAAAGCAGAACACTCTGGAGACTCCTGAGCAATCAGGAGAAGGCAGCCCTTGGGCGAGGGCCAGGCTAACCATGGTGTTGCCTATCTTGTGACACAGGATCCTTCAGTCTTCAGCTTGTGGCAGCCTAATATTGGCGTGCAGGTCATCACTGACCAGAGGAAAAGAGGTGTGAGTGGGACCTTGTGCATCCATCCCCTCCCCTCTCCAGCTCCCGTCTAGGGTTCAGGTGGGAGATGATCAGACCAGGACTGCAGGAACTTGGTATAACATACATCCAAACCCTGGGTAAAGCTGTCCTTTAAAAAAAGCACTGGGTCAGCTGGACAGATGGCCTGTGCTTCCCAGCCCCTAGGGATCAGCCCCTCCTCTGGTCTCTGAGAGCCCTGCACTCAAACACATACTCCCCACACATAACCACATCTTTAAAAACAACTTCAAGTGCATTTGATGTCCAATAGTTTAAATTTTTTTGGATAAGGACTCTCTTCCTTGTTTCATTAGATGACCGTTTGTCAGAATATGTGAGTGTCATGAGTATTGATAGGTAAGATGGCAGTCTTACCAGTAACTGAAAAAATCTAAAGTGAAAATTGATAAGGGTTTACCACCTCTCAGAAGAAAAATTGGTCAGAATCACATGAACACTTAGCACTGAAAATCGCATCTTGGCTTTTCCCTTCCAAGTGTGACTGTTGGCGGTGCACAGAAAGGTCTCTGGAGGCTCTCCTGGCCTCATTTTCTCCACGGTGCTATTTTTCACATGAACATCTGCTTAAGAGAAAGTAAAACTGGACCTGCAACTTGCCAACTGGTTACATTTCATTTGAAAAGAAGGCATTAAATCCTCGTTCCCTTATTCTAAGCAAGGGCTCTGGTTTTCTTAAATCCTGTCTTTCTGCCACTTACCTATTGGCTCTGGCTTTTATAATAACTCCTATTCAGTTTTTTAGTTGGATGAGGTACAGAACATCTACAATCCATAGTAAGTAAATATTTTCAGCAAACAAATGTTTCTTTTTTCTTTCTTTTTTGTTTTTTTTTTTTTTTTTTTTTTTGGTCTTTTGGAGACAGGTCTCTCCTGTCCTGGCTGTCCTGGAACTCACCTCTGTAGACCTCAGGCTGGCCTTTGAACTCATAATTAGATTCCGCCTGCCTCTGCCTCCTAAGTGTAGGATTAAAGCGTGTGCCACAGCCGCTGCAAACCAAATGTTCAAGCCTGTGGTGTGTACAAATGCTGTTCTCTATTAGACAGAAGGACTGTTTTTACTCTTAAAGCATCCTCGCACTTCATACTAAATACTTTTTGGTCCACATGGTCTGGCCTTTTTGTTGGAATACAAAAAGTAGAGGAAAAAGCCGCTTAAGCATATATGCTGACTCCTGATGCTCAGAAAATTAATTTTTTTTCCAAAATCAAGAGGATACTTACCGTGGTTTTGGGTCGACAATTTGCTTGATGCCCATGAGGTTGAGGCGTAGTCCTTCTTTTCAGAATCTGCTGCGCTTAACAGTGTGCATGTATTTGTGGGGGTGGACTTCTGATGGGGCGCTCACTGCCTGACCTAGATAATCATTGTGGGGAGAGAACATCTGTCTCAGTACACAGTGCTGCAGATGNGGTGAAGTTTTTTAGCATCCCTTAAAGAAACAATCATATCATAAGCAAAAAAAGGGATAGAGTCGAAACAACACATAATGAAATTAATATCAATAGCTAAGAACGCCGTCTCTCCTCTTGGTTAATCCAAAAAATATTAAAGTACTCGATTAATATTCCTTTTCTTCCCTTAGTTGCCTCTAAACAAGTCTTGTTTCAAGCACCTATATTGAAAGGAAGAGACAAAGGAGAGATAAAGAGATAGGAGAATAGTGGTTGAACAGCAGGGTCAGCCTTGCTGAGTTTCTACTTTTAAAGTGAATGTTACTGTCATTTCCCCATTTAGCATAATGATATTGGCCTATATGGTGGGTTTCCTGTATATTGGCTTTGATTACACTGAGAAAAGATCCCTCCAATCAAAATCCTTCTATTCAGGACTTTAATAATGAAAGGATGCTGGATTTTCTCAAAGGCTTTTTCCGAGCGAATAACAATATTGAATGGATGAATGGTGTTGTAATGTGGTGGTTTTTTGCTCTTTGATTTCCGTTTATAGAGTGTTTATTGATGTTACCTTGATTTTCCGTATTAATGTTGAAACATACCTGCATCTCTGGTATTGAATTACCAACTTGATCTGATGGATGATCTTGCTTCGATGTGGAAGGAGTCTCGTAAATAAGACGATTATATGCCATTATCCTGGTTAGAATTTTGGAATCTGTGTCCATGAAGGGAGACGGGGTCTATAAATTCTCCTTTAGGTTGTGAAATATTCTTGTGCACATAGGGTTTTGGTATAGAGTTTGCATGCTTGGCTTCATAGGAGGAGTTTGTGAGAATTCCCTCTGATTTTCATACTTCTAAACATTCTCAGTAATAATGGTTGTAAGAGTTTTTAAATGTTTTCTAGAATTATGCTGTGATAACATTCTGGGCCTTGGGTTTTTTTATTTGGGAGGCTTCTTACTACATACTCTATTTCTTGATATGTTATGGGTCTGTTTAAGCTGCCTGATCTCTTCTTGGCCGAGCATTTGGATGATTCCCAGATTTCAGATATTTCATCCATTTCTTCTAGGTTTTTTCAAACTTGGTAGAATAAAGGTTCTTGGTGTTATAGTTTTCCCATAAGATTTTTTCTGGAATCTTACTTGTCCGTATACCAGCCTAAGCATCTTTTTAGTATGAAATATTTTCCCTTTCGATACACAGATTGTATTGATTTGGAAGGGTTGTTCCTTCTTTCATTTTGGGTTAACTGGGCTTAGAGGTCTGGTCTATCTTGTTTATTCTTTCAAAGCAACAACTTTTGTGCTTCCTTGGTTTTTTTCTGTATTGTTTCTCTGTTTATCATTATTTTCAATTGAAATATTTACTGCTACGATTTTTTATTTCTTCGTAGTTTGGTGTTTGGTCCCATTATCTGTTGTTGCCTCTCAAAGTGCTTTAGCTGTAGTGTTAAATCACTCACTTGTGCTCTGTTTTTCACATGTAAAGACACCCAGTTAGGCATAAAAATCTTCCTCTTAGGAATGCTTTTAAGGTATCCCATAGGTTCTTTTGTGTTGTATTGTCATTGTCCAATTACAGTTCCAGGAATGCTTTTTTTTTTTTTTTTATTTCATTCTATTTTTATCCTTCACCCATTCATTATTCAAGAGTGTGTTGTTTAGTCTCCATGTTGTTTCTGAGGCAGGGGGCTTCTCCTGGTGTTGATGTTGAGCTTTATTGCACTGTATTAGTCTGATAGAATTGCAATTGAAAAATGTATTTCAATCTTTTTGTAATTTGTTGAGTTTTTTCCCGTGTCACAGTATGTGGTCTCTCGATTCGTGAGAATACGTGGGGTTGTGATAGAAGAAAGTGTATTTCTCGCGTCTATTAGAGATGGAATATTCGCAATTTTTTCTCTGGTTTTCGTTAATTAGTGTCTTATGATTGTGTTCCATTTGTTTTATTTGTATTGTATCACTATCATTCATATTTTTTTCAGAGTGCTCTTCTTTTATTCTTCTGTCCTGTCTGCCCATAATTCCAAAGGTGGAGGACTCTAAGTTTGGCAAAGTGAGTTTGGGGGTATTGAAGATCGTCACTATGTTCTGCTGAGCCCATGCCCCCCACTTTTGATGAAGTTGTTGACTGTAAGGCCGTTAGTGATGGTTCCTGTGCATTCCTGTCTTGGTGTTCCTAGAGAATGCTGCTGAGCGGGAATTGTCTTTCATATATACGAGTTTCGAGTGTGTCATGTTATATTTGTGGGTGGTGTGGATCGTCTCATGCACATTGGAGATGGCTCGGTCTGAGCTGCCTGACCTAGAGGAATCACATTATTAGTGTAGTAGATTTCGAAGTAAAATTCTGTATCGCTGAGAACTCTTTCTCGCCGGATGATATCATCTCACGCTCGTATCTGACCAGTGGATGGTAACTCGCCGGTATATATCTAGAGAAAGCAGGGATGATAGATGGTCCTTCGTGCGCTAAGTGATAACACCATTCTCCTTCATTTTATATTCTGTAGCATTACGAGCTCGAACATTACAGTTAGTGTTTCTTATAGTCTCTTTCTTATTCAGTCCGATTAGTTAATATTAGACATATGGAGCAAACATGATTTCCTACATGTTGAATTCCTGTATTATTCACAGAGGGTTCGTACACTGGTTTTGGCGTGGATGGGAGGAGCTATATTTCCATTCCCTCTCATCCTTTATAGATTAGGTTTTGTAGATTATGCATATGTCCATTGAAATTAATAATAATTATATAGTTTCTATGTAGACTAGTACATGTCTAAATATAGATTAATATACTATGTTTCTACATATATTCCCTACATTCTCCCAGTCTATAAATATGTAACTTTTATTTATAAATATTTATTGAGTGATAAGTGAATAGAATTTTAAGTCCAATTATATATATGAGGGAGTCTTCAAGATCGATAGTAACATTTTTTAGTTGTTTTACTTGAATGTATTAGTTGAGGTGTGTACTGTTCTGGCTTGTACGTGGTGTTGCCATTTCCTGTTGTCCGTGTACTAATGTCCAATGGTACGTCAAGTGTATGTTCAGGACGTTTCTCGGATTCCCTAACGTGGGATGTAAGATCGGTTCGTAATTTTCGCTTAAAGTCTCTATGTAGCTGTTTTTTATATTGATCTTGTAGCCCAGTATCCTCATTGAGTCGTAACCACTGGTTGGCCCTGGTGTGAGTTTGGTGATCTTCGCTCTCTTCCCTATCTTTATTTTCTATGTGTTGAGATCATGGGTGGATAGCTACTAACTAAAGATAACGTTATTTCTAGGCCTTGGAAGCGCGTAGTTGGTTTTTACTCTTTTACCCACTGAGCAGTTCCAGTGCAAGATACGCTTACCAAATGTCAGCAAACAAATAATCAACTCTATAGTACACAGTTGTTATAATTTCAAACTCGGAGTAATCTAAGCGTTTCTGATCGGGTTACAGATAGTAGCTCTATACCGTGACTCCTTTTTAAAATTGACACTCTTCGGTGTCCTCGTGTAACAGCACATTTTTCAACATCCAAGCAGAGAGGCGGATTCTATTTATGGATTCATAGTCGTGTAGTCTAGTGCTGGTAGTCTATTAACCATTGGACTATGTTGAGTATTGGTTCTCGACGATCTGTCCCAATTCTTATTTAAGATATTTTCGTGAAGTGCACTGCTGGATCGATTGACTTTAAACACTTGTATTACCACTTGTGGAGATGTTACTTTGCTTACAGTATGTCTTTAGCGATTGTGAGAAAGGTTCTAGAGTGTTTGATATGTTGATGATTTAGAGTTAGGTTGGTTGGCTGGTGAGGTAGGTACTTGTTGGGGTGTTTTTTTACTTCCGCGTGGGGAAGTCATTGAGCATGTGGTTTTAAGAATGAGCTTTTATAAGAATTGTTGGGGTTCTCGCTTTTGGGTGGATTTCTTGATTGGTGCCGTAGGGGTATATTTTCCTTTGACACAGTTTTTTCGTTGCTTCGATCTAGGATTTATTTCTTTAAATACTACTTAATAACTCATGGCTCACTGTGGAAACTGAGAGGTTCTTCTTACTTATTTCCTGAGTAAGTCTTTGTGGAATAGTGCAAAATGGATTGAGAGGATTTAAGGTAGTTCCTCTTTGCAGAGACTTCTCCCATAAAAATCCTAAGATTGATGTAGGTCGGCTTTGTTGGGAGAAATTTTCTGTTCATACTGTCTTTAGTCTTTTGGTTCATAGAAAGAGATGTTAATGTTTGGGTGCATGGATCGTTATACGCCTTCTTCTGTAATAGTTGTTATATTGGTTTTTTGTGTTGTTTCGCTCTTTGTCAAGTATTTCTTCGTACTCAAGCTACCTGGAAGACTAGTTGATTCGCATTGATTTAGAAATTACCAGTGAAAGTGATATTAATTGATAGATTCTTGTAGGTATCAATACCAGATTCTCGTTCAATAGGAGATTTGATATTTCTTTGTCCCTAGTTATGATTGCAAAATGTCTTGCAGGGATATATGTCTTCACATCCTATTTGGGCACTCTGCAGATGTGTTTTAATCCACAGTGGTTAAGGAATTATGTGGTTTATTAGCGCTCGTAGGGATGGATTATGTGGTGAAGACAATTTGGATAGTGGAATGATGGGTTGCAAAATTCTACGGGGAAAGTTTGGATTGCACTAACGAGGAAAGTTGATTATTGTTACGCACAGATAGCAGTGCCTGTAGGTTGTAGTTACCTCATTGTTTTGCTATCTTAAAGTTTTCCTTATCTCGTGACACCTTCTTAGTTCGCGTGTGTCCTGTTAGGATGGGTTTGTGGTCCGTCCTAATTACACCTTGTTGTTTTCAGTCCTCGTAGATTCAATTTGTGTGCGCTCGTTACTATAGAATAGACTCTTTCCGTATGGATGGAAATCAGCTGCTACTGTGACTGTTAACATCTCATTCATTATGTATCTTGTAGAGTGTCGATTGGTCAACTCTCATACTCTAACTGTGCTTCTTGATTTAGGGCTTAGTCTCCATGCATCCTTATCTTTTCTTTGAAAATGGTGTTCCCTGTTCGATGCGGGCCTTCTTGTAGTGGTGATTCTCTTCAAATGACCAAGAAAGTCGTTATTGAGTGTATATAACCTGACTATTTTTCGGAAATTCATTGCTCTTTCGTTAGCCATTTCATTCATGCTTCTCCTTAGAAAAGTGTGAAAACCTTCTTATGTCTACTCCTCTTTGTGGCTTCGTGTAATACAGATATTTCTCTAACACTATTCTGTGTTCATTCATGAAGTCTGTATTTGATTTCATCTTCGCTGGCCATAGAACTTACTTCAAGTCCAGCAGATCTACAAATTGCCTCTGAGGACCCAGGAATCTTGGCAGTTAAAATTTTTGCATCTATGACTTGTCTTTAGGACTTATTCTTTTTTGCTCGCAGGCTGATGGTGGTATGTGCTTTATAATACTCTCACTTGATTCCATCTCATTACTTGTCCTCCTTACCTGCGCCAGCTGTTGATAGCTAATAAAGACTCTCTGCGATCTAAGACGCTCATGTTAGTACCTCTTTATGTGTTAGTTTTTATCTATCTTTATTTGATCTCTTATCCTTTCTAGTTCTTTGAATTTTCGATCTTATGTATCTTCGTACGTTTCTTTGTATGAAATTTGGCATCTTCCACAAAGTCCTTGTTGTCCTAGTGCATATGCCTGTTCTCGTGTGTTCTTCAGCATGCGTGCCTACGATCAGTCGGCAGCCCAGTGAGTGATACGCTATACTACAGTCTAGGAAATAGTGTCTTCCATTGAGGGGTTGGTAAAGTGCGTGACATGGCATAGAGTCGTGGAACTTATCCTGCTCACTCTATTTCATCCTTGTTGGGTTATAGGTGTTCTGGCGGCAGCTTGCTCCTTGTGTCCTTTAGCGTAGCAGACATAGGCTCCTGTGCATTTTTTCTTGCTACGTGGTGTCTCTTTCTCCTCTTAGTGTGCAGACTTGAACTCTTTGATTATATTTCTGTTCAAAGTGTCTGGCAAATTTTGCTAGTAGAGATGCGTGCTCTTGAATAGACTCCTTCTCACAGTGAATTTGAGATTGATTGGCGTCGTGTCCTCGACATGACTCGCGTGCCTCTGATCACGAATGCGCAGTTCATTCAATTGCCAATCATGCGCGCTAGGCATGTTGGCGGGGGGTTATGGGAGGGTGGGGTGGCTCTTCAGCCGGCGAGGAGTGGCCCGACCCACGCGCTAGGGTGAAAGCGTGACCACAATCCTCGATCCAGGGACTGGATGCGCTCAGGTTAGTGACGACATCTCCGATAGCGAGATCACCTACATGCAGATAGTTGTGCAGTTATACCAATAGCGGGGTGTATCTCTGGTGCTATCAGACAATCCTACTATGGTAATGGGAAAGAAACAGACGGAAAATATAGCATCATATTTCTGATGTATTTTGGCAGTGGTTTACGCGCTCTAGTGTTCTGGAAAAGGAGACCATTGTCTCAGTAGTTACACTTCAATGCTGTAGGTACTACTCTCTTTCTGGTCCTTTAGACTTGGAGTTTCATTCCAAGGAGCATATTACGACGAAAAAATCACATTAGGGCTTATGAAATTTTGACTGATTTAGCCAACGTGAGGTTTCAAATCAGAGGATCTAACAATGTCAATGTCTCTCAGTCTTCTTTCGGAATGGCACTTGGATAAGTGTGAGACAGAACTCATTGTTGAGTCTAGCATGTGACAGTGATGAATACCAGACCATATTTGTTATTGGACCCCACATCTCATGTGATATCTTGAGTCGATGGCTGTGAGTACAAGATGGTGCTGAGTCAGGTGTTTCCAGGGGATACACTGTCCGCTGTAAATTATAGTTCTAATTCCGATAGCCATTCATATTGGTCGTTGATAGGTGGAGTAAACGTCTCTGACCTAAAACTAAGACTTACGGCATACTATTAAGGTATCTATAATGGAGATACTTATTTGTGCATGTTTTGCTTGTCTCTCTTTAGTTCAGGTTGTAAAGAAAAAGTAAATAGGGTGTTCAGAGGAGTTCATGAAAAGTGTTCATGATGACTACAGGAGTTTGATCAGGAATGGTTAGAAATGTAGACAGGAAATATGGTCACGGTGAGGAGGCATGTATCAGAGAGGAGATAAACTGAAAAGAAAGTATCGTAAACCAGCATTACAGAGGCTGGAGGAACTTGTTTACTTAGGTGGATTGATCTTTAATGGTAAGAAAGTGTGGGTTATGGATGGGTGTTCGTTCAGTGAGCATTTTATTTAACCAACTGGTAGAATTCATTTTTGTATGTTCTTCTTAAGTGTCTCTGAATGTTAGTTAAGAAAGACGACTTTGTTGATAAGATGTATAATTCTCTTGAAAGATATTTGAGTGGATTATGTTCCTTAAACTGAGAATCCAAGTATGTGGAACATTAGGTGTGTACCCGCCTAGCTCGCTGTAGTTTCCAGCCACTTGGCGAGGCAAAGGCAAGAGGGCTCCGCAATGGTTTTACGCAGGGCTAAGGGCTTCCTACCTAGGTTTGATTTACAAGGTTCCAAGCGTGGTGTGGGTCTGGTACCAGGTAATATTTAGATCAAGACTCTCGCTCTCAGAGTAAATGACTCCCACTGGAGAAGGACAGATTCGAGGGGAAGGGAAAAGAGAAGACTGAAATCCCAGAGGACAAAGGAGTCGACTGTGAGGAAGAGGTCAGTGAGCCTTAGTGGGAGCAAGTGTGCCTCCTGGTGGAGGAGGAGTCGGTTGCCTTTAACCACTATAGGCAGAGCTATTCTCTTCCATTAGCCACCAATTTTGAGTTTTTTAAGGGTTCCTCCACACTGCTTTCCACAAGTTTGAATGAGTTTACAATCCTTCCCCACTAAGCTAGTGCAGGTGACAGGTTGGTGCTTTCCCTTTTACCCCACAACCTCTCGGCGCAAGCAGCAATGTATGGCCGAGGCTCTGTCATTTGGTGTCATGTGTTTTCTTAATCTTAGCCATGCTGATTGGTGTTTGGTGAAAAGCCGCAAGTAAAATGGATGATTACTGAGAAGAGGTATGGGTTGCTCAGTCTGAAATTTGGCGAAATGTTAGTGTGAGCGCGTTTTAATTATTTAGGATGTTTAAACCACTGAATATGGGGTTGAAAGTAGTGCTGTTATATACTCTATGTTCACATCTTTCCCCTTGTCCTAGATCTTGTATTTACCTAAGTTAGCAGTAGCGATGCTCTCCTTCTGGTCTCTCTGCATTGTCGAAAGATTATCAGTGGAGGCCTCTCTTGTTGATTTGCTCAGCTTATTTTCTACTTCGATAGGATTTCTTGCTTTGAAGGTTGGTATGCCTAACTATAAGCACTCAGTTTTCATCATATCATGTGGTTTCCTCTTCTCTTGTCTTCTTTCTCTGTTGGTTGTAATGATTGAGAAAGTTGTAGAGGTAAGGTGCGGGGTTCTGTATAGTACATACTTACACTGGAGTGCATTTACAAGGAGCTCATGTGCCCCAGGAGCAATAGTAACTTGTCCAAACCTCACAGGGTGAAACCGCGAGCTGATATCTCTTATTCGATCCACTCACAAACAGCATGACGCTAGGCTTGCTGTCCCTTCTAGTGTATTCAAACATCTACACTTCATGCAAGGATCGTGTGTTACAAATTAGTTTCTATCGCTAGTGCTATTACCCCGCGGCTCATTCTACTTACTTCCCCTTCCACCTCGTCATTTTCGACCACGCTGCACCTACCACTTCTTTCTCTCGCGTCGTTCTCAGCACTAGCACTTGTGCTGCTTTGCTGCCGACTGAATTCTTAAGCTCTGCATCAAATACGCATGATTACCCTTTTCTTAAGCCTATGTCTTGTAGTGTGCTGCCAACCTTTTCTTGTCCTCTTATGTCATTCATCGGCATTTTCAAGGTCGGTGTGGTGTTTCCTCTCCCCTATGTTCTTTTCTGTGGTATCTCTTTGAGATTGCTAGTTCTGATACCGCACTTATATTCGTTGTTGTAATAGTGTCTCTCTTTGAAAAACCTCTGGTGAGGCAATATGAGGTTAGGCTGCCTGCGGGATACTATTTGGGGCGAAGACCCGTTTAGGATCCTTTTGTTTTGCCTCCTCCCAAGATAGTATGGAGAACTATGATTGATGCCAGTTGCGGGCCACCTATGTTTCCTAGCTTGGATGTGTCAGTCTAGCACTCGGCCTCCATTTCCTTTATGCTGTAAGATGGTTCCATTATCTCCTCCATAATGTCCTTCTCTATATTTGTGACTTTGCATCTGATGACCAACCATCTAGTGTTCAGAATTTTTAGGATAAATGTAGAGGGACACCTGAACAACTCTCTGTTATCGAATTAGCTCCCACATTTAAATATATCATCTTCAATTTTAGTATCCCCCCATAATACGTGGGTCAACACATTCCTGGGGTGTCTGGTTATTCTGCACTCGAAACTTCTTCAGTTATTTTCTACTGTCTCCACTACATTGTCCTTCATCACGAGCCGTGACCTAGTTTTCTTTGTTACTTACGAATTCTCTTAATCCATGTTCCTTCTGATAATCAAACTCTATGGTCTTCTGATTCAATGAACAATTTCTCATTGAACTCCTCTGAACACTCAGCTCTGTTATTCTGTTTTTCAATACCCTTACATAACCTAGATATATAGAGATCAGGAACATAAAAATTAAATTTCCAAAGACTCTTATAAGAGTACTGTGCGTAGTCTCTAGTTATTTATACGAAAAGTATCACTACTAGATGGCAATATAGAAATGTTGTTTTCTGATGACATATTATTCATTTTACAATGCACAGCACCATTAGGAAGACTCTGGACTTCCTTTGTACTCACGCGCATTATGGTACAGACGACAATGGTTCCAAAGTCATTCAGACTACTAGCTACCATTTTGATCCACTGTTCTCTTACCACAATTGAACTCTAAGGTATCGAGTAAGGCATGGAAATCCTTATATTGTGAGATACCTTTGAATTACACACCACGGTACTCCCCACATCCTCATGTTGTTACTCGATATATGATGCGCCTCGTGAAAACACACAAATGTTTTTCATGTTATAAGTAGATGAAATAATCCCCAGTAATGATTTTATCTGTTGTCTCTCCCTATTGCGAACTGTACCCCAAAATGATCCTCATGCATATATTCTAATAGTTGATTCTTCTATTTCACATGTAGTACAGTTTAGGTAACCGTGTGTGATCCTCTATCATGCATTTAAAGTTAGTGTCCTCGAGCTGTCACACTTCACCTCATCGTTGTACGCGACTTCCTGGACAGTTTGTTACTTGTCCTCACTCACCTCCTGCTATTCGCATGTGGATACATTTCACGTGACTTCGGAGTCATAACGCTTAGATTCACAATGTGGGCACACGCGTATCCTCTTGAGCTCTGTTTATCTAGAATTCAAAACAAACCTTACCAACTATTGATTTCAATGACATCAATTTTAATACTATTAAACAAAAAGAATTATAGATCGCAATGAAATCTAGGAGCTAAGGGATTAGGTTATTAAATCTATTTCAGTATGCACGACTTTAAAGAATAACTAAGTTATCCACTAGACTATATGTGCTTATGCTTTGTTAGCTTCTGCCCTCGCTCCAAAGAACAACATCTTTCATGGAAGCGCTTCATTATCCCGACAAAACTAAGGAGTGGATGTAGGATAATAGTGTCCTCATAGCTCCTCATGTCGAGTACTCACATTTGACATCAGTTTAACATTAGTTAATATATTTTCAGCGTATCTGTCCAAATAAAATTAGGGTGGACGTTAGCACTATGTTTGACCACCTAAGAGACATATGCTGGTATACTTCTGTCGAAGTAGGGCGAATTAGAATCCCACAGTTAGAAAGATATAGAATTACAACTGTAATTATAGCAATTGTAAGTTCTACAAAAGTGACTTTTAATGAGAAAACACAAGAAGATATGTATTATATACAATATATATATTATATATAATCTCTTTATGATCACCACTGGCTTTTTATTCTTTACAATATAAAATGCTCCATACTAGGTAAAAACTCTAATTGTCCACGCGGTCTAAATAATTATATCTCACATAAGCACTGCAAATTTCATCAGTGACAGAAAGTCTAACGTTAGCCCAAGAAACTGCAAATTTGTTTATATCACTGCCAGATTCCTGTTGAATGCTTTAAAACAGGCAAATTTGTTTGTAGGATTCCTGGCTGACTTGTTTAGTCTATTCTCATATATGGCCGCATAGGCGTGACAGTGAATGAAATGTACAGTGTAACTCATCAGATTTTCATGTGAACTCGCAAAGAGATTATGTTTTCAATATCATTTAGAGATGGTGGGCATAGAAGGGTTTTCTATTTTATAGATTTCCTATTAATCAATTAATTCTCGTGTACGAATATCAAGTGTATAACACTCCGCTACTACGACTAATTATATTAACATGCAAATGTTTTTCTTTCCATTGATAGAAAGCATTACTTTTTCCTTTTTTTGATTATTATATTCGAGCAGTTCAATACAAGGAGACCTCCACAAGTCAACTTGTGTCAGATTACTCAGGTTGGATTTAAAAGCATCCACTCAATTAACTTGTGTTCGCTGACTACTTCTGGCTAGTGTAGGGGATGATTGTCCCTATCTCAAATACTTCATATGATTACTGTAAGATTACAAATATTTCAGTGCATCTTGGACTGTTTTCACCAATCCAATTCCAGGTAGATCTCTATCCGCAGATGTAAAGAGCGCACCAAAGTAATTGGGTATTACTGGTCTCTCGATATCCAATGTGATTAGGTGTACCATTATCATAGAATGACAGAACAAGACCAGAGGACTTCAATCCTTCTAAGCATGAGGCTGTACATTAGCACTGAACTGGATGCATAAGGTAAGAATATATTCACGTTGGATGTATCTCATATACTTTTATTATAACCTTGGTTACTTAAAACTCTTTCCACTCCACGTCAGTCATGCCCTTAAAAAGTGTTCTAGCGAAGAAACTATTTCTCCGGCGCAAGATAGAAGACAGAAGAATTCATAAGAAGCCTTAAGAATGGAGCTAATCAAGTACACATATATCTGGCTGACGACATCTCACTTATATTTGGCAATTAAGGCTTAGAGTTTGGGAGATGTCCACTTTTTCTTTTGAGGCTATTCGTGGGGCTGAGGTTTAAAAACACCTTCCCGCCACACCTGTAACCGCAATCTCATTACGATTTCTTGCCAATTCAATGTGTAGATCATTAGCGCCAATTCTGACCTCAGTGGCTTATTAAAAAAATAAGCTTACCTATAGTTAGAAAGTTTGAGGATATAAAAAGAGTCAAGCGAGATAGCTTTGTGCATGGATGAAAACTGGTGGGAGCTTACCTGGCATGAGTTAAAATGCTACATTCTGTATTATATATATATATAATAATATATATCATAAGTGGTACTATAAATGAAAAATTAGGGATTTCGGTTAGAGAAAAGCTAAAGACTAATAATTCTCACTGCAAGACATTAGGCAACATTAACTTAGGACAAGATACAAGTTACTTTCTGTTTGTGAGATAAGTGAAAACATTTTTCATTTAATACACTATTTATACTATTATTTTGCTTGTTGTGTGCCAAAACTTTTCATGGGCTCCATGGCGTACTCGGTACTGTCGTTGTGGTGAAACATGGATAGAATATAGTAATACAAAATAATTTTCAATAACCTCAACAACAAGAACCTCAACGACTTAAAAGAAAATATGCTTAAGAGGTAAGCATGATACCCAAATACTATTTTCTTTTTCTTGAGAGAACATCAGAAGATCTCTATCGACATGTTTTTTCTGTCGTGAGTATCATAGAGTATCAATCTGCATGGAAAGAGATGCATACTCTTCTTATCCCATATACCATATTCAAAGAATCTCCACGTTTTCTGTTCTCCCAAAGACGAATTAGGGGCCTCTAGCTGGCATCAGTGATTTGAAAGAAAGATAAGTCTATACTTCTGTTATGGATAGGTCCAGTGAAAGCCAGGTTATTATTAGCATACAAATCATAGAATTGAGCTCTCAGCAGATTTATGATCTGAAGAAGAAGAATAATGAATGTGTCAAGAAATTTAGGGTTTTCAGAATCCCCCAACACCCTCGCTATCCATGGTAACTTAAACCAATTCTTGGTATATTAATATACTGGTTCATAGGTATCTATTGTTTCCCTCTCCCGGAGATTAAAAACCACTCCATCCTATTTTCACCTACTTTACTACACTTTTATAATCAACAGACAATATTAAAACTACTGTACAATCTTGAATTCTATATTTAATATGTACTGGAGCACTTAATATGGATCTTGATAATGTATTGTCGACACCAAAACGTGTCGATCACTTCGCAGGGTTCTTATCTTTAGGCAAATGAAAATTTTACCTATTGATGAATAGAAATATGCAGACCCTTGTAACTTATCTCTAACAGTGAATCCATATAAGATATAATGTGCGACAACATGTTACGTGCATAATCAAGGATAAAGCCTCTGATTTTTCCTGCTCTCAAGAGCAAACGGAAAGGGACGGCTTAATACTATAAATATCCTAAACGAATACAGTAATTCTGTAACACAACATATGAATACTCTGGCCTTTTTGTGATGTAGGAGATACTTAGATGTCCCGCTAAGATTACTAACATGGGTTACAGTGGGTGTTGTTTCTTGGGACACGGTAGGCCAGTTCGTGCCTCTACGATCATATTACTCTTCAGGCTGGATAGAAACGAGAGTTATGGTTTTGCTGTTGTTTAGGGTGTATGGAATTTTAAGTAAACGTAGATCTCCGGACTCAACTGATTGATAGCCAGAGTCTAAGTCCCGTTAAAGGACTCGCTCAGGGCACAGACGCTGTGAGAGATCTTGGATCTTAGTATCCGCAACATAGACCCTAGCCCAAGTTTATTAAGGAGGAGAGTACAGGTACAATCAATGGCGAAAATTATTCTCACTATAAAGGAGAGATTAATTTGCGCCCAAATAAAGAGGCCTATAGCAAATCCCCATATGAAAAGAATGTGGGAAGAGAAGACAAAGAAGTTAGAGACAGGCAAGGTCGTTTATATCCGGCAGTGTCTCCAGGGGAATCACCGGTGACCATGACCCTGGATTTAATAGACGTGACTCCCTTGTCGAGAACTCTTGCTGGCGAATATGTACCTTCGTGGTCGAAACACATTCCTGACAAAGACAGAACTAGCTCAGCAGACTCAATAACCATCATGTTAAAATAAAAGCCATTAGTTCCGTCCTGATACTTGCTCCCCAATATATTCAATCATATAAGGCCACTAAATATACCTATACATAATAATAACTGAATATGAGTAAAATTTGGGTTAACAGCAGGCTCCATCCAAACCCAGCTGGACAACCTTGTTGGCAACTGGATTTACTGTGGATGTCAGTGATAGAGATCTTATCTTCCTTTCAGTGAGAGATTCTAGTAGTATATACTTAACTATTAAGATTACTTACTATCATGATATAATTATAATTAATATATTTAATTTTATAACATCAAAGTAGGATGCCCCATCCACACAGTACACCTTCTGTACTTCAGGTCAACAATGTAATGACATACCATGCATAACACGGAACATGGACTGACTCAACAAACTGTAGCTCTGCTCTTATGCTCACTAAAACTAGGATGGTGTTCTTCGTAGCAGTCTCCTGCCTCTCAGATATAACCGAGTCCATCTGCAGCACTGTGTACTGAGACAGATGTTCTCTCCCCACAATGATTATCTAGGTCAGGCAGCGAGCGCCCCATCAGAAGTCCACCCCCACAAATACATGCACACTGTTAAGCGCAGCAGATTCTGAAAAGAAGGGACTACGCCTCACCTCATGGGCATCTCAGCAACATGTCGACCCCAAACTCACTTTGGTAATATCACCTCTTGATTTGGAAAAAAAAATATTTCTGAGCATACAGGAGTCAGGCATTATATGCTAATCTGCTTTAATCCTCTACTTTTTGTATTTCCAACAAAAAAAGGCCAAGACCATGTGGACCAAAAAGCTGATTTTATAATATCAGAAAGCATAAATTTAAGTAAACAGTCCTTCTGTCTATAGGAGAAACACATTTGTACACCACCAGGCTTAAACATTTGGTTTGCAGCCGCGTGGTGGCACACGCTCTTAATCCAGCACTTTAGGAGGCAGAGGCAGGCGGAATCTTTTGTGAGTTCAAGGCCAGCCTGGGTCTACAGAGTGAGTTCCAGGACAGCCAGCGGGTGGCAGGAGACCCTGTCTCCAAAAGGACTATATATATATATTATAATATATAAATTTATATAATATATATTGTGTATATATATATATATATTTGGGGAGCAGTATCAGAGGACATTTTTTTTTAATGTGTATGAGTGTACTGTCTGCATGTAGGTTGGTGGCACCCGTGTCGTGCAATGCCAAGGAGGTCAGAAGAGGACGTCGGATTCCCCTGGAACTGGAGTTAAAGATGGTTCTTAGCTCTTAGTGCTCTTAACTGCTGAGCCATATCTCAGAGGACATTTTGCATGAATTGGTTCTTCCTTCCATTATGTGGGTCATGGGGAACAAACTAAGATCTCTAGGCTTGGCAGCAAGTACCTTTACCCACTGAGCCATCTTCCCAGTCCAAGATACCTTACAAACAAACAAACAACAGACAAAACCATGATCTTCATGATGTGGAAGAAGAGCTCCAGGCTCCTTCAGCCAGTGTTCCTGTAACAGCACATTTTCAACATTCCAAAGCAGAGAGGCACATATTTGGATTCTATCTTAGTCTAGGCTGGTTGTCTCTTAATGGCTCATGAGTTATTTCCACATGTCCCATTTTTAAGATATTTGAGTGTGCCCTGTCGTCATAACACTCTATACTTGTGTGAATACTATTAGTCTCAGTATATTAAATTAGGAGTTAAAAGTTGTTGTGTTTAAGGGGGTGGAAGGTGGGAGTGGTGTTTTTATCTCGGGAAGTGACATGAGCAGTTTTAAGAATGGAGTAAGTGGGTGGTGGGGGGATTCTGAAGAACCGTAGGAATTTCCTTGACACAGTTTTTTCTTCTCATATTTCTAGTCTTTATAACCTGGCTTCACTGGAACTGAGAGAGAATCTTCTTACATATCTTCCTGAGTAAGTCTCTGGGGAATAAGAATGGATTTGAGTGAAGGGATTAAGGTAGTCACTTTCCTTGCAGAATGTCCCATAAAATCCAAATGAACCATGTTGTTGGAGAACTAGTTTCAGAAAGAAATAGTATTTTGGGCTACATGCCTTAACCTTCCTTAAGCATTATTTTTGTTGTTGTTGTTGTTGTTGTTGAAATAGATCTCTTACTCAACTACGGAGACTTGAAGAACTTGATTTAGGAAACAATGAAATATATAATTTGGTAAGTCCGTATCAAAGAGATTTGATATTTCTTTGTCCCTAGTTATGATTGCAAAATGTCTTGCAGGGATATATGTCTTCACATCCTATTTGGGCACTCTGCAGATGTGTTTTAATCCACAGTGGTTAAGGAATTATGTGGTTAAGGTGTGGGGAGATTTGAACATTAAAGTGGAGATGGTCAAAATTCTAGGGGAAAGTTTGGAGCACTTTAAGGGACTTGATATTAGAAAAGTACAGTGAAAGTCTACTATGGTTCCCGGTTCCCATCTGACACCTCTCTTAGTGGAGGTTGGAAGCCTGGGTCCTTGTTTCTGTAATGTCACCTTTTGTTTCAGCCAGAATCAATTGGTGCGCTCTTACATCTGAAGGATCTCTGGTTGGATGGAAATCAGCTGTCTGAATTACCTCAGGTAAATTTGAATTTGATGGAATCTCACCCACTGTAGAGCAGCAACAGTTAATGTGTGTTCCCTGTTTCCATGCAGGGCCTTCTGTATGTGGATCTCAAAAACAAGAAGCGTTATTGGTAAAAAACATTTGGAAAAAATGTCTTGAGCATTTATCATTCTGCATAGGAAAATTGAAAACCTCTGCCCACCATCTCTAAAGATATTAAACATATCCTTTCATTCATGAAGTCTGTATTTGATTTCATCTTCGCTGGCCATAGAACTTACTTCAAGTCCAGCAGATCTACAAATTGCCAAGACCCAGGAATCTGGCAGTATAAATTTTTGTTACTCTTCTTAGTGATGTGCCAAGTGCTTTGGGATAATTTTGACCACATTTGCCCTATGGCAGTTAATGTAAAAGCAGGACTAAGAGATTTATTTATTTATTTATTTATTTATTTATTTATTTATTTAATTTATTCATTAATTTCTCTTGGATGGCACTCACAGCCTGAGCCAGCATACCTTGTGTTCAGAACTGTCTCGACAGTTGGCAGACGTGAGAAAGAACTATGTTCTGAATGAAATGGGTCTGGGACAGAGTCGTGGGACATACTCAGTCACCTTGTGGGTAGGGTCTGGCGGGCAGCTCCATGCTTAGCACAGCAGGTCTTTCTTTCTGCTACTTTCCTTTTCTCTAGCTCAGACTTGACTCTTTGATATTTGTAAAATGTGCATTTCATAGTGTAGGTGTTTGAATTTTAAAATAGTTTGGATGCGTCCCACATGACTGTTTGACCCAGCAGTGAAATGACCATGAGCTGCAAGTGGGGAGGCCGACCACGGCCAGGAAGCGTGACACTCGAAGGAAGTGTGACACTCGAAGGAAGTACTCAAGTGAGAGCACCACGGTTACCTAACGACTAATGGAATGAAGAAACAAACTAATTAGATATATTTCTGAGATTTGGGGTACAGTTTGGAAAGGGAGACAAATCAGTATCATATGGGTATCCTCTTAACTGAGACTTGGGTTTCACAAGGAGCATATGAGAACCCTAGGATGGGGGATACCATGGGGAATCAGGACTACAATAAGAGATCAGCCCTGACATGATGGGGACAGTATCCATGTGCAGATGAATGACTTGACCATTGTGACTTGACCATTCTGAGTACAAAGGAGTCAGGGCTCCAGGGGACTGTGCTGTAAATGAATATTCACAAGCCTTCATTTGCCTGGTAGTGTAAACTTGTACTAAACTAAGACTACGCATACTTTAAGGTCTATTGGAATTATTTTCCTGTCTTTATTGGTTATGTAAAGAAAAAGAATACAGGTGGTGTTCAGAGGAGTTCATGAAAAGTGTTCATGATGACTACAGGAGTTTGATCAGGAATGGTTAGAAATGTAGACAGGAAATATGGTCACGGTGAGGAGGCATGTATCAGAGAGGAATAAACTGAAAAGAAGTTATCGAAGTCAGTACAGACTGAGGAATGTGTACTTAGGGATTGTTTTATGGGTAAGAAGGGTGGTGTCCTTGCATTATTTAACCAACTGTGTTTTCAAGCTGAAAGTTAGAAAGCAGACTTTGGAGAATGAACCTAGAAAGGAGGAGCCAAGACTGGAATCCAAGCTGGACATGGTGGCCCGCACCTGTAGTTCCAGCACTTGGGAGGCAAAGGCAAGAGGGTCTCCGCAAGTTCCAGGCCAGCCTAACCTATGTACCAGGTTCAAGGCTTACCAGGAATATAGAGCAAGACTCTGTCTCAGTAATCCAGAAAGAAAAGGGGGGAAAAAAAAAGACTGAAATCCAAGAGACAAAGAGTCAAAGTAGGAAGGTAATGCATGGAGGCAGAGCTGGGTGTCGGGCAGCAAGGGCAGCAGTGTGTGGAAAGCCGCGGGAAGGAGGATGTGCAGCGTGGAATGAGGGTGAGGGGAATAGAATGGGGGAATGACTGAAGAACTTTTTCCGTCCTGCATAGGTTGTTTTTACTAAGAGCAGTATGCTGCTCTCTTCTGTTTGATGTCAAAGATATCAGTGGGGCTCTGTGTTGCAGTTTTGCCGAGGAATTCTTGCTTTGAAGTTTATGCTAACAAGCACTCCTTATGGAGGAAAGATAAAGTAGGTGTGTATTATCAGAGAGCATTCCAGGTCACCAACAGGGTTAAGATACTTGGGAGTGATTGATTACAAGCATGAGAACTGGCCCCTGGCCTCCTTTCCCTCCCACTGTGTCTGTCACCTTGCAGTCTTCCTTCTCTCCGTGAAGTGACGGTCATTCCTGGATCTCCTGAGTGGAGGACTTGTGTCCTTTAGGCACCATGTGATTCTGACAAGCTCTCATTTTCATTGAAATGGGGTCTAGAAATTTACTCGTACATTCACACACACACACAAACACACACACACACACACAAACTGATAAACAAAATCCTTTAGAACTGAGATTTTTTTAAATATAAATATAAATAAATTCTTTGAGACTCTGTACATGTGTGTGATGTATCTGATCACTCCATCCTTCTAGATGTATCTGCTCACACCCACATATACTCCATCCTCCAGGATGTGTCTGCTCACACATCTACTCCATCCTTCTAGTGTGTCTGCTCATACCCACATCTACTCCATCCTTCTAGATGTATATGTTCACACCCACATATACTCCATCCTCCAGGATGTGTCTGCTCACACCCACATCTACTCCATCCTCCAGGATGTGTCTGATCACACCCACATCTCCATCCTCTAGGATGTATCTGCTCACACCCACATCTACTCCATCCTCTGGGATATGTCTGCTCACACCCACATCTACTCCATCCTTCTAGATGTATCTGCTCACACCCACATCTACTCCATCCTTCTAGATGTATCTGCTCACACCCACATCTACTCCATCCTCCGGGATGTATCTGCTCACACACCCACATCTACTCCATCCTCCAGGATGTGTCTGCTCACACCCACATCTACTCCATCCTCTGGGATGTGTCTGCTCACACCCACATCTACTCCATCCTCCGGGATGTGTCTGCTCACACCCACATCTACTCCATCCTCTGGGATGTGTCTGCTCACACTCACGTCTACTCCATCCTCTGCCTCCTCTTAGTGCGACGGTGTCTTCCCAACTTCATGTCCTCTTCTCTTGTTCTAACCTACTGAGTCCTCTTACCATCACCCATGTGCTATGGGTGGGCACTGTCGCTGGAACATGGACAACCTACCATGGACAGTGGCTCTCCTCCCCCAGCAGCCGTCAGCTTCCATTAGTTCCTTGGTGGGGTGGGGCCTTGGAGGCTTTGCCCTGTTTGTGCTGGAATTTACCCTCATCTCATGCAGGTTTCATACAGGTATCCACACCTGATGGTAGTTCTTAAGTAGAATGGCAACATCGTGTCCCAGAGATACTTCACAGCAGTCCTCCCATCCTTTGCTCTTGCATTCTTTTAGCTTCTTTGATGTGGAACTGGGATTTGACTGTGAAAAAGCACTATAGCAAATTCTTGCTATAACAGCTTTAAACATGAGTTTCTCTTTCTATACCATTAATGTAGGAAATCGGGAATCTGAAGAGCCTGCTTTGCTTAGATGTCTCTGAAAACAGGTTGGAAAGACTTCCTGAAGAAATCAGTGGTCTGACTTCTTTAACCGATTTAGTAATCTCCCAGAACTTACTGGAAACAATTCCAGATGGCATTGGTAAGTGCTGACAAGTATCTGACACACAGCTTGCCTACTGTCACCCTGAGGTCTGAAACACACTGGTTCTTTTGTCACCACTGTCAAGTGCTGGGAGTGTGGCTCCTGGTTACCTGTTTTTAAAGAAAGGAGTCAAAGAATATTCAGTACAGTCTAAGTTTCAAATTACTCAGGCCCATCCTGATTTGGTGGAGCCTATAAGTATTGTTTAAGTATTGATTCATATTACTTTATTCATATCTCAATTACTTCAGTAATGATTAGCTCAAAAAGTAAGATGTGTTTAAGCAAACAATTGCTTGCTAAGACATCCATAACTTAGCATCCTAATTAGCTTATGAGAAAGTTACTGGACATTATTTGAACTCAGTTCCATACTGAACCTTGATCCTCTTACATGAGTGTGGGATGGAGATGTTAAAGGAATGTAGACTAGTGTGGGAAATAAACAGGAATAGACATACAAGCTGGCAGCTCCCTTAGATCTGTGCTGTGTAGAACTAGCAAGAAGCTGATTTTAGCCATAGATTGTCATAGAATTACTACCTTTAGCTTTTTCTCAAAACATCAAAAGAAGTTTTTCTTTTTTTTTTTTGTCTATTTTCAATAAGAGGAGAGGCTGTGGCAGTGACCTCTTCCTCTTCAGTCAAAATGAAACGGTAACAGCAACTCAGCAGAAATAGAGATACTGTGTTTGCTCAGTATCAGTGGAAAAACTGGTACGAAGTTTAACTTTGTAGAAGTGTTCATTCAGAATCATATGGTATCTGAAAGTGTTGAGAAACTGGATGTGTTTCATGCTTAGAATAGGAAAAGGCACAAGCTGGCCTACTGTAGGAGCTCGAAGGGCTAGCTGTAGAAGGTTCATTGCATCTTTTAATCTCTTCAAATGAAAATGATAGAAAATCTCAGTTTCATTGGAGGAGCTTTAAAAACAAAGGTAATTATTAGTAATTGCTTCGTCCTTCTTAGAAACAAGTGCCTATCACCAGACTACTCAAAGAAGAGCTATGGAACTTGCCGGGAATCTGATTAAGGAGAATCCCATTTTAAGCCGAACTGTCATCTGTGGAGCATGCTAATGTGTCTCCAGATATCGAGGGACTATGTTAATGGATTACTGATTAGGACAGGAGAATTGCAGAGTCCTTCCTTGCCGGCGGCTATACCCAAAGCCAGATAGTTGTTTTTTCATTTCACTTCGCCCAGACTCCTGCTTCTGTTTATGCAGAGATGGTCTTCTGATTCAATGGGAAGTGTCACTGCTGGTCTCTGAGCAGGTTGAGAAGGCAAGAATCTGAACTTCTTTTCAGTGGGGATTTGGAGGAGCCATTTAGACTTAATCTTTTTATCCAGAGTCCTGTGGGCATCACCAGTTGGTCAAGACTTCCTGCTCAGAGTGAAGCAGACTTGGTTTTTAATAAGGTTTTTGAGAGCTTCTGTCTCGTTCTGCATACATAGAAGCACTTTTCTGTAGGGTCTTCATTGAATCATTGTATTCACAGGTGATTTAGTAAGCTATTTTTTTTTTTTAAGTAAAGACCCTGAGTAAGATGAAGTTCTCTTCCATATATAAAACAACTCCTGATGTCATTTTTAAGAAATGCCATCAGGAAAACTATTCATCTTTGCATTTTCTGGCTTTGACATGGTATTTTTAGGTAGGCTTTTAAAATGCTTTGTTTCTAATTACTGATCTTTTGACCTTATGAACAAATTACTCTGTCAACCTTTAGTGATGTAAATGAGAGTATTGGATATAGTTTTCATTTGAAAAGCTAGGTGAAGAAAAAACAAGTAATTATTATTTAAAGCAGAAAAGAAGAGCAGATAGCCTAGATCGAGTGTTGGTTGGGAAAACAGTCATGCCTAATGAGCTTAAACAACACTTTTATAGGAAAGCTAAAGAAGCTGTCGATCTTGAAGGTGGATCAGAACAGACTCACACAGTTGCCTGAATCCATTGGGGATTGTGAAAGTCTCACAGAGTTAGTTCTTACAGAAAATCATCTCCTGGTGAGTATCTTTTGTGTGTTGTGATAAAGACTTATGGTGGGTTCTACATGCCTGCAGTGTGGGCCTGGAAGATTAACTCTTAGCCTAGAGAAGGCTCTGCTGTTAGAGCTGTAGCCTCTTGGGCTTGCAGTGAGACTTCCCAGAGGTCCCTAGTGAGGTCTGGTTATAAGCTTGCTCTGTTGATGTGTCTCGAGGATTTGCAGGGTATAGTGGACACACACTGGTTAAGAGTTCCTCTGGCTTCTCCCTGAGTTCTTTGGGCAGAAGAAATGGTGGCTTGCCAGGGAAAGCCTGGTGCTCACACTGCTGTGTACTGGGAGTTAGAGAATGGAGTCTGAAAAAATGAGTAGAGGAGGTTGCCTGGGGCCCACACTTAGACAAGGCCTCCTCCCATACCAAGAGCACAGGGCAGGCACATGCCAGCCGCTAGGGGTGGGTCAGCAAGGCCGTGGCCAATCTCAGCTGTCCTCTGCCTCCTGCTACTTTCTGCTTCATCTTGCCTGAACTCTCTTCCTCTTCTTTCCTGCTGAGCTGCTTGAGTTGTCTTCAGTCGCCTTGTCTTCAATACCTTTCCTAGGAAAGCATTCTACTCTCTTTCTAAAAGGCGTACATTCTTTTTATCATCTTAATTCTGTCACTCTTCTTTTCACCCCTCATTTCCTCCTCTCACCACCTCCCTTTTCTCTTGTACTATTAAGTAAAATAGTGTTCTTTAGGTAGACTGGGCAGAAAAAGACAGAGAAGAGTGAGAAATGCACCTGGGAGAGGTGGGGCAGGCACCTTCCTAGGCTATCCTGCAGTTGTAGTAGAAGTTGCCAGATCTCCTGGCTTAGCTGTGGCTTTAGCCTTACAAACACTAATCCTGCAATTCTATTGTAGTGTCAGAGACGCCCTGAGAGCCCACCCTGCACCTATAGGGCTCTGCTGCCCTAGCAGGCCTGTACACCTGGTCCATCCCCACCTGGGTCTCTATGCTCTCTTGGCCACACAGGGCCTGTGCAGCACTCAGGCCTCAGGCCATTAGAGGCCCCATCATGCTGTGGTTTTCTAGAATGCAGACAGGCTGGAGATGAATCTTGAATGTAGCAATCCTCATTTCTGGAAGAAATGTTTCCTGGCCCTGCCTTTGAGTTCATTTCTTTCAAGCATACTACCATATCAACAGAAATTCAAAATATTTTTTATTCCCTTCAAA
The DNA here is from genome assembly GCA_009823505.1 of Rhizomys pruinosus. Taxonomy (NCBI): domain Eukaryota; kingdom Metazoa; phylum Chordata; class Mammalia; order Rodentia; family Spalacidae; genus Rhizomys; species Rhizomys pruinosus. The sequence continues at coordinate 692,159 of VZQC01009966.1, forward strand.
TAATCATTTAAAATACCTGATATTGAGGAGTAAGTATTGTTTTTTGTTTTGTTTTGCTGATAGTCTTGAGTCCTTGTGGATACCTGCTTTTTCTGCTTAGCAATGTTAAAAAGCCTGTGATAAATGTATAACAATATTATTGTAACAAAAATATTATTTTAACAGAATTTGCCTAAGAACATTGGAAAACTTAAGAAGTTGAGCAACTTGAATGCAGACAGAAATAAATTAGTATCTTTACCGAAAGAGGTATGTGTTGTTAAAGAAATAATATGGTGATAATTATAAGGAAATAATAATGACATATAAGGGATAAAAGTGCCAAATATATTTTTAATGTTTAAAAGACATATGGTGCATTTTAAAGGTATGAACATAAACCTGGCTGGAGGAACTGCATCTGAGAATGATTGTCAGTAATGCTAAAGAGAGTTGAGAAAGGTTTATTGCTAGGGCTTTAATAGAAGGAGATAACAGTCTGATACACAGAGAATGACCCTATTGACAGAAATGGGTAGTCTTGGAGTTTGCCAGAGGACGTGGGTGATTTTGGGTTTAACTTTTTTTAACCATAAACCATGTGCTTATAAACTCAGATCTTGATGCAGCCCTGTTTCTTGGCAGAGATTTATACCAGGTCATGTTCATGTCTGAGATGAGAATCCTTCACAAAGGGATACTGACAGAGGCCAGTAGGAAGCCTCCGCCACTGCTGCCACCTCCTCCTCTTCCTCCTTCTCTCCTTCCTCCTCTTCCTCCTCCTCTTTCTCCTCTTCTACCTCCTCCTCCTCTTCTTCTCTTTCTCCTTTTCCTCCTCATCCTCTTCCTCCTCCTCTTTCTCTTCTTCCTCCTCCTCTTTCTCCTCTTCCTCCTCCTCTTCCTCCTCTTCCTCCTCTTCCTCCTTTTCCTCCTCCTCTTCTACCTCCTCCTTTTCCTCCTCCTCTTCTACCTCCCCTTTCTCCTCCTCTTCTTTCTCTTCCTCCTCTTTTCCTCTTCCTCTTCTCCTCTTCCTCCTCTTTCTCCCTCCTCCTTCTTTCTTTTTGTCTTCTTCTTGCTAGGTTCAACCTAGTGAAAGTTGGTAACCCCCCATTGTGGAGAGTAACTGTGTGGTCTCAGAGGCATTTAAATTCTATTAAGGGAAGTAGAAACGCTTACTGAAGGGAGACCCCATAGTAGATGAAATAAGGAGGTACTGAGTGCCATTTTTGAAAGGCTTACTTTTTACTGGGAACTGGTAGAGCTGTACTGGAAAGAGTAATACTGAACGTTTCTTTATTATTAGTAAGATGGCTTAATGCTTTTTGTCCCTTCCATTTTTCCTCATCAAATAAGCTGTTGGGGAGACCTGCTGTTTGCTGGGTCCTCAGATAAAAAGACTCTTTCCTTGACATCATCGGCCAGCTTCGATTTTCTTCATTTCTCTGTTTTGACTTTTTTTTTTTTTTTTACTCTCTGTCTTGGAATAATTTCAGTTAGGTTCAAACCAGCCAGAACCTGAGGGCCACTTATTTTTCTAGGGCCACTTTTCAGTAGGTAGACTTCCTCTTTCTTTTCCCCATCTTGGTCCTTTGCCCACAGAGCCCAGTCTTTTCTGGGTTAGCAAGAGGACACTCATTTAAAAGCTGCCACGCCTTAAATACTTCTGCATCTAAGTAAAACTGTCTCCCACAGAAATACTCCGATCAATATCGCAGCCAAACTGGGACATAACTAAGATTCTGTTAATCAAAACATTTTGCTTCTACTCTGTAAACAAAATCAAAACACAGCTGATTCTGTGAACATGGATTTTACTCATGCAGACTGGCACTTATGGGTGGGAATAGATTAGATGCAGAGCAGCTCAGAGAAAGATTCACTGGTTTCCTTCTTAATGCCATGCAGGCACTTGTTGCTTTCCAGTAGATTCACTGACTGGGTTCTTTTGAAGTCATGATGGTTTGCTCATTTCACAGATAAAGAAACTGAGGCTGGTGGGTCTTTAGCCAAAGATGAACTTCCCAGGCCCAGCTACTGTGACTGGCAGTTAAAATAGAGCAGCACGCGTGATTCGGATGCATCCTGCCCTCATGGCCTGAGGTTGTGCAAGGTCTTGGTTTAGTAAAGAAAGCCTAGTGGCCTTTACCCTGGGCATTTTAGGACACTGACAGGCATAGGGTATTTTCAAGGAAAAGTTCTCCTCCCAGCTTCTCTGGGCCTCTCGTTGATTCTTCCCAGGTATACACACTATGGACATGAACTTTATAAATGTGTTATTATAAAACTGCCACTGTCATTTAGCTATGCATCTTCTTTTGGTTTTCAAAGAACCCTCTGTTTCTGTTAGAGTTACACCTAACTTGTATCTGCCTAGGTTTATTGTAAAAATATTTTTGGCTTTAAAGAGTTTGAGTTATGACATTTTGTCCATTTCCAGGGATTACGGTTGTTTTTCTGGCACATAGAATTATCTGAGGGAATAATGTTTCTACTTTATTAATAATGTTTCTACTTCAGCTTCTTGCTAAAGCAGAGAGTGTTTTGATTTTGAGGACTGGGGTCGTCTGTAGAATGTCTGCATTTCTGTCCACATACTCATCTCTCAGAACAAGAAGCCCACTGAGTGCATGTGTTTGACTCTGCCACGGGTCACAGTTTGGTGCCCAGCAGAATGGTTTGAGTGCTTGTCTCCTCAGGGCTGAGCAACTAAAGCACCTGGTGTGTTCCAGCCACATGTGCAGTCCCCAGTCTGTACAGCCAATGTACTTGACCCTGTGATTATATGTGTGCACGCCACTCCACCGCTGTGCTTGAGACCACATAATCAAACCTGCACTTTCTTGATCAGAGTTTTCCTTGAACAATTAAGTTGTGTACATGACATATTAATCTGAAATGAAAACCAATTCAATTTATATGTCTCAAATCCACAGTGGTGTGCTGTGTAATTTTCCCTCTATTTTGTCTTTTTTAATTTTATTTTTTACTTTGGTAGTATTGTGTGTGTCAGTTCACGGCACCGCTCCTTACTCTCTAGCCGCATGTATTTCCGTCTCTTTTCCCAGGTGACTTAGGGGAAGATGTTTGTACTGTGTGGGTCACAGTAAATGATTCTGTTTGTGTTTTGTGGTGTTATTTGTAGTAAGCATTTGGAAATCAATGAATGTCTCTTGTTTTCTTAATTGTTAGCTGCTTGGAATTTTAGAAAAGTCAGGTAAACTTGTCATTTGTAATTGTTGTTCAGAATGCAGCTGCATCTCTAACTTCCATTTTGCTTTCTAAGTGCATGAGGATTCACAGTGGCTGACTGCTGTTTGCTCTTCATTGTAAACTTTGGTGTCTGCTCTAAATCATTGTTTTCAATGACTGCATGGCCCGGAATCTTGTTCGTGTTTTCCACATTTGTTTGGATTATTATTTCATAAAAGAATGCTTTTACATTTTAAGTTATTTGGAAATTGTCAAAGTCGCTCCTCGCTTCCTCAGCTGCACTGCAGCTTCTCAGCATGGCTAGCTGTTGGTCGCACTGGAAGGCTAAGCTTGGCTCCTGTGCTGCTTGTGGCATGCTCGAGTCCTTGGGCCATTCGTGTTTTATTTCTCATTTTGTTGCTTGATTATATGTTTTGGGGAAAGGGAGAGGTCAATTAAAATTAATATTTCCGGTGAAGGAATGAAGCAAGTGGAATGACATGTGTACCAGTGTGATTCCTAGATAGACAGGAGTCTGTGTGTATGACTGTGTGTCTGACAAATGAGAACGTTGCCTCCAGAACGTTCCCCAGCCAAGCGTTGCCTTCACACCATCTTCTGGCTAATAGAAATCGGGCATATGTACAGGTATAGAGTTTGCAGGGGATTTTTGTTTGTTTTCATCTTCATTGAGTCAGGATGGGAAGAATCTCAGTTGTATCACATGTACTGGATCAGATGCGAAAGACAGAATTTGCATAACATTCATGAAAACTTCCAGCACCCAACCAATAATTTCTCGTAAATACTATTCTGATGTTCAGAAATGCCTATGGTGATAGAGTGTTCATTTTGTGGACAGATTTTTGTCTTCTTACTGTACTTTAAAATTGTTTGAATGTAAGTTTCTATTGTATTCTAAAATGAGTTACTGATAGTAGGCATCATATAAAAACTAAACATATTAGAGTAGGATGCATTTGACTGAGAAATCATTCCTAAATTTGAAAGAGGAGACAAACTCAAAAAAGAAACAATTGATGGGACTCTGAAGATGGCTCAGTCAATGTGGTGTTGCCTTGGGTGCCCCAAGCCTGGGGACCCAAAGACAGCTCTCAGAGCCCAAGGAAAGGTAAGGCCTGGGGAAACACGGAAGCAGAGACTGTCCCCAGGGCTTGCTGGCAAGCTCACCTCCTAACTTAGGGACAGGAAGACATTTATGTCTCAGATGAAGAAATTCTCTCCTTAACTCATATTAGAAACTGCTTCATATCACTGAGAAAAAGATGTACTGCCTGCCCTAGAGTGGACCAAACACATGGTGTTCAGAAAAAAAAAAAAAAAAGCAAAGATGGATCTTATAATTTTAGTATTACCAGCCCTTACAGAAGCAGTAAAGCACTTTAACCTGTCAGATTCTTAAAATTTTAAGTAAAATACTAAGTGTTCACAAAATTAGTGCAGGGTGGTGGGAGGGAATATGGAAATATCATTACAAGCACCTTTTACAGTTCTGTATCTAGAAATTTATCCTTAGAATAAAAACCACATTGAACCACACCTAGAATCATGTGCACAGCTATTTCTCACACTTTACATCGCAGCACCAAGTGTGCTCAAACCACCATGCCAAGCACGTGCAGAAGCAGCTCGCATTGGCCTGGCACTGCCAAGCATGTGTTCAGGCAGGCATCACGGGCCAGTGTCCACAATAGTTATGTGAGGTGTAGGGAAATCATTGTCAACATCCAACAGATTAGTAAGCTGAAGCTGGGGAAAATTAAGTTCATGCCCACGACCACATGCAAAGAAGTGTTAGCACGAGCTAGCAACATCAAGGTAGATAGTCGGTTATAAATCTATAGGGGAAACGTGACAAATAAAAATCCTTTGGAAATACAATAACAGCGGAACATGTTCTTGTACATATGCTAAAGATCATAGTATTTTGTTAATTAGCATGTATAGAAAACCACAAGTGCATTGCAGTGCTGTTGGAAGAGTGATACATCAAAATGCCAGCCCTGATTAGCCTTTCGTGGTCTAGTTTCTGCATAAGTTACTTGATAAATAAGAAAAAGGAGTCCTGTAGCTGCTGGCAAACATTTTGATGTTGTCGTCTTATTAATACAGGGAATCCCCAAACCATATAATTTCAGAAATGTTTATGGAGTTGGGAACATTTAAATAATACAGCACAGATGATGAGGGGACTCTCAAATGATACATATATTTTTTTTGGGGGGGGGGTTCAGGTTGAATTTCAGGCCAGATTCTGTTTTCTTTTTCGTTTTCCTGTTTGCCCATGCAGTTTGGGTTCTATTTCACTACCAATGCTTCAACGATGACCCAGGAGAAAACAGTCTTTTTCATGCAGGGCAGGCATTTGCAAATTGGAATTCAGGCAGAAGTGGTTGAGCTGGATGGGCGCTGCTTTGAGTCACTGCATTGTCTCATTGTTACCCCCAGGTTAATGCAACTTCAGTAATTAATTCTTAGAGTTCTCCTGTACAAAGGCTTGCTCAGTGATCTGTAGGCCTTACCTCCCTGAGGTGGTTAGCTCAGTGCCAAGCAGTTAAGGACAGTGTCATTTGCATTAATACAGACATGAAACAGCTAGACCATAATTTCCAGTTACATTCTATAAATCTTGGAGAATCTAAGTCTAAACCTTGTATTCTTGGAAGGTGCTATTAGTGGTTTAAGGAAAGTTTGAAAATACCAGCTTTCTACACAACTGGTAATAAGTTATTTAAACAGTGACTCTGCTTCCCAGAATTTCCAAGTGATATTAAATATTTTATCCAGATGACCCTCAAGGAACCTTCACATTCTGCCCATGAATCCAAAGGAAAGCAAAAATACACACAAATGATTCAGAAAATGTGGCAGTGAGCTCACATCAACTTTTCACTAATTTTCATATAAAATAAAACTGGGATACACTGTTAGCAAGGCAGTTCTGAGATGGGCAGGTGAGAAAGAGGACGAGACCCACACCGTGGATCCCTTGGTGTTGGGTGGGTAGACAGACTGTTCATCAGAGACCCGCACCGTGGACCCCTTGGTGTCGGGTGGGTAGACTGTCCATCAGAGACCCGCACCGTGGACCCCTTGGTGTCGGGTGGGTACACTGTCCATCAGATCTGTGGCTTTTACTTCTTGGAAAAGCAGTGCCTCCCACACTGATTTGGCAGCAGCCATTGGGCTGGTTTCCATGGTACACACTGAATTACATGTGTAGTTTCATTTAATTTCTTACTGTTACTTTCGATTAAAGTAAGCCTATCCAAACCCACAAAACATGTAACTGGACTAAATACTAACCCATGTGCAGATGATCTCAGGGCATCTGCCCTCTTCATCTACTGCCTCTGATGTCCATGATAGACTCTGGCTTTTCAGTTGTGCTTTGGCTGTGTTCCATCCCTCCTTCCTGACCGTCTGCTGGATGAAACCCAGTAGGTAGTTCACACACTCTAATGGATGCCGTAAACCCAGTAGGTAGTTCACACACTCTAATGGATGCCGTAAACCCAGTAGGTAGTTCACACACTCTAATGGATGCCGTAAACCCAGTAGGTAGTTCACACTCTAATGGATGCTGTAAACCCAGTAGGTAGTTCACACACTCTAACGGATGCTTGTACTGTTCTCCTCAAAATTTTAAGGATACCTACTTGTTCTGAATTTTTAGAGCTCTCTCTGACCTACTTTAAGTAATTTTTTTACCATGTAGTAAGTGCATAGGATACAAATTGAAGCTACTCACACAGTACGCTGTGGAGTATCTTTTATGTGGCTGGGGCAGTGAGTGGACAGCCTCAAGACATGATGATCAGCCCAGATATGCAGTGATGCAATGTAGTGGCTGCTCTGTATGCCTTCTGAAAGGTTATTGCCCAGGAGATGATTCTGTGACTAACTGATATTACTTGTTTTGCCTCCTTTGGGTAAAGATAAAGCCTGTTTGGTGTAGGCTAGGCAAGGACGGCAGCCGAGCGCTGCCTTGAAAGGTACCTTTTATAGATCCATAGCCCAGCAGCACTCGGCCTCCTGCAGGTGCCCTGGAAGGAGTAGGGAGTGGTGCAAGACTCCCCTTCCATGAAGAGCTCTTATCAGGACTACCTCAGCTTTGCAAAGGCAATCTAATAATTCCAGACCTCAGAGGATCGAGGCTTCGATCCCATTCTGTGATCTTCCTGGGCATTTGGGTAGAGCCCATGGTTTCCTTCCTTGGTGCCAGACTAGCATGTGATGAGGCGTTACATCTCTTTCATGACACTTCATTGGGGCTCTATATTCTAAAACTGAAGAACCTACTACTGTTCTTATTAGAACAAAGAAGAGTTTTGCTGCCCCTGAAGTGGATAGCTTTCAAGGAGCAGTCTTTGATAAGCAGCATACCTGCATGAGCTGTTAGGTATGTAGGCTGTGCATGCTGGGAAGGTATGATGGGCACTACCCTTGTCAGTTACTTTCATTTTACACACACACACACACACACAAAGAGCAATAATTTAGTCAGATAGCTTTAAGAATTTTCAGGAGACATTTTGACTTATTAGAGTGTTAGTCCATAATTATGAAAGAAATGTAGAGTTCAAATTATCATATGAACCAGAGGACTCTGGGAATTCTATGGAGAGATTAGAGGACATCCAGACAGTTTTGGATTATTGGGAATATTTTAAAAGAAAGAAACAAGAAAGGCATTTCTACCAGAAATAGTGTAAAAAAAAAAATAGAGTACAGATGTCCTGGGATGAGAAATTTGACCTCTGAACACGGAAAGGGGCAGTCCAGCCTTTCACACATTGGGGACTCTCCAGTGACAAGAAACAAATACTAGTCTGTATTTTTTTTATTTTTACATCAATTATGGTTAAACTACACAGCTAAGCATACTAATTTGAAATTTTTATATTCTTAAAAGAATAAGGAGTTATGAATGAAGTTTAATTATGTAGCAATTTGCCAATATACATTCTTCTTTTTATATTATTATACACACAAGTACATTTATAAGTAGAAAAGGGCAGAGGATGTATTCAGACATCAGTAAAGATTCAAGGTTCTTGGTCTTGCGTCCAAGAGCCATTAGTAGGTTCCCTCCATGAGCCTTTTGTACCTGGGAAGGCGAAGACCAGAAGCGTCTAGAGTTCTCTGGAGTCCTGGGGAAAACTTTGTGGGGCCAGGCTTCCACCCCTTGGTTCAGCTTTCTTGACTCTAAAACCCATAGCTCATCTGTTCAAGAAAATCACTAAACTCCATTGAATACCAGATGTGCCAAGTTCAGTTAGCCTTGAATCACTTACTTAAAAAAGAATGGATTTTGATGTGGATGTAACGATTGATTGATAGTTTGTACAGCAGCTCATAGGGAGATTAGATGTGTATTTTTAACAGTGTTACGTTTTACTATGATTGTATTGATTTTTGCATTCATCAAGGGAAAGTGAAGTCACCAAATTAATTTGAGTGATGAAAAGCTATTGAAATCTGTATAGTACCAATTGATGTATCATCTGTCAGGTTCCTCCCTCCCTCTCTTAAACCTGAAGTGCGAGAGTTCTGAAACTAACAGGACAGGCCTTGAACTGTGTGTCTTAGTACCAATTTTGCCTCTCGCCTAACTTTTTAAAGTCAAATTGTTTAATTTCCTTGTCTAGACTAGATACTTTAGTTCGCATTTAACACATTCAGCTGTATTAGATGTCAATAATTTTTTTAAAAAAGTGACATTTTTCAGAATGATGGTTTTGAACTACATTATTTTTACAATTTAATTTAGAACATGTTTAGCATTTTGTATGGTTTAAATAGGGTCATCAGTTAGCTTTAAATTTTATGATCTATTTTGTGGATCTTTTTCATGCTGTTTGATAAACAGAATATCCTGTCAAAACCCCTTACATCCCTCCTCAAAATAGAAAAAAGAAAGATCCGTTTTCTTTCCTACTGCAGATCGGGGGGTGCTGCAGCCTCACTGTGTTCTGTGTACGTGACAACAGACTAACTCGAATTCCTGCAGAGGTGTCCCAGGCTGTGGAGCTTCATGTCCTGGATGTGGCGGGCAACAGGTAAGAAAGGCCAAGCTTGCCTTACTGGGAGAAGCAAACGCGCCTGAGCGCCAGTCCTTGCTGAGAACCTTGGCGGTCTCAGCCACACCTTCCCCGAACAACTTAGGATCCGGAGAGTTCTAGGTGTGGACTGGAGGAATGGAGCCAGGAGAATGGAAACAACACAATCTGAGCAGAAGTGCTTCCCAAAAGGATAGGACTTTCTAAACTGACTGGAGAAGGCAGACATGTAAGCGGTACCTTAGTTTTTATAATTTTATAAATCACAATGAGCCTTAGAGATTCTTTGCAAAATGTGATTGAATCAGTTCACTTCCTCCCCACCCCAAGCCTCACTGTGCGTTGTCCAGACTACCCAAGCTGTCCTTTTGCCTGAGCCTCCCAGGAGCCTGGGACTGTGGTACAGACTACCACACCTGGCTGAACTTGGGTTTAATTCCTAAATGTGGGTCTTGATATGTTATGCTATTCACGCTCAGCCTCCTGAATTTGTAAATAATATATTTAGGAACAGTTTTAGGGTGAGAAGCTTTATGGCCGTTGTCAAATGGCCAGGTGATTTAGAATCAAAGTATGACTCAGAGCCCCAGGTTGGTGTCTCCATGACAGTAGCATGATTCCCTGAGGTCTGACTGCTCACTGCCCAAACGTTGGCAGATGCAGAATGCAGCCTTATCTCCAACACTCTGGGTGCCCTGTGTACCTTCTTCTTGGGCCAACACAGCTACCCTTTCTACCTTGTCTCTGCTTTTGCACAGTTTATTTCTCTAGGAAGCTTCTCTCCAGGTCTCAGTGTAAAGAGCTTCCTTTGTAACGACTGCCTCGTGTGTAACCCTTCTTCACCTGACAATACTTAAAGTTGGACAGTCTAGTTCTGTGTTACTGTGTCCATCACTTTTTCCATCATGGTATCTGGCACATGATGGGCATCTGGTAAATATTTGACTGAATGAAACTGTTAGTAGCTTTGTGGGCTGAGCAGTGTGATGATGCATGTTGTGTTCTGTCACAGGCTTCATTTCTGACAGGAATTTAAAATGGCTTTTCAACGTGACATGGATACATAAGAGAAAAAGCAGAAACAGTATTCAAGCAGAGCTGCTGCTCAGTGATTTTACATAGTAAAGAGCAACGTGTGAAGAGCAGGGGAGACTTGCTCTGCTTATCGATCAGCTGCTCACTGAGGTCTGGCACAGGCCACCACTCTTCATTAGTAGTGGATCCTAGACAGCTTAGCCAAATAACTGGAACTGGAGTTGAGCTATGGCCTCAGGAGGCTCACATTTGTAAAGGTTAAAGCTTTCAGGGCATCTTGATAGAGTCTTAAGACCATTAAGTGGTTGCTGGAAATCAGGATTGATTGGTACTAAACGTCAGTTTCTGCTGGAGTAACCCAGCCACTTGCCGGAGCCCGTTCATCCTGACCAGGGCTCTCTGTCCCACTTCCCTCCTCTGCCTAAGGTACTAGGGATTCAGCACTATTCTTGCTATTGAGCGTGAGCTTTCCATCCTCAATTCCTAGCAGAAACATGGCTCTGCTGTCTAAAAGCTGTGTCACATGAACAGAGGTGATACTTTCCAGTTTCCAGAGCAAAGTTAAGTTTTTATTATGCTTGGGTGGGGTGGAGAAATCCAGTTAAGAAGTTGAGTTACTTTGCTGTCATCTGAGTCAGGTTAAGTATGCCATTTAGTCCATGTATATAGATTCATAGCTAAAGTTTAAGCCTATTAAAGTCTTTAATCACTACTTGTTTAAAAATATTGGTATTGAAACTAATAATAAAAAAAAGAGTACCACACATCAGTCACACCCTGGGAATTCACTGGGAATTCGGATTTCTACCTTCTCTTGGGTATATAAAAATAGCGCCTGTATTTTTGCAAACTCTTCTTTTGTATAGGTCTGAAAGAATAAATTATAGTAAGGGTGACTCTAAAGTACCCCTTATAAACTGGGAAGCCCTCTGTTAATATTGAGAAGTGTCCTATCTCATCAGCCACTCTTGGCACAGAATAGAATTCTTAAACTCTGCCCAGAAATACCTATCAAGTACACAAAATTGGGAACTTAGGGATCTTGCTCTAATATCAGTGCCAAATGCTAGGAACAGTGTTTGTCAATGGAGAAATAATTTAGACATTTGAATTTCATGTTTTATATATGTGTATGCATATCCTAATAAAGCAAATAAATAACTATGGAAAATTATGACTCAAAAATGAGATTTTTTTCTCTCTATGGAGTCACATGAAGACCCAGTGCTGAGCAAAAAGCATGTGTTGAATGATGCAGCATTCAGTTTTGTTTTCTTGTTTCCTAAAACAAAATCTTATCTGTGCACTATACCAAAATATCAGTGGTAATTCTTTTAAGAGAGGAGGGCCAAAGATTTGAGGGTACATGGGGTTTTCATGTTAGATTTGGTGTTTACTTTTTCTCAGTGACTGTGTTCTAACCATTTATACATATCAAAGATTTTTTTTTTTTGAAAAGTGCTTGAAACTAGAAAATTCTTGGGAGTAATAAACAGATGAAACATTAAATTGTCATCAAATTCAACTTTGTTATTAAATACTTTTGACAAAGCAGTTGCTGTTATATTCTTGAGGCATGTGCGGTCTCTCGAGTTGGGCTGGCCCCGGCACACGGTGGGTAGTAAAAGGCTCACCATGGTCATTTGTTTGTTCTAGTCCTGCTACCATCAGTGTGAACAGTCACCACCAAATTTTGTTCCTGGGGGATCTGATCCTAAGTAGAACAGAGATGTGTGTGCCAATGGGTCTGTGGTTTCTTGTGCTGATTCTGTTTATTTGGTGGCCTTACTAAAGGTGCCAATTAAAAGTTAAAAGGTACTAACTCCTTTGGAAAGCCAGAATCTATTTTTTATCAGTTTTCTAGATAGCCTTCCTAATGAAAAAGAGCAGAGCCTGTGTCTTTTCCCAAGCCACATGTGTCCTGAGAGGCTTGGCCTGCTAGCCGAATCTGTGTGAAGCTGTATAGAGACAGGATCAGTAATGGTAAGACTTCTGTGCACAGAACAGTTGAGAATAGGCTGGTGTGTGGTGTAGACATGGGCAGCAACATCTGTGTTGAAGCTGGCACTTGGATTATTTGCAGGAAAATTACTGCTTCACACAACACATTAATATGTGCTGTGGTTGAGTCTAGTCATTTCTTTTGGCTTTTATCATCTGCTTGCCATCCTCAGAAACTGTTATTTGTTAGTGTTATTTTTAGCCCTTTGCATCTGTGTTTGCTCAAGTGCTCAGCTGAGAAGCCGTGACTGCTGAGGAGCTATGGAGAGCAGACCAACTGTCTGTTTGTGTCAGTTTTCAAATCTTGATTTTTTTTCCCCCCTTGTGTTGTGATTAAGAAAAGCAGATCTACTCTACTGACTCTTAAGTGTCTTGAACAACACTTGAAATTTTTAACATTTAGAGGATGTTAGCTTAATTCGTATTTTAAAAGAAACAGTAAAATTTGAAACGTTTTATTTCTATAATATGAAAGTGTTGGGTGCAGTGTGTCTTTGTATGTGTCTGTGTCTATGTATGTTCATGTCTGCGAGGCTGGACATCAAACCCAGAGCCTTGTGCATGGTAGAAAAGAGCTCTGCCACTGAGCTATCTCCTCAGCCCTATAATGAATATTCGTATAAGTACGTATATATGTATGTATGTATGTATGTATGTATGTACATATGTATGTATGCATGCTTATATCTCTGTCATGGTGCCTGGAAAGTAGATGTCTTTAATTTCCTTGAATTTTAATGTATAGAAGACATTTCGGGGCTGGAGAGATGGCTCAGCATTTAGGAGTACTGACTGCTCTTGCAGAGGACCTAGGTTCAATTCCCAGCACCCACATGGTGGCTGACAGCAGTCCGTAACTCCAGTTCCAGGAGAATCTGACACCTTCTGACTTTGCAGGCATTACACAACATGGATGGTTTGTATACATGCAGTCAATACATTCATACACATAAAATAATAATAAATAAAATATTTTTTAAAAAGACATCCTTTTGTGGAGAAATTTTTTTATGTACTCACAAGAGATGTCACTATCTCATTAAGAAGCAGATATCTCTAAGTGAGGTGAGGGTGGAGCTGAGAGTCTACTTTCCCTTTAATTCTCCCAAGTGTCTGTTCATTGGCCTGAGCTCACCACCACTACATTAAACAGATTTTAGGGTTGAAAGAATCAAAAGTATGACACCTCAGTAGTGAAATACTAATGCAAATGAATAGTCTTTTGAAGGGCACTTTAACATCATAGTGTCAGTGGGGACTGACTTAGGACCTAACTGTCCTGGAAGTTATAGTAACACTGTATAGGTTCTATACACAGCCCACAAACATGGAACAGACCAGCCTTCACTGCACCTGCTGTTAAGGAAAAGAGAAAATGTGTTGTCACTAGTGCATTAGAAATCTTTTGAAAGGCATTGTCATTGTGAAAAGTTTAACACATTTTTTGTATCCTGTTAGTAGCCTTTGACATTTTTACTTCATTTATTAAGATAATTTGTCAGTTTATGTCTTCCACATTAGTTTTATAGCATTGTAGTACAAGTTCTTTTCATCTTTCTACCTAGAATCCTACTGTATTTCCTCAAATTTTGTTAAAACGGTAAAGATGTCTGCTAATGCAATATTGCTCTATGGGTAGGTAATAGGTGGATTTCCTGTGTTCCTTACAGGGAAGTAGGATTTATCTCTGTCAGGAGGTCACGTCTGTGATCAATCCTTAATAACAGTCATCTGTAGAGTGAAATTCTTGTTATACTTGTAGTGCTGGTATTCGGTTAGTTGTTTATGCAGTAAATTGGTCCCCTAGTGTGCAGTGTTGGTTTTTACTGGAACAGAGTTTTCATGGTTGGCACTGTTGTGGGTGTGGGCCAGGCCATTCTTACTGTGGGCTGTGCTGTGTCTTGGAGGATGTTTGGCCACTTTCGTGTTTGGCACCGCTGACTCCACGCTAGTACCCTTCCTCCCCACCCAGGTGTGGTGACCAAAAATGTCTCCAGAAAATGTCAGGTATTCCCTGGGGCCAGTCCTCCCCAACTAAGAACCATAGCACTAAAGTAGGGGTTTTGGTGGTGGTGGTTGTTGTTGCTGTTGTTGTTGCAAGTACTAAGTATATATGTTTTCTAACACTTGTCTTCATGAAATAGATTTGATGGATTACAGTCTATCAAATCTTTGCATAAGCGTAACTATAAAACTACTCTTTGGGGGCTGGAGGTTAAGAGTGCTGACTGCTCTTGCAGAGGACCAGGGTTCAATCCCCAGCACCCACATGGTGGCTCAGAACTGAACCATCTTTAACTCCAGTTCCAGGGGAATCCGACGCCCTCTTCTGACCTCCATGGCATTGCACGACATAGGCGCACAAACTTACATGCAGACAGTACATTCATTCACATAAAAAATAAATAAAATAAAGTAAAATAAAAAACTACTCTTTTAAAAATATTCTATTTATCTTTATTTTATGTGTGTGAGTGTATTGACTCCATGTATGCAATTGCACCCACATTGTGCAGTGCCCACAGAGGTCAGAAGAGAGGCTACCCTGGAAATGAAGTTAAGTATGGTTGTTAGCCACCATATGGATGCTGGGAATCGAACCCCAGTGCTCTTACCTACTGAGCCAACTCAAACTTTTAAGTGTGACATTTCAACTTTTATTAAATCGTTCTTATATGGATTCTAATCTCCAACTCAATAATCTGATGTGAATGGTAATTATCACCTGGGAATCTGAAAAATGGGAGTGACTAGAAACTGAAAGATCTGAGTTTAATGGGAGTACCTAGAATAATCTCTCTAGAGAATACAAATGCATCAAGTGCAAAATGGTAGTTAATTTGTTTTAGCTACATGGCGAACATCCTGGCTCTCCAGCCCTCTCCTTCCTGCTGTCTCAGGAGATGCTTAGAATAGGTGATCTCGGTCTGGAGAGATGGCCTAGCCGTTAAGAGCACTGACTGCTCTTGCAGAGGACCTGGGTTTGATCCCCAGCACCCACATGGCGGCTAAGAACCGTTTTTAATCCAGTTCCAGGGGAATCTGATGCCCTGTTCTGACCTCTGCGGCATTGCACGACACGGGTGCACAGACCTACATGCAGACAGTACATTCATACACATAAAAATAAAAATAAGAAAAAGAATAGGTGATCTCAGTGCCTCACATTGCCCTGCCAGTGGTGAGAACTTCTTCTGGGACGTTCCTGTTAACGATGTTTATTCCCTCATCTCCTTCAGTTGACACGCAAGATGTGTCTCATAATTTCTTCATTTTGCCCTGTGGCCTGGGTCTCGCACAGAGAGAGGGGACTGCAGTGGAAGAAGCACAGGTCTTACTGAAGACTATGGACAGATCTAGTCACCAGCGTCATGTCTGCGTAACACTTGGAGCTCAGTCTCAGGGTGTTCTTTCTGGTTTTCTCCCCATTGGTACTGACAGAAGCTGATCACTGACGTTTGAGGTGGTGACGTTTGAGGTGGTGACATCTGTGTTTCTCACCAGGTTGCAGCATCTGCCCTTGTCCTTGACCTCCTTGAAGCTGAAGGCTCTGTGGTTGTCTGACAACCAGTCCCAGCCTCTGCTCACCTTCCAGACAGACACAGACCACACCACAGGGGAGAAGATTCTAACCTGCGTCTTACTTCCTCAGCTGCCTTCTGAAGCTACTTGCCAAGGTGACTTTTACTTAAGGGAGCATTCCCAGGGCCACCGTGGTGACTTGGCGCTACTGTCCTCCAAGTGTGTGCTTGGTGTTGTGTGATCTGCCCCTACTAGAGCTGGCTGCAGGACGTAACTGTGAGGCTACTGTCCTCCGTGTGTGTTTGGTGTTGTGTGATCTGCCCCTACCAGAGCTGGCTGCAGGATGTAACTGTGAGGCTACTGTCCTCCGTGTGTGCTTGTGTGTTGTGTGATCTGCCTCTATCAGAGCTGGCTGCAGGATGTAACTGTGAGGCTACTGTCCTCCATGTGTGTTTGTGTGTTGTGTGATCTGCCTCTATCAGAGCTGGCTGCAGGATGTAACTGTGAGGCTACTGTCCTCCGTGTGTGCTTGGTTTTGTGTGATCTGCCCCTACCAGAGCTGGCTGCAGGACATAACTGTGAGGCTACTGTCCTCCGTGTGTGCTTGTGTGTTGTGTGATCTGCCCCTACTAGAGCTGGCTGCAGGACGTAACTGTGAGGCTACTGTCCTCCGTGTGTGCTTGGGGTTGTGTGATCTGCCCCTACCAGAGCTGGCTGCAGGACATAACTGTGAGGCTACTCTGGGAAGGTTCCTCTGCATCCTCAAAGGAAAAGGTTACTTCTGTTTGTCACGTCTGAGACTCTACAAGCAGCCTTTTGGTTTTGAATTGTATTAAAGCCAAAAATATAATGCCCATCAAAAGGGCAGCTTGTTAAAATTCAAACTGATACTAGAGCATTCGCAGATAAGATCACTGGTACACTATGTTGAAGTCAGTGAGTTATTCTGAGTCATTTTGTCTTTGTCTTCTAAATTTTGTCATTTTTTTAAAAAACATTCACACGAACATCAAAATCCTGGTGTAACTCTTTGGCTAGGAGAGCTGGGTTTGCTAGGCATAGATCTAGTGCCCAGGAGACGGTCCCCAAGGCGAGAGCATTCCAGATGACGGTGACAGTTACCTGTGTGAGAGAAGCTATTAAGATTCTCAGATAAAGTGTGGCAAAGTGTCACCAGAGAAGTTGCTAGCCTCCAGAGCAGCAGCCCAGTACCATGAAGTTATTATGCAGACAGCTATGGAAGAACAAGATCTTCAGTAAGTTCTATTAACAGTCTGTAATGAGCCATTAAACCTATTAGTGTAGCAAATAGTTTATATGATCTCAATTAGAGCTATATATCATTTAAAAGGGCTGATTCTGCCCAGGACTTTTCTGTCTCTTATTTTTTAACAAAAAAGCAGAAGTTTAGAGCTTTAAACGGCACTCCGCCCTGTTGTTTCTGGCACTGCGGCTCTCCCTGTGTATTCTCATCGTCGGCCACTGAATCCTCATGGCTGTTAGCAGTCGAGTGCCAGCTTTCCCTGATGACGCATCCTTGTCACTGCAGAGAATCTGCCTCGCTGTGGCGCCCTGGAGAGTTTGGTCAACGATGTCTCTGATGAAGCCTGGAATGACCGCGCGGTACACAGAGTCAGTGCAATCCGGTTTCTGGAAGATGAAAGAGAAGAAGAGGACAACGAAACGGTATGGAGATACCGTCAAAGTAGGAGACCTTCCGAAACTGTCGTGGTGCCCACTGTGAATTTTCTGTTTTCCTATTGAATATTTTCTACTGTGCCTTTCAACATTTAGAATTTTTTTTTTAACTTTAGAAAACAAAATTACTTCTAGGCACCAAGTCACAAAATGCAAATAAGCAAATAGAACTTTTAGTTATGCTTATTCTTATTACTTGAAAAAAATTTTGGCATTTTTATTTCCTGGTGATAGTTTCCCATCCTCCCCATATTTTTCCTTAAAATCGGGAATCCTCTCTTCTTGGTTTGTGTGAATGAAATCTCTTGTTTTCCCTGACCCTGCTCATGGCCAAGCAGTGCTGACTCCATTTCCGCGTCGTGATCTGACTCAGTACCACAGACTTCTCTCAGCAGACTTGGCCCCCTTCACCTTCATGGGGAGTCTTGTGATCTTAGTTGAACTACCTTGACAATGTCCATTCAAAGTCAGGTTTCTGTTTGGAAGGCCTACCCCTTTCTTTGTTCATATTTGAAAATGTCTCTCGGATGTCTTATGTCTCAGCTTTTAACTTCCTCTTGGTTTGTGTTGGCTTTTTAAGCTCCTGTACCATCGGGTTACTGCTGCATACTTTGTTCCTTGGTTATTCAGCTGCCAGCATTTGGGACTTTCAGCATCTGTAGGAGCAAGCAGAATGGGAATTAGGGATGGGAAGGGAACTTCCAAGTCAATGTGTCTCGAATGCTTACCACAGCCTTCTGAGAGAGAGTGTAATTATTTCAGTAGTTGCTTTACTGCCTCAATAATTTCCTTGCTGGCCTGCTGTATTTCGTCTCCAAACTTCAGAGTGGGTCATTTGAAAGATATGAATGCTGCTTTTTGAGACAGCGAGCATGCCATGTATTAACTAATAGGATGTTCTACAAGTTGCCAGCACTGGTGCTTGACTTGCAGCACTGACTGTGGCCTTTGATCAGTAAAATAGATGAGTGGCACACAGCAGCCAAGTCGGAGGTGCAGTCCTTCTTAGCTATGCTCCTTTTTCTTCAACTCCCAAGCTTCATGGGTTGAAAGAAACCAGACCCACCTTGGGTCATAGTAAAATATTCTGCCAAATTTAATTTAGGATTTTTTTTTCTTCCTGTATATCCCATAACTATATCTTAAGTTTATGTTCATAGAAACATTTTTATTTTACACAAATATTTGAACGTATGTTCTTTATTCTAAAAGCAACTCATCCTGTCACGGCAATGTGAGGTCACTATCAGTGAGCAGTTGGTAATGTGCGTAGCTGTGAACGGACCACCTCTCCCCTGCTCACAATTCCTAAGGTTGTAAGAATGCTAATGCCTTGAAGCTGCGTATTTGCAAAAGTAATACATAAAAAGCTGAAGCACTCATGCCACTGTTTGTTTTTAGAGAACACTTCTTCGGAGAGCCACTCCACACCCAGGAGAGTTAAAGAACATGAAGAAGACAGTGGAGAATTTACGGAATGATATGAACACTGCTAAAGGACTGGATCCAAACAAAAACCAGCTCATTCCTGCCACTGATCGAGTGACCACGTCCGTGTAGGATCTCACTCCCACTAAGTGACCACGTCCGTGTCGGATCTCACTCCCACCGAGTGACCACGTCCGTGTCGGATCGCAGTCCTGGCGTTGCCTGCTCTATCTTCCCTGCTGTGGAGACGCCTGTGCTCCTGAGGGGTCTCCTGCAGTCCTCATCTTCTCCATCCCCATGCTGGGACGCTGCTCTCTCCCGGAAAGTGCCTTACTTGTCTCTCAGTCAGTCGCCAGACTGGCAGCCTCCCATCCCAGCTGTTCTTAAATTTCAGTTGTTAATAATAAGTAGAATACACTACTGTCAACATCTGACCTTTGTTTCTGTCTTATGTTGGGTTAAGGGAGAGCAGAAAGTGGAATTATCCTCTTCCCCTCCATTAAGTACTGGACATTTTGAACCTAAGTACTCATGGACCTAATGATGGGAGGAAGCTTTATGTATGGGCAAAATTGATACTTTTTTAACCTTTTTGGCAGCTCAGATGGTGTAAATTTAAAAATTTTGTATAGGTATTTCATAACAAAAATGATGTATTTCTTTGTTATTTGATCTGAAAGACGGTACATATTTTCGTATTTGTGCAGATAAACAAACTAGGCCTGAAGTATTTGTTTTCATTTGTACCATCCACCTGTGCCTTACGTGTCCTGTGTCCCCTCGCACCAGTTGTAGACAGCAGTAACTAATGTGTGTCTTTGAGCAGAGATGGGAACAGGAATGTGGTCATTTTAAAACAGTGTTGAATTTTATCAGTAATCTACCAGGTAGATTTGTTTTGTTAACCAAAAAGATGAATTTATCAATGATTTGTAAGTTATAGCAGGTGATTTCTTCAAAAAGATGAACCAAAGGGTTAGACTGCTGGTCCTTCACTTCATAGACGGTCTCTTTTAGAAGCTAAGTCCTATTGAGTGCAGTGTCAGATTGCCTGCTCCAAAGACTTGTGCCATGTGTATAATGTAGAGTGGAAATCCGAAAAAGAGAAAACTGATTCAGAAATTCAGTGGGTAAATAGATTATGTACTGCAAACGAATGATTCTTGTTGAAAAGAGCTTTAAAAGTTTTATGTCCAGATAAAAGACCACAATAAAGCAAAATAATCTACTACCATAATAGAAGTGTCCCTGTCATTGTACAAGTGCAATTTAATTTGTAAATAGCTTGAATCAAATTACAACAAAATACTGCTTCAAGATTTAACTGTGGTCTGCTAATTTAAGGGGTAAGGGTCTGTTTTAATGTGTTTCTGTTGTTTTCTTTTTTGTATGTTGTGATGAAAGAGAAGTGCAAGGTACCAGTCACTATGTGGCATCTGGGAAAACCATGTGTGTGTTTGCAGGGGGTGGGATGAGTATTTCTCCATGAAATAAACTCACCCTGAACATCAAAAGTCAGGTAGCTTTCAAAACGTATTACTTTGTGTGTATAAAATGATACCAGGTAACTAAGTTCTTCGGCAAAGCACTTCTGTCCACTGAGTAAATAAGTTATCAGTTAGTTTTAAGTAGCCCCTGGTACAATTCACACTCATGAGGCATGTTCCCAGATAGGACAGGACCCAGGACTGCCTTCTACATGGGCTGTGTTGAGTGGTGGCATCTGCCTAGCAATGGCTTCTCTTCCATACATGTAGTCTGCATTCCTTTAACATTCTAAGTTGTTCATATGTGTGCACGCATATGATCTTTGGATCTAACAGTACAGGACACTTAAATGGTTCCCTCTTTGCTACTCAGCTCTGGGGATGCATTTTATTTTCTCCATTTGAAGATTTTGGTATACGCTTGATTTTAAACTTATAAATGTGACTTTATTTGTGGAGAGTCACCTTGACTATGAGAAACAAACAGAACCTGCCTAGTCTGCTGTTTTTGTTTTCCTGTAAAGGTCAGCATTTGCCACTCAGTTTTATCCTAGAACTGAGAGAGGTGGAGCTAGTTGTAGAGACTCATCAGAGATGGGGGGGAGGGGGGAGGAGACAGAAATCTTTGTCCCTAATTTTTTCTTCCTTTGAGCTGTTTCCTTAATTCCATGTTGACCTTCTGTTTGGAGTTATGGGTTGGGGGGGTATTTATCTATCTTCATTTCTTGTGCTTGCTGACTCTGATGTTCTTCAACTTCAGGATCTGACTTAAGCTCATAGTGGCATCTGGGTTCAACAGTCACAGCCTGAGGACATGCCCAGCTTCTTTTAAAGGTGGAAATGAGATTCCTACCCAGTGTCCAAAGTTCCTGACCCTTTGCTCAGGGACAGTGTTGAGCAAGACAGATAGTGACTCTTCTCCCTTCCTGCCTGGCCCGTCCTTGAGGAAAGGGCAGAGCACAGTTTCCTGCTGACTATTTGTCTTATGGGAATAACAGATAAAAGTAGGAAAAGGTGCCAGTTATGGTGGCGCACGCCTTTGATCCTAGTATGGCAGAGGCAGAGGCAGGTGGATCTCTGTGAGTTCAAGGCCAGCTGGGGCTATACAAAGACCTTGTCTTAAAAAAAAAAAAAAATGCATCCAGGAAAAAGATGATTGAATAATGGTATAATTTGAGGGGGGAAAAAAAAAGCGAGTATACCCTTTAACACTTTATACTTAATTTTCTAGACAACATTCCCTTGGAGTCCTGGGTTTGATTCCCGGCCATACCATGCAGGTTTGAGTTAGGCTGTTCAGCCTCTTACAGCTCAGAGGGGACTAAATGGAGTGCCCACAACACAGGCTGTCAGGGTGCATGGCTGCTGTTACCACAAGTCCTGCCGCAGTGACAGTGCTGTCATTAGAAACTGGGTCAGCAGTCCTGAGCACTCAGACATATCTTGAGTGTGTGGAGGCTACCAATCTGCTTAGCACACTAGGCAGAGCAAAAGATGCAGGGTATGATGCCTTGTTTTCTGCTAACACGAACCCAAAAGTCACCAGTCAGCTTGCTTGTCAGCACACCCCATGTATTGGGATGACGTATGATGGTTTGGAGGTCTAAGATAGGCCACTGGGAGGTAATGTCGCACAATGTAGGGGCTGCCCATCCAAGACCTATAAACAGATTTCATGGATTTGCACCTTCTGAAGTGATCCTGTCTGGGAAGATCTAGTTTGAATAAGGGGCTAGTTTTCAGCTAGCATCCCTCAGGGCATAATATAGAAATTATGGGATTCCTCTGACCCAAACCTAAAAGGGAGCAACTCATGGCTCAGGCACATGATGCTAAGCAGGGCAGCAGCATGCAGGGGCATGAGACTGGGATCTACGATTGGCTCTGAGAGATGACATCATTTTGCTTATAAAAGTGACTCATGCAATAAAGTGAATTCTCCATTACCATCATATCAAATTCCTGGATCTGTTATTTTGCACATATGCAGGCCTGGATTTTGAGTGTCCGGGGCTAGTGGATTACATGGGGATCAATCAGATTGCTAACCTAGAAGCTAGCATGGGGTTAGACGGAGAGACTAATCAAGTCACTAATCAAGTCAACCTGTGGAGTGCATTAAGAGTGGGTGTAGGCTGAATAATAGGCTGAATATTGGCCAGCAGCCTGAAATTCCTGTCCAGACGTCAGCAGTTTCTNGACGGAGAGACTAATCAAGTCACTAATCAAGTCAACCTGTGGAGTGCATTAAGAGTGGGTGTAGGCTGAATAATAGGCTGAATATTGGCCAGCAGCCTGAAATTCCTGTCCAGACGTCAGCAGTTTCTGGGCAGGTGAGATAGCACAGCCAGCGGGGAAGTGTTCTGCTTCCCAGACTAAGGACCTGAGACAGATAGTAGTCACTCAGGTCGGGTTATGAAAGTAACCAACTGACCTCTGTGTCCGGGGGTCAGTTCCCCAGCAGTGACTGCAGGTGGCCACTGTTCCCCTTCCCTTAGCAGGATTGCCTGTACCTGCTTGTAGCAAGAGAAGGTTCCTCCGATCCCAGGCTGTTACTGCATGCATGCTTGATTATGGGGCCATTAACCCCACAGCTGGCTCTGCAGCCAGAATCTCCACAACTGTGTTTGGCCACAGGGACCATCAGTCCCACCACTGCGTGTTTTGGCCACAGACACCCTCAGTCCCACCACTGCATGTTTGGCCACAGGGCCATCAGCCCCATGGGCATGCCCTCTTCAGCCCATCCAACCATGGAGTCAGCAGCCCCACAACTGAAGCCTTCACACAGGGACCTGCAGCAATCTGGTGAGTCTCAGGCATGTGAACCCCCATGATGTGGAATCTGCCCTCCTCTTCTAGGGAGCCTCTTCGGGCTGAGCAACTTTGGGACACTGTCCTCCAATGTACCCCCTGGCTCTCTGCTGTAAGTCTTATCTTCTCAGTTGTAACTATTCTCCTCCAGTGTTTGGGCCAGAAACAGATTAATATCTCTGAGACACACATGGCCCTGCCTGTCTCAGAGCAGTGATTTCTTAAAATGGAAGGCCGTTTTTATGATCAATGTGAATAGCAGGCAGAGTGTAATCATTCTACTGGAGTACAAATTTCTAAGCATCAACTCCACAGGGAAGGCCAGTTTTGGAGTGACCCCACAGACCAAGCCAGCAGCCCTATACCCCCAATGTTGAACCTGGTGCACTCCTATGCAATGTGGGCTGGAGACAATGGGTGCCTCTTTTTCCCACCTGCACCAAGGGCCAAGGTGGTCTTTACTCAGTTCCTTACACAGGTTACTGAGGCAGTAGAAGGGAAGTTCTCCCATTGGGAAGTCGTGAGACCTTAAAGAACTGGCACATGAGGGCACTAATGGTGATTAAAGAGCCGTCATCTTGCCAGTTCGCTCCAAACCATGCGAGGCGTGGACAGTAACTACTCAAAGTGTTGGCATGAGAGCATCCGATATGGTGGCTTCAGCACAGGCATTTGCCTCTGCCTTACGCCAGATGGAGGACTGCTTGGTCAGGTCATCTGCAAGGGTCCTGCCCCTCTATGGCTGCCACTCTGGTAAACTTACTGAAGGAATACCCCTGTCTCTGTGATTCAAAAGAAACAGCAGGGGAAATTTGTTTTTCTCTAACTCCCTGCACCTGAAGACAGACCTCACTTTGCATTTACTGTCGCTCTTAGGAACCACTCCTCCCCGACTCAGAGATAGCAAGGGAAAGTCCTGCCACAGGACATGAAAAGTAGTCCCACAATCTGTCAGGTTTTGTTGGTCATGTTCTGTAAAGGTTTTCTAAAAGCCCAGGGTTAGACGGCATCCACTACACAGATGATGTTCTCCTGGCTCACTGTGACAGGTCAGTCCTGGACTCCCTACTCCCGCAGGTCTTGGTGACCCTTGAGACTGCCCATTTGAAGGTCTCCCAGGAGAAAATTCAACTCACCCCTCTCTATAAGTTTCTGGGATCAATTCTGGAGACTAGGCTGATTTAGCCCTGGATGCCAATTATTAAACTCTTGAGATGTTGTCCCTTAACCAGCTCCAAGAGGCTTTGGGGCTATTAACTGGCTGCACATGGCTTCCTATCTCTTTGGAGGAGATGTGTCCATTGTGTGATTGCCTGAGGGGCCGACAGGGCCTTCCTCCCTTCACAGTGTAACCCAAAAAGCACTCATTGTCCTTCAAAGAATCAATGCTGCTCTGCTGCAAGCCTTCAGTTAGACTTGACTCCTCCCTCCCCTTAATGGGTTTGATTCTCACCCCAGGTGATGGTCCCTGGGGCCAAAGCATTGTTGAAAGAGTACATAAAACTTTAAAGGAGCAATTACAGAAACAGAAGGGGGAGGTCTATACCTCCTCCCCATAATACAGTGTGCAGAGCCCTCTTTACTATGAATTGTCTATCAGTTTTGAAACCAGACATGACAACCGCAGTCCACAACCATTGGAGCCCTCTTCCGGGGCATAATGAGACACTGTTGGTACTATGGCCAAGATCCAATGTCGGGACATTGAAAGGGCCCACACACCCTGCTAGCGATGGGAAGAGGGTTTGCCTGTGCCTTCCCACAGGGGATCCTCACCCCATCTGGGTTCTGGCAAGAAGCATTTGTCCTTGGACTGCAAAGGATGGACCATGACCCACTGGCAGAAAAGCTGGCTCATCTGAGCATTCAGGAAGGGAAGAAGAAATCCAAGAGAATACCACTCCTCCAGAGACTGACACACAGGGTGACATGGGAGCACCTTGAGGCATTGGAGTCACAGGCACAGAACCTGAGTCCTCCAGGGATGGGACCAGCCATGAGTCTACTATTATTATCAGGGGCCCTCATATGCATTGCCCTGATGACCAATATGCGGCAGAGCAAGACTCCAGCAGTTGCGGTTGCCAATGACTCTGGCCATGCCCTGGAAGGCAGACCAGGCTGTAGCATGTGTCACCTTCATCATCATAACAAAAGAGTCACAGAGGCCATCATCCTAGGCTTCAGGAGCAGTTGCCTCAGGAGGATTGACTGCAAACACCCTACAAACTGGAGCCACACCTGTATTAGGGTTCTCTAAAGAAAAAGAGCAACAAGACTATATATATGGCTATATACAATTTATTGATTTGCCCATGTGACAGAGTCAAGAGTCCAACATTAGCCATGCCGCACTGGAGAGGCTGAGAATCAGGGAACTGCTCAGTCCCCGGCTGGATGTCTCAGTAGTCCCAATCTGGTGCTGAAGGCCCAGTGGATTCCAGGAGATCTGCCAGTCTCAGTACACGCTGGATCCAATAGGTTGATCACAGCAGCAAGACAAACTCACCAGTGAGAGAGAGGCAAGCCACAGGAAAAAAGGGACCAGATCCTCTTGCCATGGCCTTTAATACTGCTGCCAGCGGAAGGTAACACCCACATTTGGTTGGGCCATCGGGTTGAGGTATTTCAATCCGAAGATCCTTTTTCTCTTATTGTTCCTTAGTCCAGTCAAGTTGATACCTAGGATATAACCATCACCAAGTTAATTGCATTATTGTGTGTCCACTTCCAATAAATAGCCTCTCCTTATGTATGCTTAATGTCATCAAACAATGGCAGGTCATAATCCACCTAAAGTTCATAAGTGTCATCAGGGCATGCAATTATATCTTAGAGTAGGTGTAATGTCCTTGAGGAACACTTAGTCCCTTCAGTATCTAATACCTAAATATGACAACACTTAATACTTTATCTCAGTTGCACAGTCAAAGAAGGGAACAACACAAGTATCTGCTTAATATACGTATATATATATATATATACTATATAGGATATATGGATATATATATAACAAGCAACATTCTTAACCAAATAAGACAAAAGTAATAGTCTATATAATCCATGTTTTGCAACTGGCCTGTGGCCTCATGATATTTATGACTACCTTATTCTACTAACCCATTACTGTATTTCCTCCACATAAGCAATCACTCTGCAGTCTTGGCTCTTTCCCTGGAGGAGAACCCATACCTTCAATCCTTGAAGCGTCTGGGCCATTTATCGTCCTGTCTGGTTTGGGTTGTTGGAGTTTCCCATTGACTTAATCAAAGGACATGGTAGCACCAGAAGGGCCCTACAGCATCTCCTGCCTTCCAGACTTAATCTTCCTTGCCCCCATTGGTGGAGAAAAAGTCCAATTTCCCCTGGTAGTCTGGATCAATCACTCCTCCTACTACTGTTATTCCTTCCTTAGCCTGTTGGCTTAAGGCAGTAGAAGCCCAAGTGGCCAGGGGAAAGTCTTAGCTTCCAGTTCAATGGACATTTACTTTTCCTGGCAAAAGCACTCCCCCTTGGAGCCAAACTTCTAGACCAGCAGAACACAAGTCGATGGGTACAGGAAGCAAAATTTCCTCATGGGTCACTAGGGTGATATTGAGTGGAATCATTCCCACTCCACCCCTTGGTTTCTGGACCATGAATTCTGGCTATAGAGATAACATACCATATAGTGGGTGCTGATTCAAAGCATATACTCTTGCGGAGAACCTTGCCCCAGCCCTCCAGGGTATTGCTACTAATTGGCACTGTAACTGTGTCTTCAAGAGCCATTCCATCATTCTATCAAGCCAGCTACTTCTGGGTGTGGGAAACATGGTCAACAGTGCATACCATACCATGGCCCACTGTCGCACTTTTTTTGGCTGTGAAGTGATTCTCCTTGTCAGAAGCGATGCTGTGAGGAATACCATGTCTGTGGATAAGGCATTCTGTAAGTCCCTGGATGGTAGTTTTAGGCAGTGCAGGAAAGGCAAACCATAACCAGAATAAGTATCTTTCCTGTAAGAGCAAAACGTGCTCCCCTCCATTATGAAGTGGTCCAATGTAGTCAACTGCCACCAGGTTGCTGGCTGGTCACACGGGGAATAGCCATATGGGCTCAATGTTGGTTCTTTGTTTTGGCAAATCTGGCACTCGGCAGCAGCTGTAGGCAGATCAGCCTTGTGAGTGGAAGTCCATGCTGCGAGCCCATGAATAACCTGCCATCTCTGCACCATGACCACTTTGTTCAGGGCCCATTGAGCAACAACAGGGATAGTGGAGAAAGAGGCTGATATCCAAAAATGAGTCATCCGATCTACTATTAAACTCATCCTCTGCGAGATACCTTTTTATGAGCATTTAATGAGACACAGTATCTTCACATCCTTTGACCATTCGAGAGCTCTATCCACATACTCTTCCCCAAATGTCTTTCTCACCAATTTTTCCAGTCATGTTCCTTCAAAGTCCCTGACATCCAGCCAAACCATTGGCTACAGCCCATGAATCATTATATAATGAACCTCTGGCATTTCTCCTTCAGGCAAAACGCACAACCATGTGCACTGCCCGAGTTCTGCTCCACTGTGAAGACTTTCTTTTCACCAGTGTCCTTTAGGTTGTTTCAGAAATAGGCTTAATCTGCAGCTGTTCCACCTCTGGGTGGTGCTGACATAGCGTGCAGAACCATCAGTAAACCAGGCCTAGTCTTCTCTTCAGTCAACTGATCATAGGGCAACCCCATGAAGCCATAGGTTGCATGCTTAGCACAGAGGTCATTGTAACAGGAGTGGGAACCTATAGGCATTTGGCAACTTCTTCATGTAGCTTGTTAGTGCCTCAGGGCCTGCCGTGCCCTGTCACATATGTACCACTTCATTGAAATGGACTGTTGCTGCACTCCTACTTTATGGTCTGGTGTTCAGATAACACCCAGCTCATTTTGGGCAGCTCAGGTCGTATGGTGACTTGGTGGCCCATTGTCAACGTTCAGTTTCCACTAAGGCCCAATAGCAGGCTAACACTGTCTCTCAAAACGAATAGTTGTTTCAGATGAAGGTATGAGCCTTTTCCAAAATCCAAAGGGCCTCCGCTGTGATTCCCCTATGGGAGCCTGCCCAGACTCCAGATGCGATCTTATCTGCCACTGATACTCAAGCACCATTGGGTCTGCTGGATCATATGGCCCTAGGGGCAAGCAGCCTGCACTGCAGCCTGGACCTGTTGAAGAGCCTTTTCCTGTTCCAAGCCCACTCAAAGTTTGCTGCCTTCCGAGTACCTGATATATGGGTCATAGTAACACACCCAGATGAGGAATTTGCTCCTCCAGAATCCAAAAAGGCCCACTAAATATTGTCTTCTTTTTGTGGAGGGAGGGCCAGGTCAACAACTTATTCTTTACCTAAGAGAGAATGTCTCTGCATGATCCACACCTGAACTCCTAGAAACTTCACCAAGGTAGATGGCCCTTGATTTTAGTTGGATTTATTTCCCATCCTCTCATGCGCATAGGCTTTACCAACAAGTCTAGACTAGCTGCTCCTCCGTGTTCACTGGGTCCAGTCAGCATAACATCATCACATATGTGGACAGTGTGATATTTTGTGGAAGAGTCAGGCATCAAGATCCCTTCTAACTAAGTTATGGCACAAGGGTGGAGAGTTAACATACCTTGAGGTAAGACAAAAAAGGTAACTGTTGGCATTGCCACTGAAAGCAAATTTTTTCTGGTGGTCCTTATGAACCATATTGAGAAGAAAGCATTATAGCTGCATACCAGGTACCAGGGACATATTAATCTGCTCAAGTAAGGACACCCATCTGGTACAGCAGCTGCAATTGGTGTCACTACTTGGTTGAGTTTTGATAGTCAACTGTCATTCTCCATGATCCATCTGATTTTTTTCACAGGCCAAATTGGAGAGTTAAATGGAGATGTGGTAGGAATCACACCACCCTGCATCTTTCAAATCCTTAATGGTGGCACTAATTTCTGCAATCCCTCCAGGGATACGATACTGGTTTTGGTTCACTATTTTCCTTGGTACTAGGCAACACCAATGGTTTCCATTGTGCCTTTCCAACCATAATAGCCCTCACTCCACGAGACAGGAACCAATGTGGGGATTCGCCAATTTCTAATTATATCTATCCCAATATATATTCTGGGACGGGGAAATACACGGATGATTTCTGGGACCCCCAACTGGGCCACCGTGAGTCAGACTTCAGCCAAAAACTCCATTTATCACCTGACTTCCATAGGCCCTACTTTAACCAGAGGGCCCCAATGCTTTTTAGGTCTCCTGGGATCAGTGTCAACTCAGAACCAGTATCCAATAGGCCTCAAAAGTCTGATTATTTCCTTTTCCCAGGGTACAGTTACCCTAGTAAAAGGCCTTAGGTCCTCTGGGGAAGGACAGAGGAAGGCAAACAGCATAACTCTTTGATATTGTGACAAGGTCCTTCCTCATCAGAAACCCGGCCACCCCTTCATTCAAGGGGTTTCTGGTCTGTGAACTGTCTCATCTGGAAACTGGTTAACTGGTTGGATTCGCTACTGCTGAAATCCAATGTTGACTTCCTGACATTTGTTCTAGAGCTTTTTTGCTTATACAGATCAAAATAAATATTAGTAGGCTTCTTATGTTTTTGGTTCCTGGGAATGCACCATGATTAATTAGCCAGTTCAAAGATCATTTCGGGTCATGCCATTATAGGCATTTTTTGCCTTTGCCACCCATTATGATATTGTAACTATGCTCATCTTGCCTTCTGGTTGATTCAGTGCTGCCACCTGACACCTACCTGAGGTCCTGTTAAACATATTGATGTGTACATTTAATTTATCAAGCAGCAAAACTTCTCTAACTGTAAGATTTGGCATAAGAAATAGAGCAAAAACAAGCTCTTCAAATGTTCTGGTGTCTCTCTAGTACTTTTCCATCTTATAAACTCAGTGAAAAGCATTCCTCTGGGTCCTATATTGTGGAGAATGTGTTTTTTACACTTAGAATCCACTGGAGCATGCCCATCTCTGCCTGACCCTCACAATACCTTCATAAATACTAAGCCAAGGAATACCAGGCATCTCTAACTCACTGTTAGTAGGCATGTTTTAATAAATACAGTCAGCCAACCATTCAAATAAACTTTTAACACCTTTTTTAACTGCTCAAGCTTCCATGTTAAACCTAGAATCTCTACCAGTGGGCTCATATGATAAACTCAGTCGATCCAATTTTATATTCCTTTCACCATTATCCCACACCTCTAAAATCCATTCCCACACATTTCCTAGGCTTCTGCCAGAATGAAATGCAAACTCATTATTTCTTTAGTGGTATATCACACCTCCTCTGGACCACACTTTCTATCTCACCTTGAGGGGCTTGCTTAGACTTCAATCTGGTTATAGGTCTAGAGGCAACAATTTTGGGCCCTGAGGGACATTACTCCCACTGAGAGGGGGAGATTAGTTTCCTCAGCAAGGGTGGGGAGGAGTGGATTGCAGGGTGTGGATTCTCTGTTGAGGGTGGGGAGATAATTCCTCAGATAAAGAAAATCCTCAGAATCTGAGGGTTCAAAATCCTCATCATCCGTGGTTCTCCCACACATCTCATCCCAATTTCAGGGTTCCCCCTTTCCCACCAGTGCTCTCACTTTGACTGCTGACCTCTTCATGGCTGGGAAAAATTTGCATTGTAAATCCCAAAACATATAATAAGGGCTCCAGCTTGATTTTTTTTTTTTTTTGCTGCTTTAGCTCTTTGGTGCTGGAGAGAAGATGCTCTTCCAAAGCACACTGGAAACTTTAAACTGTTGTTTCGAATCCGAGCTGGTTTTTTTCACTGGACTCCTTATTTTCCTCTATCACTTTATCCAGAGATGCTAGGAGCAACCAGGCAACATCTTATTTTCTTATTTTTTGCCCAAATTTCTCAAACATTTTATATATAGAGTCACTAAATTCCTTGCTTCTCACAAGAGGCAAGTTAGGTGAGTCAAATGGATCTATCTTCATAATTACATCAAATAGTCTGCACCAAGGATTATCATTCCTCTTCATGCCACCAGGAGAGCCTTCAGTAACTCTAGGCTTCATTGGGTTGGAGAGCTGGCTCCAGAAACTACCAAGCCCACTAAAGAAATTCATCCTTTCAATTATGTTTCTGTAGAACCACTCCTGGTACCAAAATTTGTATTAGGGTTCTCTAAAGAAATAGAAGCAACAGGATGAATATATAGCTATATACAATTTATTGATTTGCTCACGTGACAGAGTTCAAGGAGTCCAACAGTAGCCATGCTGCACTGGAGAGGCTGAGAATCCAGGGAACCGCTCAGTCCGAAAGGCTGGATGTCTCAGTAGTCCCAACCTCGTGCTAAAGGCCTGATGGATTCCAGGAGATCTGTCAGTCTCAGTACACGCTGGGATCCGTAGGGTTGATCACAGCAGCAAGACAAACTCACCAGTGAGAGAGAGGCAAGCCACAGGAAAAAAGGGACCAGATCCCTCTGGCATGGCCTTTAATACTGCCTGCCAGTGGAAGGTAATGCCCACATTTGGGGTGGGCCATCCGGATTGAGGTTTTCCAATCCAAAGATCCTTTTTCTCTTATTTGTTCCTTAGTCCAGTCAAGTTGACACCCAGGATTAACCATCACAACACCCTTCAGCTGGAAAACGGCTTACAGCAAAAACTGAACTTTTACTTGATCAGCTTGTTTGTGTATGCAAACCTCTCCACTAGGACTTGGGGACCCTGAGACACAGCCAGATTCTTTCATTCTCTGATGACTTATTCAAGAATTGGACATAAATGCTTTCTAATTGTGTTCACATGGACATTGCTTAATGCTTTTACAAAATAGTCAAGGCCATTTTGGCCAGACACTACTGTCATGCTCTCTAAATTTGTGGAGGCAAAAACATAAGGGGGAGACGTGAGGCACAATCCTGAACTCAGATGTATCTTGAGCGTGTGCAGGCTACCAGTCTACTTAGCACACTAGGCAGAACAAAGGATGCAGGGCACACCCTGTTTTCTGCTAGCACGTGCTCAGAAGTCACAGGTCAGGTTATTTGTCAGCACACAAAGAATACAGCCCCTAAATTGGGATGACATATGGTAGTCTGGAGATCTAAGATTGGCCACGGGAAGGTGATATCACATGATGTAGGGGCTGCCCATCTGAGACCTAATTAAACTACTGGCTATAGATTTGCACCATCTGATGTGATCCCCAGGCTGTTACTGCATGTGTGCTTGATTGAAGGACCATCAACCCCACAGCTAGCTCTTCAGCTCCTTTGGTCATGGGAGCCATCAGCTCTACAGCTGTTTGGCCTTGGGACCATCAGTCCTGTGCATGTGCCCTCTCCAGCCTGTCCAACTACAGGGTCAGCAGCCCCACAAGAAACTGCAATCCCTACCAGAGAGTGTGATGCGGAGGGGTCACCATTCTCAGGAGCAAGAGCACACACTCCTGGAAGTGTGGCATGGAAACCTTTCTCCTCTGATTTTAAATATAGCCACCAAGTTATGTGGTGTGTAAAGGGGATCTGTTGCTGTGTAACCCAGTTTGGCCTCAAACTGGCAATCCCCCTGCTTCTGATTCCCTGGTGGTAGGATGACAGGCATGTCCAACCTCACCCAGTCCTGATGAGAGGCATTTAATTTGCCCAATGAGTTTACTTAATTGTCAGGTTAGCAATAGTCTCTTCAAACGCTTCCTTTTACCTGAACTTAATGACTATCCTTAAGATGAAACTAGTTTCTGCCAGGAAACTCTTGAACTCCTAATTGAGAAAAGCTTACTTTCTTTTCCACAAACTGTCTTTTTGGCTATGGCCTCAGTTTTCTTGTTACAGTCTGTGGGGCTCATTTTCTGTTTCATCTTGACTTTGTTTAATCCTGGATTTTTGTAATTTCTTCCCTTTTCTCACGTTGCATTCTTTCTCCTTTCTCAAAGGAGACTAGAGGCTCCTGTAGAACCAGTAACTTTACAATGCACATCATCCTTGGAGAAAAGCCTGCTGGAAAAAAATGTGAAAATGTGTGCAGCCTGATCTGAGGAGGGCGGAGCCAGCTGGGTCTCGCTGAGTGTTTTCTTTTAAAAAACAGACAGCTGGCTGGAAAGGGAGGCTAACCTGAAGAACCTGAAGTAGCTACTTTTGTTCAACAGCATATGAAGGGTTTTTGTTCTTGTCCATTAGTCAAAAGGACTGGAATTTTAAGCCATGCAAGCGGGCAGCCAGTCTCTGTGACAGGCATGGACTCTGATAGGGTTGATTCTCCATTACTTGTGTTGAGATGCTCCTTGTCAGTCAGAAGGTACATGGCCACCCCATCCTGCACACTCACCAGGTGCCCCATACCAAGATAACTGAACACAGTCTGTTCCCAGAATGACCACATGAAGTAGGTTGCATTTCCCATTGGAAAGCAAAGAATTAAGAGTCAACTGATTTTTGTAAATTGGCCAAGATCAAACAGCAAATGACATAGTTGGAGTTTAAATTTGCCTCTCTATTGACTAGCATATATAATTCCAATTACTCATTTTGTTTGACTTACTTCCCCAAGCCACAACTTTGAATCTGTAATTACATGTAGAGTTGTATTTGCAGTACTGTTGATAGTTCTGTTTTAATGCATTGAGGAAATTTAGGCCCAAGTTGTGAACAGACACCGGCACAGGCTCTGTGAGACTTGTACAACACTGGGCCTTTGTTTCATCTAGTTCTGGCTGCCCTGTCCACCTCCCACCCATTCCAGATGCTGGTGTCTGATGTCAGGTGCTGTGGAAATGCTCGTGGGGTTGCTCCTCAACCATCTTGGGAGATAACTTAGTGAGGGCATCACCAGAATAAAAGTAGTGTTTCCACAAGTACCTAGAGTGACAGCCTTGGAACCTGCTCTCTCAGAGAGAGTGACATGTCCTAAAATTGGGTGGCTCCCTCTAGACTGAGCCAATTAGGAATGGTTTATGTTGGTTTGTTTGTAACCCTCACTTCCTTCTCTTGGAGAAAATCAGGTCCTGAAGACTGGATCCTTATGCAGTTTGCAGGATGAGAAAGGGGACTCACAGATTTCTATTTAAAATCCTCCTTTGTAAAAGCCTTGCTGTGAGTGATGTGACAAAATGCTCTTAATCAAAGAGGCAGAAACGAGATAGAAAACATGTGTGACTAACCTGTTTTTAACTTTCTTTGAAACTGGTTCTACTGCCTGGTGGCAGAAAGATGATGGTGCAGTCTCCACAGGCAAGAAACCAGACCCGAATCAGGGTGTGTGGTAGGGTGGCACCTCTACCCAATACTACTTAAACCCTGAGAATACAAATGCTGCTTTATAGATGTTTTTTCAAAGTTTCAATAAGTAGTTTGCAAA
This sequence comes from Rhizomys pruinosus, assembly GCA_009823505.1. Taxonomy (NCBI): domain Eukaryota; kingdom Metazoa; phylum Chordata; class Mammalia; order Rodentia; family Spalacidae; genus Rhizomys; species Rhizomys pruinosus. Next base: position 726,772 of record VZQC01009966.1, read on the forward strand.
AAGTTACCCAAGCAGCCTACGCTTAACACCTGAAGAAAATATTCAGTGGAAGAGAAGCAGGCGCCTGTGTCCTGCATGCTAGCACGTAGGACTGCTGCCCGTCCTCCAGCTGTAGGTGTGAGGGCTTGTTTGTTTAAACCTCCCTCCTCACAGCCCCGGAAAACAAAACAACAGGCTTCTAGTCCAGGCATTGAAAGTTCTTCCTGAATTTTTGCCCTGCCCCATTGGCCCAGAGGCATAATGGGTGGGGTGAGTTTCGGTATTAGTTTGGGAAGTTTCGAGAACAGGCTGTAGGCTGGGTCTGCTGCTTTAGGGTGGCCTGTGAGTTGAATCATTTGACAGCCTGGATTTGATCCTTGGGACCCTCATACTAGAAGACAAGAACTGACACCTGAAAGTTGTTCTCCAATCTCCAAACACACACCATGGCATATTTGCATGCATGTACACACACACACACACACACACACACACGGCATATGTGCATGCGTGTACACACACACACACACACACACACACACACAGTAACATTAGAATAATAGCCTGAAAGGATTTCAACCACACTGTAATGTCAGTCTCATCCTAAAGGAGCCCTGAGAGTTCAGTCTTTGTATATTGTTTGCAACAAAAACACGTCCCAGAATTTTAACTTATTTGTAGTTGATAAATTCAGCTATGTGACTTTCAAAGTGTATAAATCTTTGTTTTAAAGTCTAAGTTTAGTATACAGTAAAAAATTTCATTTTTCGAGAGATATGACAGAGATAGGGTTTACTCTAGGATCTAAGACAACATCAGCCATGTGTATTTGGCCGTGTGTACAGTTCCACCCATAGGTTCCCTCCTACTGAGAAGGCCTAAGTCAAATTAGATAGCTGTTGATTGCCCCCTCATTAAAAGTGTGTTGTGCTGCTCTCTGTGGTTGTTCGGCTCTCAAGCTGGTTGTAAAGATGGCTTGGCATCCTCTAGGAGAACTTGAGAGCTGGTCTTCAGGTGAAGTGGCCTCCGGGACAGTTCTAGCTCCGTTGCTCCCAGTATGTCCTATCTTCAGCAATAGAATCTACCTTCAAGTTCTGCTAGGTGACCAAGGACTGTGACAATAGCCTGTGTCATTTTGAGTCTCTTGGACTACCTTGATCAACAACTTGAAGGGAGGCTTCTCCCTGTCTGGCACTGTGTTTCTGGTTATGTAGCCTTCAGGTACATACACGCACTCATGTTTATATAGTGTTTGTGTTTTCTCAGGGGGTTTTGAATAAATACATTTCCCTCTGGATTTTTATACCACCACAGCTTTATCTCTCCTCTCTCCCCCTGTCTAATCTCCCTCCTCCCTCCCCAGTTAAAGCTATCCCCATTTTCCCCTTAATAATTCTTGTCTCCTATTATCCCTTGTCTTTTCAGTTCCCTTTTTCCCTTTACCCCTTGGTTCCTTGTATACCCTTCCCTCCTCCCTTCCCAGCTGAATACGCCCCTTTCCCCCTTGGTAACCTACATCTCTTTTCTACCTTCCCTACTGTCTCCTTTCTTTCTCTTTACCTCCGTGCTTTCCATTTTCCTGGCTCCTGCTGTTACATTGGGAAATATACTCATGTATAAGGATCTGTGCTGAGATTCACAAATGAGGGAGAACATATGTCACTTATTTTTCCAAGTCTATGTTCCTTCACTTAGTATAACAGTTTCCAGTCCATCCATTTACCTGCAAATTTCATGATTTCGTCTTACCTTACTACTGAGTAGAACTCCATTGTGTAAATGTACTACATTATTATTATTATTTATTTGTCAGTTGAAGGAAATTAAGTTGTTTCCATTTCTTCGCTATTGTGAAAAGAGCAGCAACAAATGTTTGTTTGTTTACAGGCAAGTATATTGTATACCACTCATCAAAGAAGCTTCTGTTTGCACCAGACAGAGGTTATTAAAGAGTTCCACAACTGATCACACAGAGAAAGTATATGTCTGAGAGATGCCTAGCCCTAAGTGACCCATCAAAAATGCAACCTCTAGACCTAAGGCTCATGGAACATAGTGGAGCGGGGGTAGAGAGCATACAAATACCTCCCTTGACTCAGCAGAGAAGCTTCCTCATACAGCAGAGTGTGGTACACACAGAGGGACATAAGTGGCCACGTTTTAGAGGAGAAGAGACTGCAGAGTGCATATCCCTGAATAGGACTCTTATATAAACCTCTCCCACCCATGGCTTGGGGACCATTGTGCTGTGGGGGGTGGAAAGATAGCAAGAGCCAAGGTTGGCACATGAATATAAGGAAACAGTGGCTTTCAGGCCTATGTGAACTTGCAACAATGGTGACAGCACGCACAAGACCTATGCTGACTCAATCAGATAAAAACCTAGCATAGAACTGTGGAAATGGGCAGACTTAGTGGAGGAACTGTTAACAACCAATTACTGCAGGGTGAGGGAGAGTTGACCTTCCTTAAGGGAGTGATTCATTCCAGTGGATGAACTTGCATTGAAGGAAATCTGGTAAAAGTGCTTGACCAGACATGTCTTAACATACATGACAAAATGCATGAAATCCTGTGAGGGGGATAGGGAGGGTGTAGGTAGGAAAGGGGGGGTCTAAGATTGATTAAGATTTATTGTGTGAAATGTACAAAAACTCAGAAAAATATACATAAATAATAGAAAAATGACTCTGGGCATCGATGGTCCAGTGCTTAGGAGGCAGAGGCAGGCAGATCTCTGTGAGATCAAGGCCATGCTGCTCTACTTAGTGACTTCTAGGTGGGCTGAGACTAGGGAAACTCTATTAAAAAACAACAATAGCAAAGAAAGAAAGATGGATAATGAAAAAGTGTTGCTTTGCATACTGTTTGCAGTGCTGTGCAGGGTTCTGTTTTCATCGTGGAATTCCTTGACTTGCAGGTTTTAGGTCATCTTTAGGGGAGAAAGACGCAGTGGCTCAGGACACAGCTATAGAACCAGGGGGGACAGGAGGAAAGGAGACAACGCGAAGGAAAAGACCAAGGAACAGGAGGGAGTACAGTGCTGAGTGACGTGTGATGCGTGACAGGCTGGTGTGTGACATGTGGTTGTGGTGAGTGACAGGCAGGTGTATGACGTGTGGTTGAGGTGGGTGAGAGGCTGGTATGTGATGTGTGATGGGTGAGAGGCTGGTGTGATGTGTGATGAGTGAGAGGCTGGTGTGTGACGTGTGATGGGTGAGAGGCTGGTGTGATGTGTGATGAGTGAGAGGCTGGTGTGTGACATGTGATGGGTGAGAGGCTGGTGTGTGACGTGTGTTTGAGGTGGGTGAGAGGCTGGTATGTGACGTGATGGGTGAGAGGCTGGTGTGTGACGTGTGTTTGAGGTGGGTGAGAGGCTGGTATGTGACGTGATGGGTGAGAGGCTGGTGTGTGACGTGTGGTTGAGGTGGGTGAGAGGCTGGTATGTGACATGTGATGGGTGAGAGGCTGGTGTGTGACGTGTGGTTGAGGTGGATGAGAGGCTGGTATGTGACGTGATGGGTGAGAGGCTGGTGTGTGACGTGTGGTTGAGGTGGGTGAGAGGCTGGTGTGTGACGTGTGGTTGCGGTGAGTGACAGGCAGGTGTATGACGTGTGGTTGAGGTGGGTGAGAGGCTGGTATGTGACGTGTGATGGGTGAGAGGCTGGTGTGTGACATGTGACGGGTGAGAGGCTGGTGTGTGACGTGTGTTTGAGGTGGGTGAGAGGCTGGTGTGTGACGTGTGGTTGTGGTGGGTGACAGGCTGGTGTGTGACGTGTGGTTGAGGTGGGTGAGAGGCTGGTGTGCGACGTGTGATGGGTGACAGGCTGGTGTGTGACGTGTGGTTGTGGTGGGTGACAGGCTGGTGTGTGACGTGTGGTTGTGGTGGGTGACAGGCTGGTGTGTGGCGTGTGGTTGAGGTGGGTGAGAGGCTGGTATGTGATGTGATGGGTGAGAGGCTGTTGTGATGTGTGATGAGTGAGAGGCTAGTGTGTGACATGTGACGGGTGAGAGGCTGGTGTGTGACGTGTGATTGAGGTGGGTGAGAGGCTGGTGTGCGACGTGTGATGGGTGACAGGCTGGTGTGTGACGTGTGGTTGTGGTGGGTGACAGGCTGGTGTGTGACGTGTGGTTGAGGTGGGTGAGAGGCTGGTATGTGACATGTGATGGGTGAGAGGCTGTTGTGATGTGTGATGAGTGAGAGGCTGGTGTGTGACGTGTGATGGGTGAGAGGCTGGTGTGTGACATGTGATTGTGGTGGGTGACAGGCTGGTGTGTGACGTGTGGTTGAGGTGGGTGAGAGGCTGGTGTGCGACGTGTGATGGGTGACAGGCTGGTGTGTGACGTGTGGTTGAGGTGGGTGACAGGCTGGTGTGCGACGTGTAATGGGTGACAGGCTGGTGTGTGACATGTGATTGTGGTGGGTGACAGGCTGGTGTGTGACATGTGGTTGAGGTGGGTGAGAGGCTGGTGTGCGACGTGTGATGGGTGACAGGCTGGTGTGTGACCTGTGGTTGAGGTGGGTGACAGGCTGGTGTGTGAGGTGTGGTGGGTGACAGGCTGGTGTGTGACATGTGATGGGTGACAGGCTGGTTTGATGTGTGTTGGCAGTGCACCTAGGTTCCTGGATATACAACTCAACTTGGGAAGAATCCACTTCTGTCTCGGCTTAGTGACTATAGCTGGATCCTAGTTTGAGAGATGTCAGAACACGGACTATTCCCCCCCTCCTCTGCCTATTGCAGTAACCCCCCCTAGACCTGATGTGGAAGGTCCCTGTTAAAGATACCTGAGACTTACCATTCAGCTTGGATCTTTCATAGCCTGAGGCTTGGAGACATGTCTTTTCCTGGAAACACACTATTTACAAGGTCTGTTGTATAGCAATGGTTCAAACAAGTATTTTATGTTTTTCTGTCCATTATGTATCTGGAAACTGTGTAATCCAGCTCTTACACAAGGAAAACATATACACATGGAGGATGAGTGAGCATGTCTGGGTTTCTAGAAAACTTTCTTTACTGAACAAACAGCAGTTGAGATTTGACCCCAAAAGGTGTCTGTGGCTGACCCCTCTTCAACCCATCCATACATTTGGGGTAGTATGTGACAGAAGTTCCATATGTAAGTTTGGTGTGACAGAAGTTCCATATGTAAGTTCCATATGTAATTTGGTGTGACAGAAGTTCCATATGTAAGTTCCATATGTAAGTTTGGGGTGACAGAAGTTCCATATGTAAGGCACTGTGTTTTTAGTGTCCTTGTCTTCAGCACTTTTGCCTGCATCCTAATACAGCCTTCATCGTGGATTAATTCTATGAGCAGGTTTTCAGCCGGCCCAGGTCTTAAGCTGTTTATAGTCCTACCCAACAGGCTGCAGTCTTCACCTGGATTGCATCCCCGCTTTGTTCAAAGCCCGTGTCATTCTCTAACCTCCAGCAAGGTGAGTCTTCCAAAATATGTTCTCTTTTTTTCTTCTTCAAATGCTCCATGTTTGCTCGTGACAAAGGGTGAGCCGCAGCGTCCGCCCCCTCCGGCCGCTCGGGCTGCCTCTCCGGCTTTCAGGTACAAGCTTTGTGAGCCTTCAGACAGGCTTTTGCTAATGCAGCTCCAAGAGCTGGGATGTTGTTTGCACCATGATCCTTGTGACGCACCTTAATTATTATCACAGGTTATTTCCAGGGTCTCCTCTGAGAGGCCCTTCTAGGTTCAACCCCTCCTAAGAAATGAACCAGCTATGAGCAAGGAGTGTCTTAGTGGCTTTAAGTCCTTTAGGCCCTAACACAGAGCAACCTCTCTACATATGCTTGAATGAATAATTCTTCCCTTTTTATCAATTCTAATGACTTAATTTACCTGTCTACCCACTATGATGAGACCTTGCCCCATCTCTCCTCAAATCTGTAATCAAAACCCTTTTGTCTGTGTGAACTACTTTCTGCCTCCACACTGACAATACTTTTCTTTGAAACATTGTTGTCCAGACCAGCTCCTGTGTGGAGAATGTTCCACTCTATCAGTTCTTTGCTTAGATAATTGGTCCAGTTGCTCCGACTAAGCAAAGACTTAGTGACCTGGCTCTGGGCTTGGTAGAACAAGATGTTAAGTGGAACTTGTGTCTGAAGTACTTATTACAGTTGTAGGGGACAGTAGACTCTTCTGTGACATTTGTGACAGGCTAGATGACTTTCCAGTGCTACACGACATGGAAAGTGTTGGATGCTGGGAGACCAGAGTACCCTGTGCACCCCATAGCCACCAGGGAGGAGGGCTCGTGATGACTCCTGCACTGTCTTCAGGCAGTGAAGGAGAGGCTTCATAAGGCTCCCAGAGAGTGAGCTACGTGCTCCTCTGAGGTGAGCTCATTTTAGACTGAAGGCAGACACTTTCCCAAGACTGGCAGGAAGTGGTGTGTAGAGTGCTGCGTAGGATGGCTGGACTCTTCAGCATTTGCCACCAGACTCCTGGTTGACATTCAGGTGTAAGGTACAGTATTGGGTCACTTCAAATCTTGCCCAGGGGGCATGTGGAGGGGTTGATGGAGCTCAGCAGAAAACAAAACAAAACAAAACACAACAAAACAAAAACCCTGAAAATGGTCTGAGAAGCCTTGACCAAAAAAGAAAGAGATATGCATGGCCCACCTTTAATCCCAGCACTCAGGAAGCAGAGGCAGGCAGATCTCTGTGAGATTGAGACCAGCCTGGTCTACATAGTGAGTCCCAGGCCAGCCAGGACTACTTAGTAAGATCCTATGGGTTCAGAGAAAAGCTGGGGAAAGATCTACACTAATGAGGGGAAATGCCAAAACAAACAAATAAAAAATCAAAACAGGAGAGAGAGAGAGAGAGAGAGAGAGCTCACACAAATACACATGGAGAGACACACACACTCTAAAAGAAGAGCCTCTCTCTCTTTCACACACACATACACACATAAACTGAAAGAGAGAGAGAGAGAGAGAGAGAGAGAGAGAGAGAGAGAGAGGAGAGAGAGAGACCTTTCCCATGGCCAGGTCCTGTGCACACAAAGCCAGCTTACAACAGTGCCAGGAGAGAAGTTTCCTTCTTCTCCCCCTCCTTCTCTTGCACACAGTAGGAGCTCATCAGGAAAGCAGGCTGGCAGAGCCCAAGTTGATGAGATGCTGGCATTGCCCCTTCTCCAGGCTGGCATCCTCCTTGGCTGGGCCTCACTGACCAAGGAGAGAAGGGTGACCCCTGTGCCTGTCTGGACTCAGAAGGAGCCTGGAGTTCCGGGCTTCAGAGTTGAGGATGTTGTACTGGCTGTAAATGACCACGAACGCCATGGGAGAAGACCGAGGACACAGACTAGATGCAGGTTTTTGATTACGTTTCCCAACATCAGACTTGCTGCATGCTGGACACTGAAGCCTGGACCGAGTTCATCTGTCCAGGAACTCTACCACCAATCTTCACCCCAATTGCAACATCACACCTGTTTCATCAGTCACTTAAATATTTTCATTTACATTTTTAACTTGGACAAGAATGACATGTTTATTATTCTCAATAATTTTTACCCCAATTAGAGTGGGGAAAAGTAGAAGAAAAAAATGATGTGCTTCTAAATTAAATTTGTAATGGGAATGACTGTGTGGGTTAAAAGTGGGAAAAAAAAGAACTGACCACTTCTGGCCAACTGCACGATCCAAACCTTGAGGGAGTTCCGTGTTCTCCAGAGCTGAGTCTCTTGGCTTAAGTCTGTTTTAAACCAAACATCTCTTCAACATCAGTTTTAGTTGAGCTTCTGGGAACTCCCAGGGGAAGGAATCCGACCACCTTGGAATGGTTCGCAGAGGCTCGCTGGTGCCACGGGTGACAGTGATGTCAGTGAAGCAAAGGGAACTTCATTTTTCTACAAATCATTTGCAAAATGGCTTCCTTCACAACCCAGTGTGCTAGAAGAAATATGCATATTGCTATGGAATTAGGATTAGGCGCTTTGGCCTTGGGGACTGAGGTCTTGATTTTAGATGAGAAACTTAACAGGCGTGAGTCAGAAAAGAACCACTTGTGAAAGGGCCACTAATTTGTACCTCTAATGGGGCCACCAATAACCCTGTTCTGAACAGCATCTCAACATGTTGGTACTGATCCTTCTGAGACAGACTCAGCTCTGAATTTGTCCTTAATTGTCTTCACGCTAATAAGTATAGAATGCATGAAAGACATTTTATGTTTATATTCAAAAGCACGACAGCAGAAGCCAGTTGAATGTCGATGTTTACACCTTACATGCATCCAAGTTTATACCTTACGCACGTCCATGGTTACACCTTACACCTGTGCATGTTTACACCTTACACCTGTGCATGTTTACACCTTGCATGTGTGCATGTTTACCCCTTACATGTGTGCATGTTTACACCTTGCATGTGTCCATGTTTACACCTTGCATGTGTGCATGTTTACACCTTACATGTGTGCATATTTACACCTTACATGTGTGCATGTTTACACCTTACACATGTCCATGTTTACATCTTACACGTGTCCATGTTTACACCTTACACATGTCCATGTTTATACCTTACATGTGTCCATGTTTATACCTTACACGTGTCCATGTTTATACCTTACACATGTCCATGTTTACACCTTGTACATGTCCATGTTTATACCTTACATGTGTCCATTTTTACACCTTACGCATGTCCATGTTTACTCCTTACACGTGTCCATGTTTACACCTTACACGTGTCCATGTTTACTCCTTACACGTATCCATGTTTACTCCTTACATGTGTCCATGTTTACACCTTGCACGTGTCCATGTTTACAACTTGTACATGTCCATGTTTACACCTTACATGTGTCCATGTTTATACCTTGCATGTGTGCATGTTTATACTTTACACATGTCTATGTTTACACCTTACACATGTCCATGTTTACACCTTGTACCACGTGTCCATGTTTACACCTTACACATGTCCATGTTTACACCTTACATGTGTCCATGTTTATACCTTGCATGTGTGCATGTTTACACCTTACACATGTCTATGTTTACACTTTACACCTTACACATGTCTATGTTTACACCTTACACATGTCCATGTTTACACCTTACACATGTCTATGTTTACACCTTACACATGTCCACATTTACACCTTACACATGTCCCTGTTTACACCTTGCACCATGTGTCCATGTTTACACCTTACAGGTGTCCATGTTTATACCTTGCATGTGTGCATGTTTACACCGTACACATGTCCACATTTACACCTTACACATGTCCACATTTACACCTTACACATGTCCATGTTTACACCTTACACATGTCCATGTTTACATCTTACACGTGTCTGTGTTCACACCTTTGCAGAGGAGAGCCTCCTCACACCTTTGAGTTCCTTCGTGTGCCCTAACTGATCCCATGCTTCCATGTCCAGGCTTTACAGGGGATCGCGCTCCACAATTTTTGTCACTCTCATCATTCTTTGGCTTTATTTTTGACAGGGTCTCTAGCCCCCTGGAACTGGTTATATACACCAGGATGACCTTGATCTCACAGAGATCTGCCTGCCTTTGCCACCAGAGTGCTGGGATCGAAGGTGTGCGCCACCACACCCTGTATAGTCTGTCTCTTCTCAAACTTTACTTCGCATTCAGATGCTGCATGCTTTGCCTATCTTTGAACACCATGGAGGGAACTATGGACTGTGTAGTGTCTTGCTCTTTCACCTATGTAACATTTTTAAGGTCAGCATGCAGATGTGGTAGCTGGCCCTCATATCACCGCATGGATAGATGGACATGGATATGTTCTTTCTGCTCTTGATTGAAATAAGGCATACTCACTTTTCTATTATGAAAATTGCTGCTGGGACCATTCTTGAACATGGACGACTTCTGCAGTGCATCAGAAGTGTTTCTCCCAGCTTCTGTCCTTTGACTAGGATTACTGAGAAGTTTCATGATATCTGATTCACTAGGGACATCGAGGTGCTTATTCCAAATTTTAACCTCACTGGCAGTATACAACAGCCATCAGAGCTGTGTACCTGTGACCTCTGTTGATATCGAAATTTACATTTAAATTAATATAAAAAGTATCAAATTATACATATATGAATATTCCATAATGCACGTGTGAAGTAATATTTGGACCTTATTAGGGTAACTGTTCTTTGAAATTCTCACATGCATCTTTTAGCTACTTTGTGGAGTTCCTTTATTCTTCTTGTGTCACGGTCATGGACATTTCTTACTTAGGTATTGAAAGTGATGTCCCTCAGTTTATGGCCTGTAATTTCTTTTAATTCTTTGACAGATAAAATGTAAGGGACTTTTTAAAGTGGAATACTGTCAATTATACCAATACTTTCCTTAATGGTTTGAATTAAGAAATCTCTCCCTTTGGGGTTGGAGAGATAGCTAAGTGGTTAAGAGTACTGGCTGCTCTTTCAGAGGACCTGGGTTCAGTTCCCAGCACCCGCAACCACATGTAACTCTAGTTCCAGGGGCTCTGACACCCTCTCCTGGATTCTGGGGGCATTGCGCAACATAGGTATACTTACACACATGCAGTAATACACTCATACACATAAAATAAAAATAAAGTAAGAAATCCCCCTTTGCTCTAAAGTCATAAGCAGATGTTTGCAGATCTTCTAAATTATTCTTAATATTTCACACATGATTGTGTGTATGTTTTGTGTGTGCATATGTGTGTGTCTGTATACATAATACCACTCAGACCCTTCCTAACTGAATAGAACATATGTTTAAATATTCCTTCTGGGAAGAGGCATAAACAAAGTCCACTCCTTCCTTTCTTGGTCCCAAAGACAAACCAAGGTGTCATTTTGCCACGCTGCAGTCTGGGAACCAGTGAGTTTATTGGGCTTACCTACAGAGCAGTGGGCGAGGGTTTTCTTACAGGAGTGTAGCTGCTCCCCACTAAGGCTACACCAGAAATTCTTCACACAAGCCTGGATGGCGGCCTCCTCACAGCCACACAGAATGGCAGCAGAGCCTCCCTAGGCTCTGTGGACCCGGGACCCCTTCCCCAGGCATTCCCAGCTATGGCCAACTGGTTGTCTGGGAACTGTGGCTCGACTCCCAGGTGCAGATCTTGGGACTCTCCCCGCCCCTGTCTTCCTTGCTGGGACATGAACAGTTAACAAGCTCAGCTGTGACAATCTTAGACATGCTGGCACAACCAAGATGAGAAAGATAGCACTTGTCTGCCTGAGGACAATCCTATACAACACCATAGCAGAGTCTTCAGGACTGGGAGTGCAGCCAACCCCAACACGGCCATTATGTATCTCTTAGTAGCTGCATGGGTCCTACCAACCTACCAAGCACTTTAGGGGTCACAGGGGACTTTTTTGTATGTTTTCTGTTTTGTTTTGCTTTTTTAGGCAGGATGTCTTTATGTTCTCCTACCTTGCCTAAAATTCACTATGTAGACCAGGCTGGCCTTGAACTTACAGTAATCCTCTAATATCAGTCTCCCTAATGATGGAATTTACAATATGTACCCCCCCATGTTCAGCTTTCCAGGGGTCCATTCTTTTGCTCCACAGAGTTTAGGTATGGGGAAGTATATGATAGAATCAGAAGGCCACTGCCCAATTATATCTACATATAGATATTGTAAATCCCATCATTAGGGAGACAGATATTAGGGGATTACTGTAAGTTCAAGGCCAGCTTGGTCTACATAGTGAGGGCATGAGGGAGGCCTCTGACCACACATTTGTGAGTCACTTATTGTCTTCCCAGGCCAGATGCAGTTCATCAGTTAAGGGTCATTTACTCATATCAAGCAGCAGTGCTGCTCACAGTATTCACAACGGCAACAGGAAGCCCTGTCCTGTGCTGGAGGAGAGCACCTTGCTAAGCCTTCTGTTCTCTCACTCTGTGCACATGTGTGGCGGAGCATCTCAGAATGAGCAGTTTCTGTCTACATAACGGGTTCGCCCAGGACTGTGTACTAACTAATCTTCAATGCCTGCTCAGTTGCTTTCAGGTTTCGTCGTACATGTGAATCTGATGTTTGATCTCTGCCCTGGTTCTCTTCCCTCTGTGCTGTCCCCAGTCGTGTTATCATAGGCCTTGATGCCTGGAAGACTGGCTGTTTGGGCAGATATGTCCTGTCTGTTTACAGGAGCTTCTTTGATCTGTCAGTTTGTCTGGGCTGCAGGCCCAGTTGTGCAAACCCTAATGTAGGTGCTACCGTGAAAGGGTTTTGCAGGTGTAATAAATCAGTTGAGTCCTAAATAAGAAGATTATCCTGGATTATGTGGGAGGGCCTGGTGGAATCAATGTTCTCAAATGAGGACTGAAGTTTTCCCAGGACAGAAGACTTTGCATTTGTGGGGATGGTTTTGATCTGTTCCTATGAAGCCCCGCTGACTGCCTTCGTGGACCAGCCCCTGCAGCCAGCCGTGTGACTGTGTGATCCAACAGCAGGGATGAGTTTCTTAGTCTCTGTCTCTGTGTCTAGATGCCTTTCTTTCACTGCTCACATATAAATATAAAAATATTTCAGTTCTGCTTCGTTTCATTTTGACTTACACCCTATTGTCTTTTTTCATGTAAATTACAAAACCATCTTGCCTCCACACAAAAATACATGTTTGGATTTCAATTGAATTTATGGGCTAATTGGTATGAAATCATTATCTGCATAAAATCTGAGCTTTCTACCCATGTTTTCACTTAACGAGGTTTTCTTCTATTTTATAATTATAATTTTTTGCAAAATGTTAGTAGCTATTATGGATGCCAATGGTTTTTTTAAAAAGGTGGGGTATTTTTTTGCTTGTTTTGCATGCCCGTATGGAAGGGCGTCATGTGTGTGCAATGCCCAAGGAGGCAGAAGAGGGTGTCAGATTCCCCAGAATAGGAGTTACAAATTGTTGGCCTCCTTGTAGTGCTGGGACCCGAATCTGGGTCCTCTGCAGGGGCCGCCAGCACCCTTCACCACAGAGCCATCTCTCTCCATCCTCGCAGATGTGACTTTTCAACCCTGTTCATATTAAATGGAACAGTTATAAAAATTGTACAGCTTAAGGGTTGTCATAAACAGGCACGAAGCCATCTCCCAGGTAAAGCACAGACTACACCTGGAGCTTGGCCAGCGACCCTGTGCTCTCAGCACCATTCCGGCCCGACTTCAGTCCTCAGTGTAATATCCGCAGAACGCGGTCTTCCCAGACTTCAGGATGAACTTCCTGGAGCTTAGTTAGCCCTTCTGTGGTGCCACCTGTTCTTGTGTCTCTTCTAAGAATCTTTTACTATTATATGATCCTGCTAGCTATTAAACATTGTATATGTATATCATAGATTTTACAATTTTTCCTAATTAGGATATACAGATTTACTGCCATTTTCAGAATCGTTGACAGAATCCTAGTTAAAACTCCTTTTTCTTCATGGCTGCCTTGTAAGACCAAGTCATTTTTATGTATTGATCTAAATCCTATACACTTGCTAAGTTCACTAACTTTAGCTTTTTATATATCTTTTAGTTCTGTGTAGCTAATCATATTCTTGATAACCAATAACGATTTCATTCTCTTCAGTCTATAGAGGCATAGGCCTTTTCTCTTGCCTTGCCCTGACAAGTATCTCAAAACAATGAATAGAAAAGTTTCTAGTTGGCATCTTTCTTCAGTTCCAGACTTTAAAAGGAATTCTTTAAAGTTTCACCAGTAAGCAAAGTATTTTCATAGCTTTTACAAACAGATAAACTCAATTGGGTTAGTAGGTATCTTTCTATTCCTATTTTGGTAAGACACTTAAAAATCTGTAATGGAGGAGAAATCAAGCTGGTACTGATGTCAGAGCCTCATCTCTAAGGGCTAATGTTCACAGAGCTGGAAAATGCTGCGCATGCTACCAGAAGGAAAAAATAATCATCAAATGGACCCAGCTGTGAATCTTGTGAACTACAGTAGCAACAACGAGCCTGGCAAGATACGCCCACCAGTACAACAGTGGCACAAATTCATGGGAGGAACCAACCAGTTTCTAATGTGATTTAAGGTCCACTTCATAGGATGGAGCCCAGACTTGACACTGATACAGGCCTAGGAACCTGAGGCTAGACAGGTCACAGGGGATAACGGAGAGCCCAGTTGAACTTTTCTCCTAAATAGATACAGTATTATACTGACTCTTAATGACTTATGTTATTCTCACAGGTTGAGGCATCTCTCAACTTTCACCAGCAAAGTTCCTTATGCAGCTAACGGGGATTGACACAGACACCTTCAACTAGCCAATGTGCAAAGAATATCAGGGAGCATTGCAGAAGAGGGGTCAGTAGATCGTAAGAGCCAGAAGACGAGTTAGGTTCCTTCACATAACCCTCTCCACCTGGTTAGAACCCAGGTGGGCTGCATGAATCCTTTATTATTGGTGTGACTAGAACAACTGGCAGAAGTGGTCTAGGAGAGGGTTTATTTTATTTCATAGTTTCAGAGGATCCAGCCCACCATAGTGGGGAGGGTGTGGCAGAGCAAGGCAGTGCACAGCATGGTGTCTGGGAGGGAGACAGGGAGTTACCAGGAGAAGCCAGGGTGAGATATTCCCCAGAGCCTGTCGCCGGTGACCTTCCTCCACATAGGCCCCTCCTCCTGCTTTTCACCACTTTCAGTGATGCATTCAGGATTATTCCATTCCTTGTATCAGAGTCCTCAGGATCTGTCCAGAAATGCCATGACAAACACCCTACAGGTGTGTGTCCATCAGTCTCTTGACTAATCCAAAGATGTTGATAATCAGGATTTACCATTACATATGGTAAGCAGAGATGGAAACTAGGTGACTCAGAGGTCTCCTATGTCTGAGGTATGTTGTGTCTTCATCAGTAAGGTCTGAGAGGCAATGAAGAGCTGTGGCAATAGCCTGTATTATTTTGGGATCCTTTGGACTCCCCTGATCAAGAACTCAAGGGAGGTTTCCCATGTGAGGCATTTTTAATTAATTAATTAATTAATTAATTAATTAACTAATTAATGATCAAGTTGGATTCATACCAGAGATGTAAGGATGGTTCAACATATGGAAATCACTAAATATCATAAAACACATAAATGGACTGAAAGACAAAAAACACACAACCACACAATCATCTACATTGATGCAGAAAAAGCCTTTGACAAGATCCAGCATCACTTCATGTTTAAAGTTCTAGAGGGGGGCTGGAGAGATGGCCTAGCGGTTAAGAGCGCCGACCGCTCTTGCAGAGGACCCGGGTTCGATCCCCAGCACCCACATGGCGGCCGAGAACCGTCTGAAACTCCAATTCCAGGAGAACTCCAGTTCCAGGGGAATCCGACACCCTCTTCTGACCTCCGCGGCATTGCACGTCACGGGTGCACAGACTTGCATGCAGACAATACATTCATACACATACGGAAATAAAAAAAAAAAAAATAAAGTTCTAGAGGGAATAATTAATAAATTTTTGGGTCTTTTTGAGACAGGGTCTCCCTATAGCTCTGGCTGTCCTGGAACTTGCTATGTAGACCAGGCTGGCCTTGAACTCACAAAGATCCGCCTGCCTCTGCCTCTCAAATGCTAAGATTAAAGGTATGCTCCACCATGCTAGGCTTAAACAGAGTTCTTAGCCTCTATGTGTCTTTTTGGCCCCCTTGTCAAATATGAAGTGGCTGAAATTGTATGTGCTTAAGTTTGGATCTTCAGTTTTGTTCCATTGGTCAACAGGTCTGTTTTTGTGCCAGTACCAAGCTGTTTTTGTGACTATAGGCCTGTAGTATAGTTTGAAATCCAGTATAGAGATCCTCCCTCTATTGCTCTTTTTGCTCAGGGTTGCTTTGGCTATTCTGGGTCTTTTGTTTTTTCATATGAATTTAAGGATTTTTTTTCCAAGTCTGTGAAGAAGCTCATGGGGATTTTGATTGGGATTGCATTGAATCTGTATATCAATTTGGGTAAAATTGACATTTTTATGATATCAATTTTTCCAATTCATGAGCATGGGAGGTCTTTCCATCTTTTGATGTCATTTTCAATCTCCTTCTTCAAGGGTGTAAAATTTTGTTGTAGAGATCCTTAGGTTTGTTCCCAGGTATTTTATTGTTTTTGAGGCTATTGTGAGTGGGAAAGTCTTCTTATATATTCCTTCTCCATTTGTTTATTGTTGATGTAAAGAAAGGCTACTGATTTTTTTAGGTTAATATTGTATCCTGCCACTTTACTGAAACTCTTAATTATTTCTAGAAGTTTTCTGGTGGAGTTTTTAGCATCCCTTAGGTAAACTATTATATCATCTGCCAAAAGGAGATAGTTCAACTCCCTCTTTTCCCATTAGTACTCCTTTAATTTCCTTCTCTTCTCTTATTGCTCTAGCAAGTGTTTCAAGCACTATGTTGAAGAAGAGTGTGATAAGGGCAGCCTTTCTGGATTCCCACCTTTAAGGGAAATGATTCTAATTTTTCTCCATTTAGGATGTTGTTGGCAGTGGGTTTGCTTTATATGGCTTTGATCATGTTGAGGAATGTTCCCTTCAGTCCAATTCCCTCTAGTACTTTAAACATGAAGTGATGTTGGATCTTATCAAAGGCTTTTTTCTGCATCAATGGAGATGATCATATGGTTTTTGTCTTTCAGTCCATTTATGTGTTTTATGATATTTAGTGATTTCCATATGTTGAACCATCCTTACATCTCTGGTATGAATCCAACTTGATCATGATGGATATTTTTGATGTGGGTCTGTATGTGATTTGCAAGTATTTTATTGAGAATTTTTGTGTCTGTGTTCATTAATCAGATGGGTCTATAGTTTTCTTTTTTGGTTGTATCTTTGCCTGGTTTTGGTATTAGAGTGATGCTGACTTCATAGAAGGAATTTGGGAGAATTCCCTATGTTTGTATCCTTCTGAACAGTTTGAGTAGTAATGGTTGTAAGACCTCTTTAAATGTTTTATAGAATTCTGCTGTGAAACCATCTGGGCCCAGGCTTTTTTTAGTTGGGATATTTTTTATTACATCAATTTCTTCAAATATTATGGGTCTGTTTAAACTGTCAGTCTCCTCTGGAATGCCAGAGAGTGTTACCAAAGGCCACTAAACCAATAAAGCAAATACGGGTCTCCCTGAGTCAAGCAAGACTCCACCGTCAGCACCAGCTACACCTCACCTGCCTGGAAATACTGTGCAGCAGAGGCAGCCATGTGCCTGTATATCCCAAATCTAATTGGCTATTGGCTCTCCTTGGAGGAAACCCATGGTGATGCCACAAGCTTACATCATTTACAGGTTGGAGATGTTATAAGCCACAGTAAGACCCTGTTATATTTTAACAGGGGGAAAAATGTAATTCATGGATTAACATATCATCCAAACATATGTGTCTATGCCAAAGTAACCTACCATAACATATGATGCTGCTTAAATACCATATATCTAACTGCTTGTGCTTCATTAGTAGGATCGAAAGGTGACCCCTGGACAAACTGTCAGCCATGAAAGGAAACAGCCAGAATTGACCAGAGTCCAAGTCACAGCTCCAAGAGAGTGGACGGTTTTACTTCTACTTCTCATCCACCTGTCCCCTTTTCTAAGCCTAGGGAACAACCTGCGGAAGAGGGGGCATGTAGAATGTAAAGGCTCCGATTGGGGTGAATGGTGAAACTACAGCGATGTAGTCTGGACACTCATTTGATCAACGTTGATTGAACAAACAACATGTAACCCCCCACTGGATGGTGGGGCTTGGGGGTTTGGACACAACAGCCTGTAGATTGGTTTTGCACGAAGGATGCTTGTACTCAGGGATTATCACTTATAGCTAAAAAAGGAAAAAAAAAAAAAAAAACAGAGAAAGATGCAAGACATTATGGCAGATACATGAATCTGGGAGTGGGGTGGGGGTGGGGGGGAAGGGAAGAGAAAAAATGCCTGACTGAATTGGAAAATGATGTACGAAATGCACAAAGCATCAATAAAAAAAATAAAAAATAAATAAAATAATATCAAATCGTAAAAAAAAAAATGTAAGTCTCTTCTTTGTTAAGCTTTGTTGGTTCCCAGGATTCAGATATTCATCCAATTTCTCTTAGGTTTTCAAATTTAGTGGAGTAAGGTTTTTAAGTAATTCTTGTATGATTGATCTTTTTCTTTGTCTTTTTGTGGATGTTTCCCTTTCATTACAAATATTATTAATGTGGAGTTGCTCTTTCTTTCTTTTGGTTTAACTGGGGTAGACTGTCTACTATTTTTGTTTATCTTTTCAAGACCAGCTTTTGGATTCATTGTGCTCAGGTGAGGCCCATCTGCCTTGAGGCTTTGCTGCACACACACCCTGCGCCCACCCCACCCCACAGCCTGTGAAGGCTTGGTATCACCCAGAAACTCCAGAAGAAGTGGAAAACGCCAGGATGAAATGAAAAAAGAAACTGACCAATGAAACAAGGAGCTACAAGATGAGAATGACAGGCTCCACAAGGAAGCGGAAGTAGTAAAGAAATCACACAATGAAGAAAAAGGAAATTGAACATTCATCCAATCACCAGGAAAGGATGGAAAAGCCTCAGAACCAGAAGGAGGAGCAGAAAAAAGAAATCAGACTTGCAGATAACATGGGCAACTAGAATGCTCAAGTAAAGATTATGAAAAATTAAAAAAAAACCCACAAAAGGAACAACCAGGAATGTGGGATACTCTAGAAAAGATCAAACCCTCCACATCATAGGATAAGAGGCAAGGAGAAAAATGTGTGTGTGTGTGTGTGTGTGTGTGTGTTGTACAAATTAATTAGTGTGGAGGAAATTGTAGCTTTTGGGAGTTCATTCTCTCCTTCTACACCACTTTGGTTCCCAGGGGCTTGAGCTCAGGTGCTCAGGGTTGGCAGCAGGTGCATTTATCCATCTACCCCAAATTGCCTTCTTATTGGATGGAATACAGGCTGTTGACATGGTATTGTGTCTTATAGCACATCTTTTTATAGATGAAACACGGAAAAGTTTTTTTATAATTTTTTTATTTATTTTTGTATATGTTAGTGTACGGTCTGCATGTAGGTTGTGCACCCGTGTCATGCAATGGCTGCGGAGGTCAGATGAGGTCTCAGATCCCCTGGAACTGGAGTTCTCCTGGAAGTGTAGTTACAGAACGGTTTCTTAGTCCGCCATGAGGGTGGCTGGGGATCGAAAAAAGTTTTTCTTAATGGTTAAAGTGTTCTGTGTAACTATCCCCCCAAAGAAGCTGATGGGTCTTATTAGCTATTATTCTCATTGTTTCCTGACCTTTATAAAACTGCTGGTTGTTTTAGCAGATTGCTTAATCTGATAAACCCCAGTTAATAGATTTTACAGTTAGAGACAGCAAAACTCCCCCAAATTACTTCCTCCTGGCTGACTTAAAGGAATAGTTATTTCTACTTCTAAGCTGTTTATCTCCCCCCCCCATCTCTAGTCTAAATGTAAAGCAACCTATATTTTCTAAATCCAGCTTTTCCTCGTCATCTGTCTTCCAGACCTGGTGAAGTTACAGAAAGGCGGAAGAGTAACATGGCTAGAGTGCTGGCAGCTGCTGGTACCAGAGCGGCAGAAGGAAGCATGACCAAAGCGGGAACAGAGTCTCCTACAGATGTTCTTGATTTTTGGGAAATCACTACTGGACTAATAGAATTATATTTTAAAATGAATTATATCATCCTCGCACAGTCTTAAAGCTTGTACAACTTAAGTTTTCCTATGAAAATCCAAAGCAAGAATCAATACCTGGTGATTTCTTAGCTACTTAAATCAATAGTGGAGCTCCACAGAAATCCCTCAAAAAAAATTTCTTATAAAATCCAAGAAGCTACATCCCAGAGTAAAGTTTGGTTGTGACCAATAAAAAAAGGGTGATTTCTCTGGATTCTACTTTCAGTCCTAATGTATGAGCTTTGGCCTTCAGGACCTCTGCAAAAACTCTTAGTCATCATAGAGAAATACTGATTTAAATTAGGTTCAGAAACAAAAGGCTGGAATTTTGTTGAGTTACTTCTTTGTTAATTCTTCACCAATTTTGTCTATTTCTGTGATAGCTAGTTGTTGTCAGTTTGACACACTAGAAAGAGAAAAAAACTCCATTACGGGATTTTCCTCTGATCTATGTGGCCTGTGGTGCATGTCTGGTAGACACATTTTCCTTGATTGTTTGAGAGTGATTGGGAAGGCCCCAGTCCGACGGTGGGTGGTGCAATCCTGGGCAAGTCGACCTGGGCCAGTGCAGGAAGATCAGTAGACAGGAACACACCGCTTGCTGGACCTCATTGGGTGACCTATGGGGGGAGGGACCCCAGTGGTGGAGCACGGGGGCGGATGTGATGGTTGTTTGGCTTCAAAGAGGAAACTTCAAGTCTTTCCTTGGGAAAACATGACATCTTTTTGTGGCAAAAAAGAAAAGAAGCAAAGAAGGAAGAGAAGAAGAAAATCCTCCAACTCAGGTTATATTTGTATATATATATGTATATATATATTTTTATATTATATCTTATTATTTTATATTAATATTGTTTGAATATATATATGCAATTTTGAAGTGGAGAAAAAGGATGGAATTTCCATGTTAAAGTATCATGTATTTGTAATGCTTTTTTTGGTATCACAAGTGTCATTTATGTTACTTGATGCTAGGTGTACTCTAAAGTTCAACTAAAAAAAAAAAAAAAAAAAAAAGCAGGGTGAGAACGCTGGGGAGTGAGCTGTAAGCAGTGTTCTGTACGCGTGTCGGTCGGTCTGTCAGCGCCTATCTCCAGTCCTGCATTGAGTGATCATGGCTGGACTTCCCTCCATGGTGATGATGAGCTGATGGTGACATCAACCCTTTCCTGCCCCACAGTTGCTTTTGGTCTGTGTGTTAAATCTCAGCAAGTAACTCATTTAGTAACAGCTGGTGTTTGGTATGTTTACTGTGCGTGTTAGAATTTTAAAATGTGGCCTCCAATTTTCTTCTGAATGAAGAATTACGGCTGCGTAAAAGGATTTTGAAGAGACAGCAGAAATTAATGGTGCATGGTATTGGGCCATCCACTGGAGCAGCTCAGCCATATGAGGGCCACATCATGGAGAAATGGACTCTCCCAGTCCCCAGCAGTCGTTGGAACTTAGCCGAGCTTTCCTCCTGTCCATTGGCTGGCCTTGATCACTGCGTTAGACTCTGTCATACAGTCACAGCCACTGTGAGCTCATGTGTGGAATGTCCCTGTCAGCTATTCCCACAGTCATTGCTCTGAAAGTGGCTTCATTGTTCACTCATCTGGCTCGCCGCACCATCTCCATCCTCTGGGTCACTTCACACTCTTGTTGGAAAGAACCACCATCAGAAAGAATAGCAGCATAAGCTGGTGTCTGGCAAACTCAAGTGTGCTTCCTGATGTGCTCCACATGTAGTAGCCTTCTCTAGGGGCCCGATCTTTTCATGGAAACACCCAGACCTTATCTTTGGCCTCTGTGGGACCAACGTCCCTTCATTTTCCTTTCTCCTCTCTGGGGCTGGCACCTCTTCTTTTGCTTGGCCTTTGTGTTTTCCTTTTCTGTTGACTCCATCTCTGGGCCTTCCTCTCCTAGTGCTCTCTTTGCTGCTCAGTGCTATGCATGTGGGGGGGTAACCCTGACCTTAAGTACAGCTGCGTGTAGCTGCCCTGTACTAATTGTCTCCCTTTTGCTCCTGCCATCTCTTGGTCAGCCATGGATTCTGTGGTATCTACATCACTTGGACCAGATACTGTCTTAACCAGTCCACTGTTTAGCCAGGTCTCCTCTCCATCAGTCCAGGCTGGTCTCTCGATGCTAGTTCCAGGCAATGTCCCATGCCCAGCAGCATCACCAATCGTTAGGCAGCTCTTCCATGACCATTTTTATATCTAAAAATCTATTCCTGGGGCTAAAGGAAGGAGTTCTCAGCACTAGCTTGGCCTGCAGAGACCTGGGTTTGTTTCGCAGCCACCAAATGGCTAACAACCATCCTTAATTTCGGTATTCCAGGAGACTGATCCCTTTTCTTATTCGATGCATTTTGCACGTGATATGGTGCACGCTTGCATTGCAGAAACCACATCATGTACCTAAAATAAAAATTAATAAATAAAAAAGTACGTATCCACAAAGAACAAAATAATAACTTCCAGTCATGTTTTCTATGAATTTCCTTGTTTAGTAAACCAAGTATTTCGCTGAGAGAGATTTTCAGTGTTTGTGAGAAAAATAAACATGCGAAATAAAAAAATACAAGAACCTTCTTACCATATTCACAGTATATGCAGATGTTGTTGAATTTCTAGTTGTCAAATATAAATATAGAGAAATACAGAATGAGACTCTATTAAGAACTAAGTAGCGTAACCTAATGTTTTTTAATGTTTGAAAAATATAACCTTCCGTTTCCCAGGCATTACATAAACTAATTTATATAAGGAGCACACCAGGTAAAAGAGGTATGCCCTGGGGAGAGCAGAAGTTAATTTCATTTTGCAGACATTCACCTGGTGAGTTGCATTAGCATACCCAAACCACCTGTGTGCCTGTATTTAAAAAACAAAACCCTGGACAGCCAGCCTCCGAGGAAATTAACTTCCTCTGCTGTGGGGTGGTTGTCCTTAGGGAGCTCAGGAGATAATCTGTGAACATGAACGAGATGATTCACATTTGAAAATGGAAGAGCTCATATGATTTTAAGTCAGAGACAGTTTTCCAGCTCACTGGTCTGAGGTGGAAAGTTGGAGATACCCATGCAACAACATAACAGATATCACAAACGAGCTGCTTTGAACAGAAACTCACACAAAGAATGATAGTGGACACAGTCCCATGTTCATCAAGTTGAGGAAACAGAGTAGAAAAAAGGTAATCATTAATTTGGAATTCTTTTGAAAAAAATGTATTCCCAAACTTTCCTTATTTGCTTATAGATTCATTTTAATTTTATTGTTTATACAATTTTGATAATTTTACCTCCAGTTATTTCAGGACAGAGTACAGCTTTTAAACAGACAATTAGTAAGTTGGTAATTCAGTTTTCTGATTAAAATTTTTATTTTATTTTAATTTCAGTATGTAAAGTATTAACCCATGTCCTGCAATGCCTGAAGGCAGAAGAGGGTTTGGATCCCGCTGGAAACTGGAATGTACAGATGCGTTGTTAGCCTAAACAATGTGAGAGCTTGGAAAACTGAACCTGGGTACCCTGCAAGAGCAACACAGTACTCCTTCAACGACTGAGCACCCCTGGAGTAAATTAATTTAGTATTATTTATGTTATAAGATTGGTTTTAAATATATTTTAAGCGCTGTGAAACCATTTTAAGAAATCCGAAAAGGCTATAAAAATTTTGATTACAGCAGCATCCATCTATTCTCTGTCTCCACTGCTCTTCAGGAACTAGCTAACCAGCTGTTCTTCTGACACATTTCTATCTTCATGCAGAGAAGTTATATAATTGCTTATTTTGCTACAACTTTGATATTAATACATGTTCTCCCAGTTTTAATCATAATGTGACTGCTTAATATTACTTTTTTGATTTCTTTTAACCAAACTTCAGCCTCCTAATAAAAAATAGTATATTTTCCTTCAGAGACAATATGCAATAGGTATTTTGGTGATAAGAATGCTGTTTGTAAAAAGCAAAGTGGGAGACTAACCTGGCCTCCTCCTTATCTTTTCTTATAAAATATTTTCTTTTTCTGGTATTAATTGGTAGTTATGTAGTTATTTGTATCCTTGTGTTCAATTTGTCAGCACATTTAGCTCTTACCATTACTTGGCCGGTTGTCTTGGTGCCATAAGAGAAGGCTAAGGCAGAAATTCAAGGTCATCCTGCTGATAGTCGAGCCTGCTTCTCTGTCACTTTGGAAGCTCTGTACCAACCTTTTTATAGATTTCCCAAACTTCTCTATTATGTAACATGATAGGATTTTTGGTTTCCTTGTCCCTCTAGTTCTTAGTCTGTTCCTTTGTTCTGGTGGAACACATCCCTTGTTAGATTTCTGAGAAAAATGTGTACTAGAAAAGTATTTCCCCTCAGATCTTACTTAGGAGACGAGACGTGTATGTTATTCCGATATTTACTCAGTAGCTTAGTAGAGAATCTCGTCTTGGAATTTTTTCCGTCCCTACTAACTTTGATTTCAAATCTTTTTTCTACTTTTTTTGTTTGTTGTTTGGAAGGGTCTCACGGAGCTTGGTGCCTGGATTCTACGCTCAGGCTGACTTGGTGAACTTAACAGAGATCTGCCTCCTCTTATGAGATTAAAGGTGTGCCAACACGCGCCGGCAAACTTCTAATTCTTGAAGTCATTTTTAGGTTGCCCTTTGTCATTAGGATCCTGAAAGGATTGGACTGGACGTTTCAGGGCGGTTTCTATTGTCATTCTAGAAGCCTGCATGAAGGTGTCGTTATCCGTCATGTAAGCATTTTCTTACATTTTTAATGTGAGAATTTTTTTATATGGTATTAGTTTAATTGTACTCTCCTACCCCTTCTCCTCTGGAGTTTCTATTGGATCTTTGACCTATGGACAGTGTCCATGGTTTTTATTTTTTGTTATTGTCTTCTTGAGTATTTCTGTCCTGTAATGAGTTCATCCTTCCTACTGGATTTTTGATTTATCTCTGTTTTGTTCTCTGATATTTTTAATATGTGTTTTTTTCTGATAGATTTGGTATCTTTTATTTATTTTTATTTGAGATTTTTTTTCTTTTTTTTTTTGTGGGTGCTTAGCTGGGGACTGAAGGCAAGCGCCCTGTTATTGAACTACTGCCTCAGTATTCTTTGGGCATATTAATTGCATTAGAAGAAGAGTATATTTCCTATAAACTTATTTTTTCTCTCGCTCCTGCCTTTCATATGGGATACTCTTCTCAGATCTCCGGGGACCTGTGTCTAGCCACATATTGTTTAAAATGGGGCACCGAGGGCTGATCAGAAGCTCTGGGAACAGGAATGGGCTGACCAACATGGTCTTAGTGATAGGTGTTTTAGTCTACTCTGGTTATCTTCCAGAACCTTCCTATAAGCTGTTTAAGGCCATTTTGAATTTCCCAGAATTTCCAGAGTAGTGTCTGAGTCCGTTAGATATCTTAGGTAAAGTTTTATTTAATTTCACTCACGGTAGTTTCAGAAGACAATCTTTCTTGGTTCTTTCAATATAAGAAAAGACTTTCTATATCTCAGGATAAGTTCTGATGGCCACCTTGCTAGAAGGAGGAAACCCAATAAAAATTATACCCCACATGAGGCTTTGTGGTGCGATGTGAGGCCATGGCAGGACGGGTGACTCCATTGCCAGAAAGAACTGTTAAGCACCTTTTAAAGCAGCAATCCTCAGATTTCTGGCAGGTCCCCAGCTATCTATAGAATTAGTTACCAGTGCAATTTCTCAGGTCACATGCCCAAAAATACGAATCAGGTAGGGGGTAGGTTCCACATCCGTCTCTCAACAGCCTTTAGACACACAAGCGCAACTTAAGATCTGCCTATGAACGCTTTCACTTTTTTTTTTTTTTTAGAAATTATAGAAAGGGCTTATGTCTACGCTATTGTTTATTTTTAATTTTTTATTGAATTTTTGATATGTTTATCAACGAATTGTTGTTTTGGTCTTTTTGAGACACGGGCTCTCCGGTAGCCTGGGACTGTCCTGGAACGTTGCGTGTCCGTACCAGGATGGCCGTGACTCACAAGAGTGCTGCCGACTAGGCCTCCGCAAGGGCCTAGTTTAAGGTGCTGGTGCCCCCGCCAGTTCTTTATGTTTGTTTGCCATAAAAACAACATTTGGTCATCTAATACTTATACCTCCTTCCCACATTGTCACCCTTCTATAAACCCCCCACTGGAATCATAGACCCTGCCATTCTGTGCCAAGGCCCGTTGTATCAAGTTAGCACCCCTGGAATGTCCCTCAAGTGTCGATTCAATCCACTGGGGTCCAGTTGGCGCAATTCCACGGATCCCAGTCTTCAGAAGATCAGCACTTCCTCACTACAGTAATCAGCCCGCCAATAGTTCTCGCTGAGATTGGGACCTGCTATCCATTTCTANTAAGAAAGAGGAGAGAGAGAGAGAGAGAGAGAGAGAGAGAGAGAGAGAGAGAGAGAGAAGAGGCTGAGTTCTAGAAGAGAGAGGAGAGAGAGGATCTATAATCTAATATTCAGAACCAAATAATTGAAAGACAAGGAGTCCTAAAGTCTCCGATTGGGGTGAATGGTGAAACTACAGCGATGTAGTCTGGACACTCATTTGATCAACTTGATTGAACAAACAACATGTCACCCCCCACTGGATGGTGGGGCTGTGGGGGTTTGGACACAACAGCCTGTAGATTGGTTTTGCACGAAGGATGCTTGTACTCATGGATTATCACTTATAGCTAAAAAAGGAAAAACAAACAAACAAAAAAACAGAGAAAGATGCAAGACAGTTATGGCAGAATACATGATCTGGGATGGGGTGGGGGTGGGGGGGAAGGGAAAGAGAAAAATGCCTGATCTGAATTGGAAAATGATGTACGAAATGCACAAAGCATCAATAAAAAAAATAAAAAATAAATAAATAAATATCAGATCGTTAAAAAAAAAAAATGTCAGTCTCTTCTTTGTTAAGCTTTGTTGGTTCCCAGGATTTCAGATATTCATCCATTTCTCTTAGGTTTTCAAATTTAGTGGAGTATAGGTTTTTGAAGTATTCTTGTATGATTGGATCTTTTCTTTGTCTTTTGTGATGTTTCCCCTTTCATTACAAATACTATTGATTTGGAGTTGCTCTTTCTTTCTTTTGGTTAACTGGGGTAGACTGTCTACTATTTTGTTTATCTTTTCAAAGAACCAGCTTTTGGATTCATTGTGCTCAGGTGAGGCCCATCTGCCTTGATGCTTTGCTGCACACACACCCTTGCTCCCCCCCACCCCACCCCACAGCCTGTGAAGGCTTGGTATCACCCAGAAACTCCAGAAGGAAGTGGAAACGCCCAGGATGAAATGAAAAAAGAAACTGACCAATGAAACAAGGAGCTACAAGATGAGAATGACAGGCTCCACAAGGAAGCGGAAGTAGTAAAGAAATCACACAATGAAATGAAAAAGGAAATTGAACATTCATCCAATCACCAGGAAAGGATGGGAAAAAGCCTCAGAAGCAGAATGGAAGAAGCAGAAAAAAGAATATCAGACTTGCAGGATAACATGGGCAACTAGAATGCTCAAGTAAAGATTATGAAAAATTAAAAAAAAACCCACAAGAATGGAACAACCAGGAAATGTGGGATACTATGAAAAGATCAAACCTCCACATCATAGGGATAGAGGAAGGAGAAAAATGTGTGTGTGTGTGTGTGTGTGTGTGTGTGTGTACAAATTAATTAGTGTGGAGGAAATTGTAGCTTTTGGGAGTTCATTCTCTCCTTCTACCACTTGGTTCCCAGGGGCTGAGCTCAGGTGCTCAGGGTTGGCAGCAGGTGCATTTTCCATCTACCCCAAATTTGCCTTCTTATTGGATGGAATACAGGCTGTTGACATGGTATTGTGTCTTATAGCACATCTTTTTATAGATGAAACACGGAAAAAAGTTTTTCTTATAATTTTTTTATTTATTTTTGTATATGTATGAGTGTACTGTCTGCATGTAGGTTTGTGCACCCGTGTCATGCAATGCTGCGGAGGTCAGATGAGGGTCTCAGATTCCCCTGGAACTGGAGTTCTCCTGGAATTGGAGTTACAGACGGTTCTTAGCCGCCATGAGGGTGCTGGGGATAGAAAAAAGTTTTTCTTAATGGTTAAAGTGTTCTGTGTAACTATCCCCCCAAAGAAGCTGATGGGTCTTATTAGCTATTATTCTCATTGTTTCCTGACCTTTATAAAACTGCTGGTTGTTTTAGCAGATTGCTTAATCTGATAAACCCCAGTTAATAGATTTTACAGTTAGAGACAGCAAAACTCCCCCAAATTACTTCCTCCTGGCTGACTTAAAGGAATAGTTATTTCTACTTCTAAGCTGTTTATCTCCCCCCCCATCTCTAGTCTAAATGTAAAGCAACCTATATTTTCTAAATCCAGCTTTTCCTCGTCATCTGTCTTCCAGACCTGGTGAAGTTACAGAAAGGCGGAAGAGTAACATGGCTAGAGTGCTGGCAGCTGCTGGTACCAGAGCGGCAGAAGGAAGCATGACAAAGCGGGAACAGAGTCTCCTACAGATGTTCTTGATTTCTTGGGAAATCACTACTGGGACAATAAATATATATTTTAAATGAATATTATCATCTCGCACAGTCTTAAAGGCTTGTACAACTTAAGTTTTCCTATGAAAATCCAAAGCAAGAATCAATACCTGGTGATTTCTTAGCTACTTAAATCAATAGTGGAGCTCCACAGAAATCCCTCAAAAAAAATTTCTTATAAAATCCAAGAAGCTACATCCCAGAGTAAAGTTTGGTTGTGACCAATAAAAAAAGGGTGATTTCTCTGGATTCTACTTTCAGTCCTAATGTATGAGCTTTGGCCTTCAGGACCTCTGCAAAAACTCTTAGTCATCATAGAGAAATACTGATTTAAATTAGGTTCAGAAACAAAAGGCTGGGAATTTTGTTGAGTTACTTCTTTGTTTAATTCTTCACCAATTTTGTCTATTCTGAATAGCTTTAGTTGTCAGTTTGACACACCTAGAAAGAAAAAAAACTCAATTAGGGATTTTCCTCTGATCTATTGGCCTGTGGGGATGTCTGGGAGACATTTTCTTGATTGTTGAGTGATATGGGAAGCCCCAGTCTACTGTGGGTGGTGCCATCCTTGGGCAGGTCGACCTGGGCCAGTGCAGGAAGATCAAGACAGGACACACGCTTGCTGGACCTCATTTGGGTGACCATAGGGGGGAGGGACCCCAGTGTGGAGCACGGGGGCAGGATTGATGGTTGTTTGGGCTTGCCAAAGAGGAAACTTCAAGTACTTTCTTGGGGAAAACATGACATCTTTTGGCAAAAAAGAAAAGAAAGAAAGAAAGAAAGAGAAAGAAAATCCTCCAACTCAGGTGATGTGTGTGTATATATATATATGTATATATATATATATATACATATATATATATATACACATATATGTATATATATATGCAATTGAAGTTGGAGAAAAAATGGAATTTCCATGTTAAAGTATCACTGTATTTTGATGCTTTTTTT
>VZQC01009966.1:756026-833055 GCA_009823505.1 Rhizomys pruinosus
AAAAAAAGCAGGGTGAGAACTGGGGAGTGAGCTGTAAGCAGTGTTCTGTACGGTCTGTGCTTCAGCTCCTATCTCCAAGTCCCTGCCTTGAGTGTCTGCCTTGGCTTCCCTCCATGGTGATGTGAGCTGGATGGTGACATCAACCCTTTCCTCCCCCAAGTTGCTTTTGGTCTGTGTTTTATCTCAGCAAAGTAACTCAATTAGTACAGCTGGTGTTGTAATTTCTGTGCGTGTTATGATTTTAAAATGTGCTCCAATTTTCTTCTGAATGAAGAATTTACGGCTGCTTAAAGGATTTTGAATAGAAGCAGAATTAATGTGCATGGTATTGGGCCATCCACTGGAGCATGCTCAGCCTATGAGGGGCCACATCACTGGAGAAAATGGACTCTCCAGTCCCCAGCAGTCGTTGGAACTTAGCGAGCTTCCTCCTGTCCATTTGGCTGGCTTGATCCTGCTTAGACCTTGTCATACAGTCACAGCCACTGTGAGCTCATGTGTGGAATGTCCCTGTCAGCTATTCCCACAGTCATTGCTCTGAAAGTGGCTTCATTGTTCACTCATCTGGCTCGCCGCACCATCTCCATCCTCTGGGTCACTTCACACTCTTGTTGGAAAGAACCACCATCAGAAAGAATAGCAGCATAAGCTGGTGTCTGGCAAACTCAAGTGTGCTTCCTGATGTGCTCCACATGTAG
Organism: Rhizomys pruinosus; assembly: GCA_009823505.1. NCBI lineage: Eukaryota > Metazoa > Chordata > Mammalia > Rodentia > Spalacidae > Rhizomys > Rhizomys pruinosus. The sequence continues at coordinate 756,725 of VZQC01009966.1, forward strand.
GGAGCCTTCTCTAGGTGCCCGATCATTTTCATGAAACACCCAGACCTTTCTTTGGCCTCTGTGGGACACACGTCCCTCATTTTCCTTTCTCCTCTCTGGGGCTGGCACCTCTTCTTTTGCTTGGCCTTTGTGTTTTCCTTTTCTTTTGACCTCCATCTCTGGGCCTTCCTCTCTCCTGTGCTCTCTTGCTCTCAGTGACTGCATGTGTGTACCCTGACCTTAAGTACAGCTGCTGTGCTGCCCATGTACTAATTGTCTCCCTTTGCTCCTGCCCTCTCTTGTCAGCCATGGATTCTGGTGTATCTACATAGCTACTTGGACCAGATACTGGTCTTAACCATCCACTGTTTAGCCAGGCTCTCTCTCCATAGTCCAGGCTGGTCTCTCGATGCTAGGTTCCAGGCATATGTCCCCATGCCCAGCAGCATCACCAACTCTTGGCATCTCTTCCATGACCATTTTTATTCTAAAAATGCATATTCCTGGGCTAAAGAGATTTCTCAGCACTAGCTGCTCCTGCAGAGGACCTGGGTTTGTTTCCCAGCCACCAACATGGCTAACAACCATCTGTAATTTCGGTTCTAGGAGACTGAATGCCTTTTTCTGATTCGGAGGGCATTTCCTGCATATGGTGCACTTATGTGCAGGGAAACCACTCAGATACCTAAAATAAAAATAAGTAAATAAAAAAAGTACGTATTCCACAAAAACAAAATAATAACTTCCATTCAATTTTTCTCATGAATTTCCTTTTTAGTAAACCATAGTTATTTCTGAAGAGAAATTTCAGTTTTATGAGAAAAATAAACATGCTAAATAAAAAACTCAAGAACCTTCTTACCATATTCACAGTATATGCAGATGTTGTTGAATTTCTAGTTTGTCAAATATAAATATAGAAAATACAGAACATGAGACTCTATTAAGAACTAATAGCGAACCTAATGTTTTTAAATGTTTGAAAAATATAACCCTTCCAGTTTCCCAGGGCATTACATCTACAATTTATATAAGGAGCACACCAGGTAGAAGAGGTATTCCCTGGGGAGAGCAGACAGCTATTTCCATTTGCAGACATTCACCTGGGTGAGTTGCATTAGCATACCCAAACCACCTGTGTGCCTGTATTTAAAAAACAAAACCCTGCAGCCTCCAGGAAAGTAACTTCCTCTGCTGTGTGTGGTTGTCCTTAGGGAGCTGCAGAGATAATCTGTGAACATGAACGAGATGATTCACATTTGAAAAGTGGAAGAGCTCTAGATTTTAAGTCAGAGACAGTTTTCCAGCTCACTGGTCTGAGGTGGAAAGTTGGAGATACCCATGCAACAACATAACAGATATCACAAACGAGCTGCTTTGAACAGAAACTCACACAAAGAATGATAGTGGACACAGTCCCATGTTCATCAAGTTGAGGAAACAGAGTAGAAAAAAGGTAATCATTAATTTGGAATTCTTTGAAAAAAATGTATTCCAACTTTCCTTATTTTCTTATAGATTCATGTTTAATTTTATTGTTTATACCTTTTGATATTTTACCTCCAGTTATTTTCAGGAAGAGTACAGCTATTAAACAGAAAATTAGTAATTGGTAAGTTACTTTTCTGATTTAAAATTTTTATTTATTTTTATTTCATGTATGTAAGTATACCCATGTCATGCAATGCCTGGAGAGGCCAGAAGAGGGTGTTGGATCCCCTGGAACTGGAATTACAGATGGTTGTTAGCTAAACATGTGAGAGCTGGAAACTGAACCTGGGTCCCCTGCAAGAGCAACCAGTGCTCTTAACCACTGAGCCCCCTGGATAAATTATTTATTTATTTATTTTTAAAGATTGTATTTAAATAATTTTAAGCTGTGTGAAACACATTTTAAGAAATCAGAAATGCTATAAAAATTTTGATTACAGCAGCATCCATCTATTCTCTGTCTCCACTGCTCTTCAGGAACTAGCTAACCAGCTGTTCTTCTGACACATTTCTATCTTCATGCAGAGAAGTTATATAATTGCTTATTTTGCTACAACTTTGATATTAATACATGTTCTCCCAGTTTTAATCATAATGTACTGCTCCATAATTTATCTTTTGATTTCTTTTACCAAACTTCAGCCTCCTAATAAAAAATAAGTATAATTTTCTTCAGAACAATATTCAATAGTATTTTGGTGATAAGAATGCTGTTTGTAAAAAGCAAAGTGGGATAACCTGGCCTCCTTATCTTTCTTATAAAATATTTTCTTTTCCTGGTAGTTAATGGTAGCTTATTTAGTTATTTGGTATCCTTGTTTCAAATTTTGTCAGTCACATTTAGCTCTTCCATAGTTACTTGGCCGGGTGTCTTGGTGCCATAATGAGAAGGCTAAGGCAGAAATTCAAGGTCATCCTGCTGATAGTCGAGCCTGCTCTCTGTCACTTTGGAAGCTCTGTACCAACCTTTTTATAGATTTCCCAAACTTCTCTATTATGTAACATGATAGGATTTTTGGTTTCCTTGTCCCTCTAGTTCTTAGTCTGTTCCTTTGTTCTGGTGGAACACATCCCTTGTTAGATTTCTGAGAAAAATGTGTACTAGAAAAGTATTTCCCCTCAGATCTTACTTAGGAGACAAGACGTGTATGTTATTCCGATATTTACTCAGTATCTTAGTAGAGAATCTCAGATTGGAATTTTTCCTCCCTCATAACTTTGATTTCTAATTCTTTTTCTTCTTTGTTTGTTTGTTTGTTTGGGACAGGGTCTCCCCGTAGCTGGCCTGGAGCTCATGTAGACTGGCTGGCCTGATCTTACAGAGATCTGCCTGCCTCTGATGAGATTAAAGGTGTTGCCAACACGCCTGGCAACTTCTAATTCTTGAAGTCATTTTTGAGTTGCCCTTTGTCATTAGGATCCTTGGAAAGGAGTTACTGGACGTTTCAGGGCTGTTTCTATTGTCATTCTAAAGCTCTGCAGTGAAGGTGTCTTTATCCGTCATGTCAGCATTTTACTGTACATTTTAATGTGAGAAATTTTTTTATATTGTATTATTTTAATTGTACTCTCCTACCCCCGTTCTCTCTGGAGTTTCTATTTGGATCTTTGACCTATTACAGTTTTCCAATGTTTTATTTTTTGTTATTGTCTTCTGAAGTATTTCTTCCCTGTAATGAGTTCATCCTTCCTACTGGATTTTTGATTTATCTTCTTTTTGTTCTCTGAATATTTTTAAATAGTGTTTTTTTTCTGATAGATTTGGTATCTTTTATTTATTTGAGGATTTTGAAAGAATTTATTTCTTTACTTTTGCTGTACTGGGGACTGAAAGGCAAGCGCCCTGTTATTGAACTACTGCCTCAGTATTCTTTGGGCATATTAATTGCATTAGAAGAAGAGTATATTTCCTATAAACTTATTTTTTCTCTCGCTCCTGCCTTTCATATGGGATACTCTTCTCAGATCTCCGGGGACCTGTGTCTAGCCACATATTGTTTAAAATGGGGCACCGAGGGCTGATCAGAAGCTCTGGGTAACAGGAATGGGGCTGACCAACAGGTCTTAGTGATAGGGTGTTTAGTCTACTCTGTTATCTTCAGAACCTTCCTATAAGTCTGTTAAGGCCATTTTGAATTTCCAGAATTTCCAGAGTAGTGTCTGAGGTCCTTAGATATCTTAGGTAAAGTTTTATTTAATTTCACTCAGGTAGTTGCAGAAGACAATCTTTCTTGGTTCTTTCAATATAAAGAAAGACTTTCTATATCTCAGGATAGTTCTGATGGCCACCTTGCTAGAAGGAGGAAACCCCAATAAAAATTTACTCCACATGAGGCTTTGTGTGGCGATGGTGAGGCCAGGCAGGACGGGTGACTCCATTGCCAGAAAGAACTGTTAAGCACCTTTTAAAGCAGCAATCCTCAGATTTCTGGCAGGTCCCCAGCTATCTATAGAATTAGTTACCAGTGCAAATTCTCAGGTCCTGCCCACAAAATACTGAATCAGGTAGGGGTAGGTTCCACAATCCTTCTCTCAACGAGCCTTTAGACACACAAGCTGCAACTTAAGATCTGCCTATGAAGCTTTCACTTTTTTTTTTTTTAGAAATTATAGAAAGGGCTTATGTCTACTATTTTTAATTTTTAATTTTTAATTGAATTTTTATATTTCATAGAGAATTTGTTTTTTGGTCTTTTTGAGACAGGGCCTCCCTGTAGCTCTGGCTGTCCTGGAACTTGCTGTGTCGACCAGGCTGGCCTTGAACTCACAAAGATCTGCCTGCCTCTGCCTCCCAAGTGCTAGGATTAAAGGTGTGTGCCACCACGCCTGGCTTTTATTTTATTTTGCATACAGAACATTTTGGTCAATCTTAATCACCTTTATACCTCCTTCCCCATTGTCACCCTTCTATACCCCCCCACTGGAATTCATAGACCCTGCCATCTGTGCCAAGGCCCGTTGTATCAAGTTAGCACCCCTGGATGTCCCTCAGTGCAATTCATCCACTGGGGTCCAGTTGGCGCATCCGGATCCCTGGCTTCAAGAAGATCAGCACTTCCTCACCTAGCAGTAATCAGCCCGCCAATAGTTCTGCTGAGATTGGGACCTGCTATCCATTTCTACAGTTTTATGTTGAGTTTTATCTGTGAGTTTGCATGGGTCTTGTGCATACTGACACCACTGTGTGCACACTGGCATCACTGATACAGGGATCCTGGAGCTTGTATGATTCTCTTTCCATATAGTCATGTGCCTCCTTTCTGGCTTTTACAATCTTTCTGCCCCCTCTTCTTCAATGGTTCCTAAGCCCTGGGAGAGTAAAGCTGAATATAGGCATCATGTCTGAGAACCCACACTTTCCAGACCCCTAATCTCCACACTGGCCATTTGTGACCTTTTATGTTCCTCACCCTGTTTTGCATGAGGGAAATTCACATGAATTTCTTCTCACTGAGTGGGCTTTAAGTCCAATTAGGTAACTACTGATTGTCCTCAAGATATAAGTGACACTACTGTACCAATGTCTTTTGCTGTGCTGGACATCAATGTGGATAATGGTCTTAAAGTTGGTGTTGGACCATCAATTACTGTTTTCCATTAGCAGCTTGCTTAGTGCTCTCCAAAGCTGTGAGAGCTAGCCTTCAGGGGAGGTGGCTTCCAGGTCAATTCCAGCTCCATTGCTCCAAGTCTGGTTTCTGAAGTATGTCCTGTCTTCAGCAATAGGGTCTTACCTATAAGGGTAAGGTAATTCTGGGAGGCAATCAAGGGCCGTGTCAGTAGCCTGTGTAATTTTAGGAGTCTCTTGGACTACCCTAGCCAACCACTCAAAAGAAGGTTTCTCCTGTCTGGCACTGTTTCTTGTTATGTAGCCTTCAGCTATGCACATGGACTCACAGAGAAATTCTATGTGTAATTTGTCAAGTCATTTTAAGAAATGATATTTGCCTTAGGCATATTATACACTATTAAAATAGAAATGAAAAATAGCCTGTATCTATGTTCGTTTCTTTGAAAAGTAGATAGTGAAATGTAGAAATCATGTTATATAAATTAAATAAATTATAGATGCTAATTCCTTTTAATAGGATGCATTTATAAATATTTCTGCGCATAAGTAGAAAAGAATAAGAAACAAAAGCGGGAGGTTACAACAGGCACACTGCCACAGGTTCCTGTTGTCTGGGAGGCTGCTGGCCTCTTAGCCAGCTGTAAGATTGATGATTTCAGGGCCAAACGCGTGCCAGAGCTGACGGACCCACAGCTGCTAGACTGGTTGTCTTGTACAGCCAACACGTGGCTGGAGGCCCTGTTGGCCTCCGTGATGCAGAACTGCTAGTTTCACGGCCCCTACTCAGCCATGAGGCTGATGGCCTTGTGGCCAAACCCACAGCTTAACTCCACAGCCGAAACTGAGACTGGGGCTGCTGGCCTCCCAACCTCCCAGTCGTTTGGGGAATTGCTGACCCCATGACTGGACAAGCTGAAAAGTTAACTGTAAGATGAACAACCCAGAGCTGGAGAGATGGTCTGGAGGTTAAGAGTGCCAACTGCTCTTGCAGAGGACCCCGGTTCAATCCCCAGCACCCACATGGCGGCTGACGACGGTCTTTAACTCCAGTTCCAGGGGAATTCGACACCCTCTTCTGACCTCCGCAGCACTGCACGACACGGGTGCACAAACCTACATGCAGACAGTACACTCATACACATAAAAAATAAATTAAAGAAAAAAAAGATTAACAACCCATGATCAGTATGGCTAAGGAAAATATTTGTGCAATTACAACCCAGTGATCTCGGCAGGCCATATAACTTGTAGATGTTCCCTTTAATCTTACAGGGCGAGCAGCTTGTATAGGTTTGGGACAGACCACCTCCCATATTGCATGACCTCACCTCCCAGGGACCAATCCTAGACCTCGTATATCATTACATGTCATCCCAACTCACAGGCTTAAACAGAGAGATCCTATGATCTTTACTTGTGAGTCTGAAGCATGCTGGCTTTTCAGCATGTTTTCATGCTAACATTTCAGCCCACTCAAGTGCTCCCACAGTTCATAAAGGGAAAGCTGACATAGACACTATATTAAAAACCGGATCTGAAGCCTCCCAGTTGTACCAAACAAGCACTCAGAGCAGGTGCAACTTTAAGCTGACAATTCATTTGTGGAAAACAGCTAGTCTGAAGAAGAAAAATTTCAATCCTTTCCTTGCAAACACAAGAAAGTCAAAAGGAATTTTAGTGGTCATAGAGCCAGAAAACTCAACAGTAACTCTTACAATTGTTCTCAATAAGCCAATGAAGACAAGTGTTAAAAAGCACCCTTCATGCCGGGTGTGGTGGCACAAGCCTTTAATCCCAGCACTTGGGAGGCAGAGGCAGGCAGATCTCTGTGAGTTCAAGGCCAGCCTGGTCTACAGAGCGAGTTCCAGGCCAGCCGGGGCTACAGGTAGACCCTGTCTGGAAAAAACAAAACAACAAAAATACACTTCAATCTGAATATTTATCCTTGCATATACCCCACAGTGAAAAAAATCAAACCACATCCCCAACAAACTTTTTATGAAGTAGTACATCTGGTGGTAAAAATACTTTAGTTTTCCCCAAAGGACATTATTTAGTCTTTAATCTCGAAAGCACAAAAAGCAATATAATATTGTGTACACATTAACCTGTGTTCTTACAGAGGTAAAGCAAGTTTGGACTAATGACATTACATTGATATGTGGTGAAGTATGAGGCACAAGAATGTCTGTATTAATTCAGCATTTTAAGTTGAATCAGTGTCTATGGTTCAGATTATGGGTTATGTCTACCATTTAATTCTTGGCCATATATACTATCTGGTGTGTATTTGGTACCTAAGTTGTGAATTGCCGAGAACCAGGAGCAGTTTTTTTTAACAAGATTTGCACTTGACAAATGACTGCACGTTGAAGTCTGAGATTTGTCGTTAGTGGTGCCTCCTCTTCCTCCCCACTGTGTTTTTCATTCCAACACTTTAGCTTGGAGCCTTCAGCAGCAGCTATTGTCGCACACACATGCAATGTATGTGAAAACATTGTCATATAGGACAACAAAGGTTGTAAAGACACTAGGAACTCTTCTTCTCACATATTCTGTTATCTGCTGCAGTAATGCAATTCTCGTGTTGGCTGTAAACACCTGCTAGTTCCACATGAAGAGAACAGAGCAAGGAGCAGCAGATACAGGCAGGAAGTTCAGCGGCTTGACCCCTCCACCCCTTTCATTAACAGCTTGGCAACTCATTTGTTAATATTAATCCATTTGACTTTATTAGACTTTAGAAAACAATTAACTGTGGCCTTTTTGCATGATGAGAGAATTGTATGTAACCAGTCATACCAGTCACAGACATCATTATGACTGAGTTTCTTTAATTTAAAGATTCTAAATAGTTCCTGCTTTAAGGGAATATTATATTATTATGATAAGTGAATTTTATTATAAGATAATATAAATTACTTAGGTTCATTTCTTGAAATGAAGTAGTTCTTGTGTATCTTGGTTCGGTGTTCCAATCAATTATTTGTATGTTATTTTTTGGTAACACCAAATGAAATCAGTTATATGACAGATATTAAAAAATAACTTTTGTATATTATATGCATGAAATGGCTTTTATTGAACAGCTTATCTTCAACTTTAAATTTATGAAAACATCATGATGTCAAAATAAATAAAAAAGTAGGAAAGAATATTTATGCAAGCTATCTGTAATATCTACATATTCCTTAGAAGCTGTTAAAGTAACATTTCATCCTTTTAGTCAGTCAGTATCTTATAAACTTCTAGATTTTCTCTTCTCATTCTTTTAACAGTTTAAACTGTCTCATTAGGGATTAAAGAGAGTAAAAATAATCCAAAAGTAAAGTTATCCCCGACAACACACATAGATATTCACAGAACCACTCAGAGTTTTATAGTTGGAACGGTGGTCTGTGTAATGACTGACCCAGCTCATACAGCACCTTCTCCGAGCTCCTCCTGGGGCTCTGACCTTTTGTAATGGCCGCCCAGCCATCCTTCTGTAGCACCTCCTATTTTTCAAGGTAAAACACCATCACTCCTTCCTTTTGGTCCTCTGAATGTTTCTGGTTTGCTTTCCTTTTCCTGGTTCCTTATGTTGAGTGAGGGTCTCCGCTTCCTTTTCCAGTGACATTTCAGTGTTAGGTTATAAAGGAGAGAAGCCCCAGATAAAAAGGCACATGAGACTTAAGTCACTCCAGGAACATAGTTTGCTTCCATTGGAACTGCCAGAGCGTGCTACCTGTGGGCATGTGGTGGAATAGCAGCAGGAGCAAGATGGTGACTGGCACCCACCCATTTATAGCCATGGGGTGGGACCTCAGGTACAGGGGAAGAGGTCAGAACATTGACAGCCTCTGGAGGAAGTGGACATCTGTGTGTCCCTTGGAATTCTGGGAAACCCAGACCTAACATTCCAGCCTTTTGATTATGATAAGGAAATGGGATGCTGCTCTTTCTTCTGTATCTGCTTCAGAGCTGAGGGGGTGGGGGTGGGGGGCAAAGTCTTGGGGGAACGGCTGTCAGGCTGGAGGGTTACAATCTGGTTTCCCATCTTGGCTGCTCTGGGTGCTCTGCCAGGTGGTTTTGGTCCAGATCAATAGTGGCCAGTACTTAGTGGTCATTTTCTCTGCAACTGAAAAGACAAGCTAGTTGAGTCTTATATGAGTATACCAGTGCAGGGACTTCACAGTACCAACAGGGGAGGCTTCTGGGTGCATTAGCAATTGGAGGGTCCCAGTCTAGGGTCTCCAGAGGGAGAGAGGACCTGTACTCTATTTCTGAGGAATTGGAGAAAGGCTTTAGTACACAGAGCTCTAGGATGAGAGCCAGTTTTAATACACAGGGCTCCAGAATGAGAGCCATAACCATGAGAATATAGAGAAAAGGTGGTATTTTCTGGCATGGCACATTAAATCTGTCCCCTATCTATCTCTGATATATTTCCTAACATGACCCAGTAGGTTTCTAACTTGGCACAGTAGTTTTCTCACCTATCTCTCTAGTAATAAGTTATTTAATTTTCTCTTCTTTTGATTATAGTTTCCTGTTGGGGTGTTTAAAACCACACAGTTAGCTCAGATAAATTAAATTAGTTTTGGTGTTAAGGTCAGTTGAGGTTCTGGGCCTTAAGGGATCATTCAGGCCTTGTGCCTGGCTCTCTTCATCAGTTCCATATATGTGAGGTCTTGCTTGACTGGAGCTTTCCTTTGAAGCATGAGGAGTTTCTCCTCTATATGGACTTTCCTCCCTTGACTGGACACTGGCTGGATGAAGATCTTTTCTGTGAATCTCCAATACCTCCCTGGCCCGGGATAACTGGTGACTCACTGCTATAGGACATGTACAAAGGTGCCTATGTTGGACCCTAGGACTTAAGTCAACCTTAGAGGGTAAGGGCCAAAAGATTGTCCCTTCAAATCTCTCTAGCCAAATCAGATTGGAGCTTTAAATATGGTTGCTAAACCTCCAAGAAGATCATTTGAATGAATTTGATAACACCTAAGTAAAGCTTGAACATTGACTTAAGTACTTCTAATAAATTCTTAATTGCTGTGGCAAAATATTCTGACTAATAATAAAAGCTCGTGGTAGGAGCTTGGTGGTAGTAACTGCAGCACAGCCTAGGAAAGGTTGTACTTGCTGGCTTGTGTTACTGGCTCATGTTCAATATGTAGAATATAATACAATATAGAATATACAATATAGAAATATCTGGCCAAGGATGGCATTGCCCACAATGGGCACAGGCCAGTAAGGCCTACAATTTTTTCTTTAAGGACTATAAAGGTCATTTAGATACTCAAAGTAGAGTGGATTTAAAACATGAAAGGCAGGGCTGGAGAGATGGCCTAGCGGTTAAGAGCGCCGACCGCTCTTACAGAGGACCCGGGTTCGATCCCCAGCGCCCACATGGCGGCTGAGAGCCGTCTGAAACTCCAATTCCAGGAGAACTCCAGTTCCAGGGGAATCCGAGACCCTCTTCTGACCTCCACGGCATTGCACGACATGGGTGCACAAACCTGCATGCAGACAGTACATTGATACACATACCGAAATAAATAAAATAAAATAAAATAAAAAAATAAAAATTAAAAAAAAATAAAACATGAAAGGCAAAAGAGTTCTAACATAGCCCATCAAACAAAGCCAAGATAATAAAGGGGCTAAAACAAATACATTTTAGGACTATCTCAAATCAAGGCCATATCACTTATCCCCAGATTTTTAATTATAGCTTTGAGAAGGAAAAGGAAGGGGGGGCATTGGTCACATACCAACAGCAGACACGAAGTACTTAAGGCTTGCCCAAATTGGTTACATTTGGACTGTCCTATGTGGTCACTGGAAGTAAAACCTAATTTTTCTTAAAAATATTAAAAGTAGGGGCTGGAGAGATGACCTGGTGGTTAAGAGTGCCGACTGCTCTTGCAGAGGACCCAGGTTTGATCCCCAGCACCCACATGGTGGGTAAGAACTGTCTTTAACTCCAGTTCCTGGGGAATCCGACACCCCCTCCCTGGCATTGCATGACATGGTGCACAAATCTATATACAGACAGTACATTCATAAATATAAAATTACAATAACAAATGAACCAGTAACATGCTTAGAACAACACTGATAAACTCAGGCTATTTTAAGTGTATGTTAATATGAAATCCACAGAGCTTCAAAAAAACATTGTCTTAAAAAAAAAAAAAAAAAAAAAAAAAAAATATATAATATAATAATATATTATTTCACTTGAGGCTGTAACAAGGTATATAGTACCTGCTAGGTGGAACAAAATTTTTTTTCTTTTTTCCCTTCATTCTTTTGATCTTTTTTATTATTATTTTTATTTTTATTTATTATTATTATTTTTATGTGTATGAGTGTACTGTCTGTATGTAGGTTGGTGCACCCATGTCGTGTAATGGCAGGGAGGTCAGAAGAGGGAGTCGAATTCCCCTGGAACTGGAGTTAAAGATGGCTCTTAGCCACCATGTGGGTGCTGGGAATCGAACCCAGGTCCTCTGTAGGAGCAGTTGGTGCTCTTAACCTCTGAGCCATCTCTCCAGCCCCACTTTTGATCTTTTTTACTCTAAAATATGCATACATACCCTCCACCCATATACCAAAAATTCCTAACTCCGAAAATAAAGGGTAGCTTAGTTCTAGAACTCGTTAAGGGATTCACAATATATGAGCACAGTTGCTTTCAGACCACAAGGAATATAACATTAATATTGGTCAGTTTGCCTTACAAGTAGGTAATTGGTGCTAGCATCCACAGATGAGGGATGCCATTCATCGTTTGTTTTTCTGGGGTTGTGTTACTTCACTTAACATGATATCTTTTGGTTCCATCCACTTCCTGCAAAGTTTATGATGCCATTTTTCTTTACCATTGCATAGTACTTCATTGTGTAGATGTACCACATTTTCTCTATCCACTCATCAGTTGAGGGGCACTTGGGTTGGATCCAGCTCTTAGTTATTATGAAGAGAGCTACAATAAATATGGCTGTCCATATATCTCTGCAGTAAGATGAGTCTTGTGGGTATATACCCAGGAGTGGTATGACTAGGTCAGGTGGAAAGCTCATTTTGAGTCTTTTAAGGGTTCTCCACACTGCTTTCCATAGTGGTTGTATGAATTTACATTCTCACCAGCAGTGGATGAGTGTTCCCCTTTCCCCACAACCTCTCCAGCAATTGGTATCATTTGTTTTCTTGCTCCTCTGTTCTGTCCTTTGAATTACTTCAAGTATTCTCTAAAGGGTTGGTTTTCCAGACATGTATTCTAATATCTTGTTTATGTCATGGAAGATTTTTCTCTCTCCTTCAATTATAATCAACGTTTTTGCTGGGTATAGTAACCTGAGTTGGCATCTATCGTCCTTTAACACCGGGAATGCTTTGCTCCACGTTCTTCTTGCTTTCATAGTTTGCACTGAAAAGTCAGTTGTAATTCTGATGGGTTTCTTCTTATAGGTCACTTGTTTTTCTCTTGTGATTTTCAGAATTTTGTCTTTGTTTTGGGCATCTAGTGTTTTAACTATGATATGGCATGGGGAGTTTCTTTTCTGATCTTATCTGTTTGGAGTTCTATGAGCTTCTTGTATTTGTATGGGTTTGTCTTTTTTTTTTTTTAGTTTGGGGAAATTTTCATTTATTATTCTGTTGAAGATCTGATCAATACCATTCTCTTGTGATTCTTCTCCTTCCTCTATTCTTATGATGCAGAGGTTTGATCTTTTCATAGTGTCCCACATTTCCTGGTTGTTGCACGTTTGTGTACTTTAAAATTTTTCATAATCTTCATTTGTTATCTTCCAGGTCTGATATTATTTTTTTTGGTTCCTCCATTCTACTTTCCTCTTGATTGGATGAGCATTCTATTTCCTTTTTCACTTCATCTTGTGATTTCTTTAGTATTTCCACTTCCGTTTGGAGCTTCTCATTCTCTTCCTGTGGCTCCTTGCTTTGCTGGTTGGTTTCCTTTTTTATTTCAGCCTGGGATCTTTTCAGTGTTTCCACTTCCTTCTGGAGTTTGTCATTTGGAACATAATTTCTTGTATATGCCATAACTACATTATAGAATTCTTAAAAGTGAACAGTACTTCATGCATACATTCATAAATAAGGTTCTAATAAATAAATTTGGAGATGGAAGTTTATAAAGGTTGTACTGAGAAGAGGCACATACATTGCTATCATACACAGACAGATCTTAATATGCTTTTTAACAATATCATGCACATACATATACATATTTTTCACACATTCATACAAGAGATTTTTATCCTAGTGTTTGTACTGAACAGTCACATACATTGGAGAAACACCTTTAGAAATATTATTTAAAACCTGCAGCTCTGATTAATTGCACTGCCAGGGCTGAGGTGGCTAATACAGTTTTCTTATCATGCTGGCATTGACATCTTGCACCTTTGATTCTAAAACTATGAACTAATTGAAATATTTTAACAAGTGATGGAAAACAGAATTATATATCTAGCCATGACTAAAGTTACAATATAATAATTAAAGAACTGACAATACCAAAGGTATCTAGGCTGTTTCATTGAAGGGAAGAGATTGCAGGGGAAGCCATGTGCCACTATGCAAGTGCCAGAGTATGAATGAATCCAGGGATTTTTAAAATTGGTCTCTGGTCAGAGGGAGGGTGGCATAGCTGTGAGAAGCCTGGTTAAGTAGGAGAAAAGAAAAAAAGTCTGTTAGTGAATCCCTAAAGATAAAAAAAATCAGGTCTTCAAAGGTCTGGAAACAAGAAAAAAACTGGAAAGGAAATTTTAGTTATGAAGAAAATAATTTGTACAGATAAGAAATAAAATATTCAGATAACCAGTATAGAAACTGAGGAAACTGGGTTCAGATCAGGCCTTTGAAAAAATTTAAGAGGAATGCCAAAAGTAAACTTAATTTAATTTTTTGTTTTTGTGCACAATGTAGAATGAAAGAAGTTTGAAATGGCCACTTTGTTTTGATAGAAATTAACACACAGAACATGGATACATGACAGTTACATGACTCTCAAAGACACATTGGTTGTTTTGATAGAAATTAACACACAGAAGAACACATGACAGTTACATTGGTTGTTTTGATAGAAATTAACACACAGAAGAACACATGACAGTTACATTGGTTGTTTTGATAGAAATTAACACACAGAAGAATACATGACAGTTACATGAATCTCAAAGACACATTGGAGAATGGTTATAACACAGAGACAGGTTGAACAGATACGTGACTTAATTGTTCCTCTTAAAAAATTGTCATATAAAGGAGGAAAATCTGAATTCCTAAACATTAAAAAAATTGTCATAGCTAAGTGTAGATGCTCAGAATAACCTTATGTCAAGGCACAGAAAGTTCTCAGCTCCCTGGTTGGGTGCACACGCAAGTCTACAGTCGTCCATTGTTGTACAGGGCTGTGGAACCATTAATTGCAATTGTCACATTTACACAGAATCATTTAGATTTTAAGACATCTACTCAGGTGGGAACAGCCTGTGTGCCCAAACTGTGCTTTGCAGCACAGGCTGTGTGTGTGCGCCTGTACAGGATGGCAGACAGGGCAGGCAGGTGGATCTCGTGGCTTGCCTGTTTCCAACTGGGTTTATCTGGTAATTGAATGAGAATAAATTCATTGTCAGTGGAAAAATCAAAAGTCCCTTAAGGAGAGGCAGCTAGGTGAAAGTTTAGTGCCTGAGGCAAGAGCTGGATGCCAGGTGGGACGGGGTGTGGTGGCCACACCTTGTTAATTTCAGATGCAGAGGCTTGTATACAAAAGCAGAAACAAAGATGGATTTGTGAATACAATGAGATTTATAAAGAAAACCAATGAAATGCCAAAATCTGAAACAATCCATTAAGAATAGGTAAAAGTCTGGTAAACTATATATATAATATATATAATATATATATATATATTATATATCATATATATAAAAAAACAGCATTTGTTAAAAGGCCAGGTGATGTAAAAATCTAAAGCAACAAGCCTGTAAAAAATATTAACTATCCATACAAAAGTAAAAATGGAAAATCGGTTTCATTTTGAAACAGAAGAAAATTGGTAAAAACAAAACTCGGTTTAGGTACCATGGAAACGGTAAACATAGCTAACAGCGGGCGTGGTTTTAGCACAGCTGCCATGGAAACAGGGCATGCGCAGACACAGCCTCCCTCCACCCTTTCCTATTTGAATGCACCGGGATGGGGGGTTTGCCATAGTGAAGGGGGGGGAAGGGGAGGGAAGCAAAGCAGCACAGAGCAGGAAAACTCAGCCTTAGAAGTACTATTGAGCACTCTGGGTATAAAAACAGAATGCTGTGGACGAATAAATGGATTCTTTTCACCACATCAAAAAAAAAAAAAAAAAAAAAGAAAAGAAAAAGAAAGAAAGAGTAACTTATTGAGTATTAAGGAAGCGTCCTTTCTTAAACTCAGAAATACCGAATGGGGACCTACATGCCTGTGGGCTCAGCGTCCTGAGAACACAGGGGAGGTTAATTAAACGGGACCCTAGTCTGCAGTTCCAATGTCCTGATACTGCAGAAATGATTTGAAGCATGGCAGACTGGGGAACCCAGAGAGATAGTCTGCAAATCTCAGTGGGTTCAAAATGGCAGTGGCAGGCTAAGGCTGAGAAGAAAAGTGGAAAGAAGAGGAGAAAGCACGAGAGGCAGAAGTCGGGAGAAAGGGAGGGAGGGAGAAAGAGTGCGGGAGAGCAGAGAGAGAATGGTACTTCACTGTGATGTGGAAGATGGTTCTCCAGAGAAATACACTTCTGGCGGTTTCCAGGGGTTTCCAAAAGAAAGTTAGGTGGCTCTTTTTGGCGGAGAGCTGGGGAGTGCCCCACATGATCAAAAATATCTTGACTCCTGACAGAGTCACAGCACCATTATGTTAGGCCTGAACCCCCAGATAAAAAGGCACATGAGACTTAAATCCCTCCGTGAACATAGTTTGCTTCCATTGGAACTGCCAGAGCAGGCTACCTATGAGCATGTGGCGGAATAGCAGCAGGAGCAAGATGGTGACTGGGGCCCACCCATTTATAACCACTGGGGGGGACCTCAGGTACAGGGGAAGAGGTCAGAAGATTGACATCATCTGGAGTAAGTAGACATCTGTGTGTCCCTTGGAATTCTGGGAAACCCAGACCTAACATTTAGATGAAATTGTACTTTCTGTGCATGCGCACGCGCGTGTGTGTATGTGTGTGTGTGTGTGTGTGTGTGTGTGTGTGTGTGGTGATGTAGGTGTTGTATGTGTGCATGTATATATACATGTGCACATGTATACATGCCTGTGGAGATGTCAGTGTCACTGTCTTCTTCAATTGTTCTGTCCCTTATTCTTGAGGCAGGCTCTCTTACTGAGCCTGGAGCTCCCTAGGCAGCTAGGCTAGCTGGCCAATGAGCTATAGGATGTCTCTGTGCTCACCCCTGGGCAGAAGCTGCTGTGCCCAGCCTTTATGTGATGCTGGGGATTCAAACTCAGGTCCTCGTGCTTGCATAGCAAGCCACCTCACCAGCCTAAGAAATCTTTTTTGATTAACCAATGTATAGTCTTTTCTCCCTCAATTGAAGCTAAATTGTTCTTATTCCATGTGTTTGGGTCCTACCTTTAGGAGAATAGTGCTGATCAAAGTCATCATTAGTAATTGTCACAGAGGGCGATAGCATGGGTACAGCTATTGCTCTGTGCAGGTAAGGATATCAGGCCCTGGTAGGGTCAGCAAAGTCACGGAGAGCAGACCAGGCTCCAGCCTACTGCCTTTGAGTCAGCCCTCTGAGTCCAGGCACTCTTAGCTCCTGCATGCCCAGATTGCTTTGTTCCTCTCTGATTGAGTGTGTACATTTTGTAGGCTGCCTTTTCAAGTAAACTGCAACACCTTGAAGGCAGAGCAGCTAGTTTACCCACTCTCCAGACCTGGCAGACAGCCCTGCACTTCAGTAAGCCCTGAATGTTGTATGAGTGAGTCAAGTGAACCATGGAAACTCTTTTGTTCTTTTGAGATGCTAAAGTTAATTTTCATCAGTTGTAAAGGCAGCCTCATGCCAGACTTGATTATTTCTCCAGCACTCCAGAGTGAGCATCCAGGGAAGCCACTGTTCTGGCTTTTACTGCTAGTGTTTAGTGGATGCCGATGGACATCTAAACTGTGACGAAGATGCAGCAAGGCCATCCATCTCTTGATGTTCCTTGTCATGGGTGGAAGCAAGCATGGGTAAGGCCCACGTTTCAGCAAATGCTGGCGAGCCAGCTGTGGCTCCCAGCATTGAAGCCGAGTTGCCTGGGACAGCAGCTACACTTGCACTGTTTTGTGCTTTTCTTGTGAAATGAGATATGGGTAGAAAAGTCTGATCAGATTTTTCTGTTTTCAGGGTCCTCCAGGGAAATTCAACAAAAATGCAGACCTACCTAGAAGAGGTTGAAGGTCAGAGGGATGACTGACAGAGAGGGTACATATTTGACACTCTCTGGAATCAGACTTTTTCAGAAATTTTGAGAGATTACCTAAATTATTTATATATGTATTATTTATATAAGGCTATACAAATAAGATAAAAATCACACATTTTTTTTTTTTTGGTCTTTTAACAGGGTCTCCCTGTAGCCTCCTGTGGCCTGGAACCTGCTACGTAGACCAGGCTGGCCTTGAACTCACAGAGATCTGCCTGCCTCTGCCTCCCAAGTGCTGGAATTAAAGGCATGTGCCACCATGCCTGGTCTAAAAAAAAATCACCCACTTTTAAAACTATATGCCACCAGAGTGTTTATTGGTCTTTTCTGGAATCTTCTGAATACTTTGAAGTGAAAAAAGAACTACTTATACTGTGGTTATTTATTAATAACTCAAATAAAATTTGCCTCTCCAAAGTTAATGGACACAAACATGTAGGCAGAGGCACGCTACCTGTGTCTGAATTGTTTTATATTGCCTCCTGTCATTTGCACCTGACTCTAGACCCTAGGTGAGAATGAATTTTATTAACCCATGACTCACTTGTGACCCAAACACATGAAGTGGGGCAAGATAATAGTGACTGACATATACAGGGGGCATGAGGCAGAGGTTTAGGATTGGCTGGGAGAGATGACATCATTTTGTCTATAAAAAGAATGGACTGTAAACAGTAAATCGAATCTCCATGACCATCAGACGAGATTTCTGGGTCCATTATTTTCCACACGTATAAGTTAAGCCCCTGAGGCTTGTGTGTGAGTGCTAGCCAGGACTGGTTGGAATAGGTTCTCCTCAGACCACCAACCTGGGAATAGAGTATGGAGCAGCTAGCTTGGTCTTGGCTGGATAGAGATCTTGCAGGAAGCCACTAGTCTGTGAAATCTGTCTTGGGGTGTGGTCAGTCCCCAGCAGATGGAATTTATGTGGCCATAACGGGGTGGCAGCTGGTGCCCCAAGGCCAAGGGTCTGCATTGGGTAAATAGCTTGGTCAGACTGGGCTGTGGAGCAGAAGTTCTCACAGCCAGCTGCTCCCAGGAGAAGCTGTGGACAGCTCCTCTCCTTCCCTTTTTTTTTTTTTTCCCCCACAGGCGAGGTTGGCCTCTCCAAGTGTGGGAGAGCTTGAACTACACACACACACACACACACACACACACACACACACACACACACACACTTTTAAAAGAAATAAACTGAACATTTATTGTAAGGTGCAAAAAAAGTCTCCTATTTCTGTTAGTGGGGAGCAGGGTAAAAGGAAAGTATGCCCAGAAGATGTCTACCATCTAGCTGTGATAGGAAACTTGGACTGTGGTTGGCCTCCTTCAGCCACATCTTCTTTTTTCAGACAACTCAGTAGCTTCAATACTATTCTCTTGTCTATAGACAGTAGGATCAAGGTTGTGCACTCACCTGACTCTTTGCTGATATGATGCCCAGTCTGCACATATGGTATGTGCACATATGGTATGATGCCCAGTCCACAGCAGATGAGGGTCCTGACTGCTATGCCTAGATGTGCTTGTGGACTGCCAATAGTATTTATGTGGCATTGGTGTCCTGGATTTAGTGCTCAGGTTTCTGAAGAGCGTTGTCTTACTTTACTTCCATATGCCAACAACTTAAGATAGAAACCAAACAAAAAGTTAATTATAAATACAAGAGAATAATGTACTAAAAATCACGTGATTGGGAAAATGCCTTCTCAGACTTCAGAGGAAGAATCCTAACACAGAGTGAAAATTGCTTCCGAGAATAAAAACATTTATTTTATCTGTACCTGGCTAGGTTACTTGCTTTTGACCTCGATGAGTTATAGAATCATTTGGAGGCCATGGAAAGGGAAAACATCTCCTGGGCTGCCTCTCTCCAGGTTGGTAGACGGCTCCCAGGAACTCAGGGGATAAAGCGATAAGGAGACACAGCACCTACCCCGGGCAGCATGGAAAGGGAAAACATCACCCGGGCTGCCTCTCTCCAGGTTGGTAGACGGCTCCCAGGAACTCAGGGGATAAAGCGATAAGGAGACACAGCACCTACCCCAGGCAGCATACATCACCTGGGCTGCCTCTCTCCAGGTTGGTAGACGGCTCCCAGGAACTCAGGGGATAAAGCGATAAGGAGACACAGCACCTACCCCAGGGAGCATGGAAAGGGAAAACATCACCCGGGCTACCTCTCTCCAGGTTGGTAGGTGGCTCCCAGGAACTCAGGGGATAAAGTGATAAGGAGACACAGCACCCACCCCAGGCAGCATGGAGAGGGAAAACATCACCCAGGCTGCCTCTCTCCAGGTTGGTAGACGGCTCCCAGGAACTCAGGGGATAAAGTGATAAGGAGACACAGCACCCACCCCAGGCAGCATGGAGAGGGAAAACATCACCTGGGCTACCTCTCTCCAGGTTGGTAGACGGCTCCCAGGAACTGCGGGGATAAAGTGACAAGGAGACACAGCACCCACCCCAGGCAGCATGGAAAGGGCAGCCCGCAGCGCCTGGAAGGAGCTTCCCCCGGAGAGGAATGCCGAGCAGGGTTAGATTTGAGTCTTTCACCTTAGATAGGAGCTTCTTTGAAGGCAGAGTCATCTCAACCCTTTCTGCTGCAGACACAGCATATTGTACCAAAATCCATGTTTGTTAAATGACTGAAATAATACATGAAGTTCAGAAATCTAAAGGAAAGCTGGACACTGACCTAAGTTCTTACATTTTCCAAATAATTAACTGTCCTCTGTAGGTGGAGGCAGGCCACCTGTGGCGGCGTTGTCCTAAATTGCCGGCTTGTCCTTCCCACCTGCCCTGCCCCTAGGCGAGAATGGCACACCTTGTGAGACAAGATACAGAGCTCCTGATATTTACAGAGCACGATGCAGGGGGTCTGGGAGTGGGCCCTGAGAGATGACATCATTATGTCTATATAAAGGATGGGTCGTATACAATAAATTGAATCTCCATTATCACCTGACGAGGTTCCCAGATTCATTATTTCCACCAGTGTTTAAGCCCATCAGGCTTGTGTTTGAGTGTTGAGTGCTAGTGGAATTGGTTGGAAAAAGTTCTTTCTGCCTGACTACCAACCTGGGGAAAGAGTGTTGAGTTGCCAGCAGGGTTTTGACTGGAAAAAGGCTGCAGGAAGCCACCAGACTGCTGTTTCTGTCTGGGGGTGTTGCCAGTCCCTAGCAGGTGAAATTAATGTGGCCATAATGGGGTGGTGGCTCGCTCCCCCTGCCCCAAGGCCAAGGGTCTTTGTGAGCATAGAGCTGTCCAGGCTGGGCTGTGGGGTAAACATTCCTCCAGCCAGCTGGTGTTCTGCTCTTTGCACCAGTTCCCACAAGAAGCTGCTGGCTGCTCCTTCTCCTTTCCTCGCTCCCCTTTCCCCCTTAGCAGGACCTGAAGGAGAGTGCTAACAACAGTACTCTTAGGACTTAGTATGTGACAGCCTTAAGAGGCACTGAGCAGATGCACTGTGTGGCTGCAGGACACCTGGGAGGAAGGGATGTCAGAGGTGGGTGTGTAGCCCACAGGGCTGACTATGATGACCACTACTGATATCATTACACACATTCAGATACAGACTATGACGACCACTACTGACATCTACACACATTCAGATACAGACTATGACAACCACTATTGATATCATTACACGAATTCAGAGGAGGGTGTGCAACCCACAGGGCTGACTATGACGACCACTACTGATATCATTACACACATTCAGAGGTGGGTGTGCAGCCCACAGGGCAGACTATGATGATGACCACGACTGATATCATTACACACATTCAGAAACAGATGCACAAAACTTACCTCTAAAAGGAGTTTTTGAAACAAACTTGGCACTAGGTTTGATATTCTATAGATTTTTCTTATTTTCTCTTATGAGAGAGACTTGTTTGTGTTTATTTATGAGGCTTAATGCATAATGTGCAAGGGCAGATCTTCACAGAGAGCATCTAATATAATAACATTGCCAATATAGTGCTACTTTTAATGCACTTATCAAACACAGTGCAAGGAGAGGACATACACTACCCAGTATGAAACCACTGGACATGCCGTTGCCATGAACAGACAGTGTGGCAAGCACTGGCTGTAGTATCATATGTGTGTAACACACATCTTGGGTCTTGAAGGTAATATTGAATTGAATATTGAATTAGTAATGTTCTCATAGGAACTACTTCGAGACCTTGATATTTTGGATATACTGGATGAAATACATTAGGATGAATTTTGTTTGCTTCCTTTCTGTCTTTGATGGCTACTAGAGGATTTAAAGCCACATATATGGCTTGCATTTGGACAGTGCTTGGTTAGAGTTTATAAGGACAAGGAGATTTCTCACAGGGAACGTGCTGCATGTGGGGAGGGTGGGGCAGGGTAGGGTGGAGGTCAGTGCTTCACAGGAGATGTCTGTGAAGTAGGTGCAGCTGGCGGCTGGGGAAGATCAAAGGAGTGCACTGGAAGATGCATTTATAGAATAGAACTGTAAGGAAGGGAGGTCAGGAAGACAGAAGTTTGCACAAGCTAGGAAGAAAGACTTGAGATTTACAGGGGACTCCCTCTGCAACCCAGAGGAAAGGGGAAAGAGGGGGGACCAGGCACTGCTTCAGGAAGTTCATAGTTTCCTGTGATAAAGCTCCAGTTATGTCTGAATGACAGGAATATTTTACTTACCAATGAGGCTTAAATATGAGGCATGCATGCACTATCTCGAGCCATCACCAGATGGCACTGTGTTCTAGGACTGAAAAAAACTCTAGCAAGGAAAAAAATGAGAAGTTCTTAACTCGGACAGGCCTAAAACTCCACAATAGCACTCTGTCATTTCTTTAGCTTGAAGTGTAAGATATTTATGTCTATTTACTTATCAGTCCCATACCTAATACTAACATAGTATGCCAATATAAGAAACATGTATGGAAAGTGAGAGCAGGCTCTGACCCTGCAGTGACCCCTGGGATATACCCATGTCTTAAGGCTTCCTACCTGGCCCCCAGGAAACTTCTTTTTGCTGTGTATTCCTGAGGTATATGTACTTGAGTATGGTCAACAGTGATTTGTCTCGTGAAATTATGTTTTTGAAGATGGAGTAAGCACCCTAAAAAGATTTGGGGCTAGGGAGATGGCTCAGAGGGTTAAGAGCACTGGATGCTCTTGCAGAGGACCTGGGTTCAATACCCAGCTCCCATATAACAGCTAACAACCATCCATAGCTCCAGTTACAGGGGAATCCAGTGTCCTCTTCTGACCTCCTCAGACATTGCATGACACAGGTGTACTTATACATGCAGGCAAAACACTCATACACATAAAATAAAAATAACAAATATTTTTAAAAATCTAAGAACATTAATTAAAATTATTTTTATTTATGAGTGTTTTGCATGCATGTATGTAAGTGTACCTCATGGGCAGTCTATCCCTGCTCTGCGGCTCCCCATCTGTCTCATCAGTTTAGTCAGTTGTGGTGGAGGCAGAGGATGGATTATAGAGTCCAAGCTTGAGAGCCCTTCTATGCTTCGAGGTGGGCATTCAATTTCAGAGAATGAGGGTTCTTAGCTAGGTGAAGACCCCAACATAATGGTTAGAGAAGGATAATTCCTGGTAACTCCATTCTTCCAGTCTGTTAAACCCTTCAGTTAGGCATGTTTTTGTGCAGTAGGGATAAGGACGCTGAGTTTCAGAGCTGGTGATTTCTGTCATGGCTGTGGCCCTGTGGAGCCAGGTTGGACATCAGTGTCATCTCACTTGGACACATACAGAAAGGGGTAGCTCTTTAGCTGGACTGACTTCTAGGCGCCCCCCCCACCCCAAGCCTCTGTTGGCTTTTAATGAGCCCTGTCCAGGAATACTAATATTGCAGACAACTGTAGAGAATCGAAGTATATCATCTCAGCACTATAGGAAACATTAAATCTTTAGTCTTTTTCTTTCAAACTCTGTAAAACTTAAAACTTGGTTTATGACAAGGAATTCTAATCTTTTAATCCTACTATCCCTGTAAGACTTTTGTTTAAGCCCTGGTGCGTTCCTGGGCCTAATGGCCTGGGGTGGTGGAGTTCTTCTCCCTTCACACTGATTCTTTTAAACTAGCCAACCAGGAAAGACTGAGGCCAGACCTCAGCCAATGGAGAAAGCACGCACTCCTCTTGCATTAAGGATAGAAGCCCACTGAGCTTCCGGGCCCTGTATGTGCTGGATCTACTTGGCCATCCAAATCACCCTTTGCAAGCATAAAGTCTACCTTGGCAAGTTATTTCACTTTGTTTGTGTGTTCTGAATTGATGGGGTCCTTGGACCTTGGATTTTATTTCTAACAAACACAACTTAAATTCTAGTCAAGTACCCTCTCCTTTCTCAGCATGTGGCCAGGCTGATGACCAAGACTTAGAGATAGACAACTTGCCCTGTTGTCCTCTCCCACCTATTCTCTAGCTCAGGCCTGTTCGACATTGGGCGTTGGAGGAGGAAGACAGCAAGAGCCCTGGGTCTTTCCTAAGCCAGTGCTCTGTATGCATTCTCTGAGACTTATTGCTGATTTCTCAGAACACTGACTGGCCACAGAAGCCCCTGGTGTGGCAGTCACACACATACCAGCTATTTGAGTGACTCTGGAAGCTTCCCAGGGTCTACAGACCTCCCACACTTAGGGATTGTAAGAATTAATGTTGTGAACATGACCATCCTACCAAAAGTAATAATAGATTCAATGCAATCCCAATAAAAATCCCCATTACATTCTTCACAGAATTAGAAAAAAAATACTAAAATTCATATGGAAGCACAAAAGACCCGGATAGCTGAAGGAACCCTGAGCACAAAGAGTAATGCAGGGTTATTACTATACCAGATTTCAAACTATACGACAGAGCTATAGTCATAAAACAGCATGGTATGGGCATAAAAATAGACCTGTAGATCAATAGAACATAATTAAAGACCCAAACATGAGTACATCCAATTTTAGCCACCTGATATTTGACAAAGGGGCCAAAAACACTCGCTGGAGGGAAGATAGCATCTTCAGTAAATAGTGCTGGCAAAACTGGATCTCCACCTGTAGAAGAATGAACCTAGACCCTTATCTTTCACCTTGCACAAAAGTGAACTCCAAATGGATCAAAAGACCTCAATGTGAAACCTGAAACTCTGAAAATATTAGAAGAAAACATCTGCAGTAACATACATGATATAGGTGTAGGAAAGGTCTTTCTAAATTGAACATTAGTTGCTAAGGAATTAAGATCAACAATCAACAAGTGGGACCTAATTAAACTTAAAAGCTTCTGTACAACAAAAGAAACAACCAAAGAAGTGAAGAGAAAGCCCGCAGACTGGGAGAAAATCTTCACCAGTGACACATCTGACAGAAGTTTAGCTATTTCAAAAACAAAGAATCAAGAAAACAAGCAAGCCAATTAAAAGATGGGCTAAGGATATGAACAGAATTCTCAAAAGAAGAAATAAAGATGGCTAAGAAACATCTTAAAAAGTGTTCAACATCCTTAGTAATCAGGGAAATGCAAATTAAAACCACTTTAATATTTCATCTTACACTTGTCAGACTGGCTAAGATCAAGAGAACAAATAATATCAAATGCTGGAGGGATTGTGGGGAAAGGGGAACAGTCATTTACTGCTGGTGGGATTCCAGGCTCTTGTGAAACTCCTATGAAAACAGTGTGGAGAACTCTTAAAAACTAAAAGTGAACCTACAATTTGATCTGATTATACCATTCCTTGGCATATAACCAAAGGACTTAACCTATTACAATAATACTTGCATATCCATGTTTATTGCTGCTTTTTTCATAATAGCAAAAAGATGGAAGCCACCTAAGTGTCCCTCAACTGATGAGTGGATAATGAAGATGTGGTACATTCACACAATGGAGTACTACTCAGTGGTAAAGAAAGATGATATCATGAAATTTGCAGGTAAATAGATGGAACTAGAAACTCATGGTAAATGAAGTAACAAAGATTCAGAAAAACAAAGAACATGTTCTCCCTCATTTGTGGATCATAGCACCAAATCCTTATATGTGAGTATATATTCTGATATAACTACAGGAACCAGGGAAATGGAAAGGAACCAGGGAGGTAAAGGGAAAGAAGGACCTGAGAAAGAAGAACAGAAGGGGATGGTGTTCCTAAGGGAGAAATAGATAAAATGAGGGTATTTAAATGGGAGGAGAGAGGGAGAGTTCTTTTTTTTTTTTTTGGTCTTTTTTTTGAGACAGGGTCTCCCTGTAGCTCTGGCTGTCCTGGAACTCACTCTGTAGACCAGGCTGGCCTCAAACTCACAGAGATCCGCGTGCGTCTGCCTCCCAAGTGCTAGGATTAAAGGCGTGCGCCACCACGCCCGGCATTTTATTTCTGTATGCGTATCAACGTACTGTCTGCATGCAAGTTTGTGCACCCGTGTTGTGCAATGCCGCAGAGGTCAGAAGAGGGTCTCAGATTCCCCTGGAACTGGAGTTCTTCTGGAATTGGAGTTTCAGACAGTTCTCGGCTGCCATGTGGGTTCTGGGGATCGAACCCGGGTCCTCTGTAAGAGCGGTCGGCCATCTCTCCAGCCCGAGAGGGAGGGTTCTTAAATGAAATTTGGGGATAAAGGGAAAGAAGGAGCTCGAGAGGTGGGGGCCACAGGCGACTGGTGTTGTGAAGGAGAAATGGGGAAAATGGGGACACTTTAAATGGAGAAGACGTGGACGGAGGGCTAGACAGGGAGGGAGAGAGGAGAGATAAATAATGCCTAGATAGTGAATAACAAACCTGAGGGAATCATATTAGTCTAACAATCTAATGACAAATTACACATAAAATATCTCTACATGAGTCCATGTGCATAGCTGAAGGCTACATAACGAGAAACACTGCCAGACAGGAGAAACCTTCCTTTGAGTTGTTGGCTAGGGGAGTTCAAGAGATTCCTAAAATTACACAGTCTATTGGCACAGCCCTTGATTGACTCCCAGAACTTGAAGGTAAGACCCTGTTGCTGAAGATACTTCAGAAACCAGATTTGGAGTAATGGAGCTTGAACTGACCTGGAAGCCACCTCCCCTGAAGGCTAGCTCCCATAGCTTTGGAGAGCTCTATGCAAGCTGCTGAGGGAGAACAGCAATCAATGGTCCAACACCAGCTTTAAGACCAAATATCCACATCAATGGCCAGCATAGCATACAACACTGGCACAGTAGTAACACTTTTATCTTGTGGGCAATCAATGGTTAACTAATTGGACTTAAAGCCTACTCAATGGGGGAAACTCATGTGTGGTGCTGTAAATATAGCTAAATACACGTGGCTGGAGAGGTCAGAGATCTTAGAGAAATTCCCAAGGTTATCACATCCCTAGGCTAATGTGACTTCTTACTAAGCACAAAATAGGTATTCTTATATTTACAGACAAATATCCCAGACACCACTCATCAAAGAAGCTTCTTTTGAACCAGATGAAGCCTATTACAGAGTCCCAGAACTGGTCACACACAGACATTGTATGTTGATTGCCCAAGCCTAAGTGGGTGCATCTACAATGCGACCTCTATACCTAACACTCATGCAACATAGAAAAGAGCCAAGAGGACACTAATAATCTAATTTTTATTAAGGAAGCTCTGTCATGCTTCAGGGGCCAGGAACTCAAAAAGGTCATTGTGGTGGTTTGAATGCGAGTGTCCCCCATAGGCTTCAAGTATTCAGACATTTTGTTCCTAGTTGGCAGCACTGATTTGGGAGATCTTGGAAGGTGTGGCCATGCTGGAGGAAGTACCTCACTAGGGGTGGGCTTAGTGAGTTTAACAAGCCTTGCAGGGTCCAGTTGTACTCCCTTGACTTCTTGTGCTCATTGGAGATGTGAACCTCAGCTTTCTGCTCCAGCCCTGGCCACCATGCCTCCGGCCACCATGCCTCCTGCCACAATGGACTCTAATTCCCTGGAACCGTCAATCATAAGCTTAAATAAACTCTTCCTTTTATAAGTTCCCTTGGTCATGGTGGTTTTATTACAGCAACAGAAAAATGACTAATACAGTCATAAATGGTCAAACCACGGAGATGAGGATTCTGCAGAATGTGGTCCATAGACAGGTCTCCTATGTTAAGCTCCATTCCTCCAGGGCTCAGAGAATCATTGTAGAGGAGGAGGTGGAAAGATTGTAAGAGCCAGGGACGAGGTGCATGACCATATGGAAATAGAATACTGCAAGCTCCTGGGACTCTGCTCATATGAACCGACAGTAATGGTGACAGTATACACAAGACCCATGCAAGTTCAACCAGACAAAAACCCAGCATGGAACTGTGGAAATGGGCAGCAGAATGCAATCTTAGCTCAAGAAATACTGGCAGCTGATTACTGTTAGGTGAGGAAGAGCTGGTCTTCTTAAACTGAGGGACTCTGGATAGGCTGACTAGAGTTCAGTGGATGCGCTTGCACTGAGGAACAGCCAGGGAGATTAATTTGGAAAAATAGTCCTTAACACAAATAACAGAGTGTATGAATTCCACTGTTTATGTGGTGGACCGATGGGGGGTGCCAATGGAGAAGGGGTACAAAGGTGATTATGGCAGATTGATATGTTTTATATGAAATACACAAAAATTTAATAAAAAATTTATTTATGTAACGTGTGCATACAATTTATGTAATTTATTGTGGTAGTATCCCACTATGCATGTAATGAAAATATACAAAGTTATTATTCTTAAATAATCAGGTAAAAAAATAGGTTCAGTTGAGATTCTTTCTTCACACAATTAAGCTTAACTTCATAGTGCCATGGGAACAAAAACAAGACCAAGAACCTACTGGAAGGAGCTCTTCTGAGTCTGCTTGTTCATGATGTGCTCTTTTTAGGTAAAATTGGGAGATTGCTTCCAGGTGAAAATTTATCCTGTTAGGTTTTCAAAGTCCTAAATAAGAAAAATAAATACTTATCCCAAATAATTGGAAAGCACACAGGCGAATGACTCTGATTCCTCCCCATGCAGGACATCTTCTTTTAAAAAATATATTTTTTTATATTTTATGTGTATACAATTGTATTGCCTACATGTGCACAGTGCCTGCAGAGGTTAGATGAGGCCATTGGATTCCCCTGGAATTGATTTATGGATAGTTGTTAACTACCATGTGGGTGCTGGGAATTGAGTTTCTAAAAGGAGCAGCCAATGCTCCTTTTTTTGAGACAGGGTCTCCTTGTAGCTACAAGTTGGCCTGGAACTCACTTTGTAGAGCAGGCTAACTTCAGTCTCACAGAGATCTGATTGCTTCTGCCTCCCAAGTGCTGGGATTAAAGGCATGGGCCACCCCTTGGCCACCTTCTTTGCAGAGTCAAATGTTCACTTGAGAGTCAGTTGTGCCTGGAACTTTGGGAGAATGTATCAGTTCAGGACCCCCATGTCACATGCACACAAATAAAGAAGAGGTTGGCTGGGGTTACACCCAAAACTTTGGAGCCTACTTGTGGGAGCAAAGTCCATTGGTCACTTTCTGGCAACTCCTACAAAGCTACTTCTAATCCCCAACTGGGCTGAATGGAAAGCCACACACCTTTTCAAATTGCCTTTCAATTTGAAACCAATCTGCAAACAACTGGGTTAAATGTGGAATGGATACAATATTCTTTTAAGTAACATTGAGGGCCATAGAAGGAATTTGCCTCTGTCTGTCTAATCTCATTTGCTTGGGATGTGTAACAACCCTCCCCCCCTCCCATAATTTTTGAGCACTTGTGCTGGATGCCCAGCAGAGGGCGAGGTGCTGCAGCATGTTTTGTCCATTAAGGTGGCTCACTCCCCCTTCGCTCAGGGAGAATTTGTTTCTAAACACTTTTCTATGATTCCATAGTTTCCAGTATATGGAGAAAATATTATTTCACTTGATTCCCATAGTTTTTTGAAAGCAAAATATTTTATTGAATTTTTGTGTATTTTATATAGAACATCTCAATCCATCTTAATCACCTTTACACCCCTTCCCCATTGGCACCTTCCACAGCCCTCCCCATTGCAATTCAGACACTGGCATCTGTGTTAAGGCCCATTGTGTCAAGTTAGTGTCCCCAGATGCATCTCAGTGCAAGTTCATCCACTGAAGTCTAGTCATCCCATCCAGAGTCTCTCACATTTTTTTTTTTTTTTTTTTGGTCTTTTCGAGACAGGGTCTCCCTGTAGCCCCAGCTGGCCTGGAACTCACAGTGTAGACCAGGCTGGCCTTGAACTCACAAAGATCCGCCTGCCTCTGCCTCCCAAGTGCTAGGATTAAAGGCGTGCGCCACCAAGCCCGGCCAGGCCAGAGTCTCTCACTTTAAGATCAGCTGTTCCTCTCCAGGAGTAATCAGCTGACAATATTTCTTCTGCCCATTTCCACAGTTCTGTGCTGGGTTTTGTGTGCTCGAACTTGCAAGGGTCTTGTGCATGCCGACTCGACTGCCTTAGGATCACATGAGCAGGTTCCCTGGAGCTTGTATGATTCTATATCTATACGGGGCATGCACATCCTCCCTGGCTCTTACAATCTATCTGACTTTTCTTCTGCAATGGTCCCTGAGCCCTGGGTGAGTGAAGCTTAACATAGGAGTCCTGCAGATCTTCGTGATTTTTGAAGGAAAGTAGTGTCCACATTTATTGATGCAGAAACAGTGACTGGGGGGTGTTAATGGGTAGAGGAATCAGAAGGCAAACGAGGATCTTCTAACTTCTCAGAGCACGGAAAGAATCATGGAAGAGGGAGTATATTTTGTCAACCTTAAGCATATCCAGACGTACTTTAGTTACTATATTTAACATATTAAACATAATATATTGAAATTAATTAATGAACTGGTTAATTATACATTAATTGTATTATACGTTAATTATACATTAGTTGTATACATGCTTCTTTATGTAAATGTGGGCAGGTCTGTGTCACTGAGAGCTGTGGCAGTCCGAGGACAACTTTCAGGAGTTGATTCTGTCTACCATGTGGGCCCCGGGACTCTAGGTCAGATCGTCTTGTTCTCAAGTACTTTATCCATTGAATTTTCTTGCTGGCATATTTAAAGACAAAGTCTCACTGTGTAGTCCTGGCTGACCTGTAACTGTCTATGTAGATCAGGTTGACCTTGAACTCATGGAGATCTACCTGCTTGAGTCTCTCAGGTGCTAGGATTAAAGGCATGCGCTGCCACATCCTGCACATAATTTATTTTTAATGTGAGCTGAAGATGGCACAAGTTCCAAGGTCATCCATGTGGAGTTCCCTTGGGGCCCAGTGTGAACTGCATAGCTCTTCAGCCTAAGCCTCCCTGGGTACAATAACCTCAGTGCAATAAAATCAGTTTGCATACTTGGTATGCTTTGCCTTAAACCACCAGCTTCATTGTGTATCCTCAGAAACATGAACTGTCCTAGGAGACTATTTTCTCTGTCAGCTAAGGGAGTATGCCACTGAGGAACAGCCAAACAGCCCTCCAAGGTTTCAATGTGAGGATTCTCAGGCAGTTTTGATAGGGGGTGTGGGTGGTGCTGTTCTTCCTCACTGTCTGCTTTGGTCTCTGTGGCTTTCTGTCAGTTCAGGTTTTGCCTCTCTGTAACCCTTGCTTGCCTTGTGTCTCCTATATTTAATTTTTGTTGTTTCTCTTTTTCCTCTCACATTACGTGTGACTTTGATTTCCTGCATAATTATCACTGTTAGATTTAAGAGACTTATAATTGATGAGGAAATGGATTCTTTACGAAATTTTGGCTTTTTCAGTGTAGGAATGGTTTGTTTTTGACAGGTCGTCTCCTCATTCGCCCATGCTTAGCCGACACCTTGTGTGCTGCTGCTCAGGGCCTCCTTCCTGCGCGAATGCCCTAGGGCATTCCTCTTCAAATAACTGCATTTATAGAGCTGGTATGCTAATACCTCCTAGTGACTCTGGCAAGACGGTGGGATAGGAGACGGCGCCAGCAGGGGTCAGTCTCACCCAGGAGAACAGGAGAGTTGGTTTCCTTGTCCTTTTTCACTTTAGAGTAACTTGCTTTTTTGAATGAAACTTTAAAGAAACAAAGCTAAGTTCGTGTATGTTTTAAGCAAACTCTTGGTTTAAAAAGAAAAATCATCTCAGTATGATATAGCTCCAGGGTCTCAGGCCGATTATTCTTTTGTTAAAAACTCCGATTGGCATACAATTTTATTATTTTATGAGCGTCATTTAGTAGGTGATTAATTTTAATTTTCCTTGAAGGTGATTGATTTGTAGAGTGTCCCCTGGTTGTGCACAGCACAGTCCAGTGCCTGGAATTTTAAGTTAAGAGAACATGTACAGAAGAGAGTTGTCTAAAGATTCACAGATATGAAGGAGGGGATCAGAATTAGGACCAAATCAAGATCCAAAGTGGGGAGGTCCCCACTGAGCCTGAGCATCGGGCTGCTCTCATAGTCTAGAGCTCCTAGTGGCTCTCCTGACCCCAGGTGCTGTCTGGAACCAGAGCTCCATTCTCCCAGACTCCAGAAGGCTGTCAGCATCTGTCCACTTTCACAAGTGATTATCTTTAGTGTCAATCGCATAGCAATGAAGCAGAGTGTCAGAGTGTCGGCTTGTAGGGAGGCTGTAAAGATGATCACACAAACGAAGGGAAGAAACTCTCAAGCACAGCTAGATGGCAGAGGCTGGACATGCTTGCTGGCTCCAGTTGGTGAGCAAGCAGCCACACTGAGAGGGGCACGGAGAACTTGCTGTTTACTTGGTCACTTAGAAAGCACCTTGTCCATCTTGGAGCTCAACTAAGTTGCAAGTAAGAAATAAGTCTGTTTTTCATTTTTGTGGCTCTGAATAGATTGCAAAGATGGTTGAACTCTGCTGTTCTCTCTCCCTTTTATTAATAGAGATCACCAGCCAGTGACAGCTACAATTTTAGGCCAAGGATAGAAGCACAGGGTAGTTTTGTAGAGGGAAAAATGCTTGCTAACGTTAGCCGATAAAACTAGGTTTTATCATGGGGACCTCAAGGTAACACTCTTTAGAAGTTACTTTCCCCAAAAGTGGCTTAGGAATGTTGGATACATTCACAGGAAACAGCAGTGCATTAGGTGGAAGAGGCTAGGTTGCCATGGTGACTTTGGTTAACAGTAGTGCAATAGAAATAGCATCTTTTCCCATCCTGCTGAAGAGCAGTTCTTGCTGGCCAGCATGAGGAGTGTGGGCTACAGCTAGATGTCATATCCTGAGTCTGCCCTGTGTCTCTCTGCTGAGCAGCCCACTTTCAGTGACTGGAACAGAACCAAGCCCCTCTCTTCCAGTGGGAGCTTCTCTGTGAACTCACAGGAGGCACAACTGATGTTTTCCTTTGTCTAATCCATTATTGTTCCAATCCTCCACAGATATTGATCCTAAATCTGTCTTGGCAACCTTTCTTGTCTGCTTGGAAAACATACTGTGGGAAAGAGAAATTGATCCACAAAGCAAGCTTCTAAAATCAGTTTTGAGATTATTTAACTTTTCAGTAATTTTATGTAAGACAGAAAAGGTTTACTTTCACAAACTTTCAGAAGGGGAAAGAAAATTTTGTGGTATTAATACCATGATTATTTACAGCAAGTATTAATACCATGATTATTTACAACAAAATTACTCTCAGCTCAGCCCACTGAGCCATGTTTTACAATGGGAAGAAAAGGTCACTAGATTCTTGGTCTACAAAGCCACAAACACCTCACCTTGAAGGGTTACATACTCAGTTTCTTTTTCATAATTGCTCTAATATTTCCTCTCATTTCTTGTGCTTTGTGCTCCATCCACATTCCTAGTGAGCTTCAAAGCACTGAAGCTAGCTCTTGGCTGAAGGTCAGGTGTTCCTCCCCTGAGAACTTGGGGGAGGGGGGCTCTTTGGGGGAGCAGGAGAAGCTCTTGTTCACAGGGCTCCATTCTGTTGCCCTAGCAACTTTCTTTCTGGCCTTTGCAGGCTCTACATTGACCTTTTAATTTTCTAACTGGGTAAGTTGGAGACAGTTTGGAATCTAATGAACTGGATTGGAAAAGGGAAAAATTAGAAGGAACTTTTTGTTTGTTTTGGGGTCATCCAAAGCCAAAAACAAAATAAAACAAAAAGTTTTGTTTTATTTTGTTTTTGGCTTTGGATGACCTTGAACTAGTGATTCTCCTGCCTCCATCTCCCAAGTGCTGGAATCACAGGTGGGGAATCACTGCCAAGGTCTAGTTGTTGGAATTAATACAGGATCTTGCCTTGAAGGTGCTCCCAATAAATTTACCCAGCTTTGGTAAATTTACCTTTGAGCACTTAAGTTGGTCATAAGCTAGATGTAATCAAAAAAGTAATGTGCATTTGCCACGTATCAGATTTCATGAAACATGGAAAGTATACAATTTACAAGTTAGAAGCAGAAGTTCAGCCCAAGTCAAATTTAGAACTGGCTTTAATATGGTATGGTGGCCAGATATCCAGGATCTCACAAGGACTGGGTTTGAATGGGTATTAAAGCTACAGTAACATCTTGTTCTTATCTCGGGAAGCATTCTTTTTTTTATTATTTTTTTTAATACTAAGTAATAAGTAATGAACACAAGCATCTTTCATGTAAAACCAATTTGCAAGAGCTATGCCCAAACTTATACAGTCCAAGTTCCCCATTGTCCAGCTGGAGGGGCTTGTATGTACAATCATGTTGATCAAATAAGAGTCAAGTCTATATTGCTGGTGTTTCACAATTCACCCCAATTGCAGCCTTTACATTCTACAGCACCCCCTCTCCTGCAGATTGTTCCCTAGGCTTTAGAAAAGGGGCACAAGCGGGAGAGAACCAAAACAGTCTACTTTCTCTGGAGGTGTTATTTTGGACTCTGATCAGTTCAGACTGTTTCCTTTCATGGGTTGACAGTTTATCGAGTGTATTAGTCACTTTTCTGTTGCTGTGATAAAACACCATGACCAAAGGAACTTATAAAAGGAAGAGTTTATTTGAGCTTGTGATTGACGGTTCCAGGGAATTAGAGTCCATTGTGGTGGGAGGCATGGCGGCTGGAGCAGCAAGCCGAGGGCCACATCTCGCAAAGAGTGACTGGAGACAGCAAGGCTTGTTAACTCACTAAGCCTGCCCTCAATAACGTACTTCCTCTAGAATGGCCACACCTTCTAAGTCCTCCAAGAACAGTGCCACCAACTGGAGACAAATGTCTGAATACTTAAAGCCTATGGAGGACACTCATTCAAACCACCACATCGAGAAATAACCTTTTAATCCTACTAATGAAGCACAAGCAATTAGATATACAGGCATTTAAACAGTACTAATTATTATGGTAGGTTATGTTGGTATAGACACAGATGTTTGGATGGTATGCTAATCCATGAACTATAGCTTTTCTGTAAAAGATGACAAGGTCTTACTGTGGCTTATAACATCTCCTAACCACTAGAGGATGTAAGCGTGTGGCATCAGCCGTGAATTATTCCTCCAAGGAGAGAGCTACTAGCCAATTATATTTGGGATATACAGACATATGGCTGCCACTGCGGCACAGTATTTCCAGGCAGGTGAGGTGTAGCTGATGCTGATGGAGGAGTCTTGCTTGACTCAAGGAGACCAATATTTGCTTTATTGATTTAGTGGCCTTTGGTAACATTCTCTGGCATTCCAGAGACCAACTGTACACTTGCAAGTGTGGTCTCAATACATCTTTCCCATGCTTACACCAATTCTTCAACAGCAGGGCCTTACCGCCTCTCTTCTTGCAGGTATCCCAGTTTACAGGCAAGAAGCCTTTACCTTTTTGGGGGCTTGGATTCCCTAGCCAACATCTCCTTGGCAAAATAATCCATTTCTGATATCAGAGCTCACCTGTATTAATATATTTTGCTTAATTACACAGCTTATAAAGACTTTAGTATTATATTTGGCTCTGAATAGAGAATTATCAGGAAATATTCTTATTAGAACCATCTCCTACAAGAAAAAAATGTTATATTAAAAAAGATTGAGGTGTGGGTGGAGTCTCTCAGCCAGCACAGCAGCAGTGGGGTGCAGAGGGGGCCTGCATGTGGAGAGTCAGCAGCACCCAGGTGAAACCACACCCCTCTTGCATGATTGGCATGGGCAGAATCTCCCAGCCAGCACAGCAGCAGCAAGACACAAAGGCAGGCAAAAGGAGCAAATCTGCCCCCCCCCACCCCTTGTCCCAGTGGGAATAGAGGTAGGGAGTCCAAGGAGCAAGTAAATAGAAGAAACAGGAGCCTTCCACAACTCCAGTCCTAGCACACTAGGTTAGGGAGAACAGTCAAATTAGAAGAACTGGCTGGAGGGAAATGGACTGAGTGTAGCGGTCAGTAGTGAACCGACCTGGTCATCACCTATCCAATTTCTGGAAAAACTTCAGAACAGAAAGGGAAGAGTTAGCTAGACCTTCCAATATATAACCAAAAGTGAAAATTCTGAAACCTATACCAGCTAGCACTTCATAAAGAAAACATCTGAAGGAAACAAGCAAAGCAAGCCTCCAAAGTAATGAAGAAAAAGTTGAGATTCACATCAGAATACAAACAATGAAACAAACCAACATGGCAAAAACCAAAAACAAAAAAGGGAAAAACACAGAATAAATCCACACCAAACTCTACCAGTCCTATGAAAGATTCCTACAGTGAGATTTCCCTAGAAACAACCCGAGACACAGATATTAGAAGAACAATCTTAGACATACTCAAAGAAATCAAGGAATATAAAGAACAAATCAAAGAACTAAAGGGAGAGAATGACAAACTCAGGAAGGAACTAGAGGGAGAGAATGACCAAACTCTGGAAGGAAGTGGAAAACTGAAGAGATGCCAGGCTGAAGTGAAAAAGGAAACAGACCAGAGAAGCAAGGAGCTACAAGAAGAGAATGACAAGCTCCAAAGGGAAATGGAAAATCTAAAGAAATCACAGGATGAAATGAAAAGGAAAATCGAATACTCACCCAGTCAACAGGAAAGAATGGGAGAAAGCATCAGGAACAGATTGGAGGAAGCAGAAAATAGACTATCAACACTGGAAGACAAAGTGGAAGAACTAGAATGCTCAAGTAAAGATTATGAAAAATTAAAAAAAACCCACAAGAGTGGAAAAATCAGGAAATGTGGGACATTATGAAAAGACCAAAACTCTATATCATAGGGATAGAGGAAGGAGAAGAATCCCAAGACAACAGTATTGATCAAATCTTCAACAGAATAATAGAAGAAAATTTCCCTAAACTGAAAAAAGATAAATACAAGAAGCACATAGAACACCAAATAGACAAGATCAGAAAAAAATACTCTCCATGCCATGTCATAGTTAAAACTCTAGACGCCCAAAACAAAGACGAAATACTGAAAACAACGACAGAAAACAACAAATTACTTATAAGGGGAAACCCATAAGAATTACAGTGGACTTTTCAATGCAAACTATGAAAGCCAGAAGAATGTGGCCCAAAGTATTCCCAGCACTAAATGACAATAGATGCCAACCCAGATTACTATCCCCAGCAAAAATGTCAATCATAGTTTAAGGAGAAAGAAAAATCTTCCATGACATAAATGAAAGAATACATGTCCATTAAACCAAGTCCAGAAAATACTTGAAGCAATTCAAAGAACAGAAGAAAGGATCAACTATCCCCAAACAGTGAGACAGAGAAACTAATAAAAGTATAACTATGGAAATACAAATCTAGACCAAGAATGCAAACAGAAAATAAGATGAAAAGAAGCAACACACATCTCTCAATAATAACCTTAAATGTTAATCAGATTAATTCCCCAATCAAAAGACATAGACTGGGAGAATGGATTAGAAAACAGAATCCATCTATATTCTGTCTACAGGAAACACATCTCACCTTCTAGGATAGGCACCAACTTAAAGTGAAAGGATGGAAAAAATATTCCAAGCAAATGGAACCAAAAAGCAAGCAGGAGTCGCTATTTTAATATCAGACAAAATAGACCTCAAAGTAAATCTAATCAGAAGAGACATAGAGGGCCATTACATCCTTATCAAAGGAACAATTAATCATGAAGATATCACAATCATAAATATATATATGCACCAAATTCTGGTGCACCTAAATTAATAAACACAATCCTGCAAGACCTTAAGGCACAGATTAATCCCAACACACTAATAGTGGGGGACTTCAATACCCGACTGAACACTTTGGATAGGTCAACTGGACAAAAAAATAGAGAGACATCTG
This sequence comes from Rhizomys pruinosus, assembly GCA_009823505.1. Taxonomy (NCBI): domain Eukaryota; kingdom Metazoa; phylum Chordata; class Mammalia; order Rodentia; family Spalacidae; genus Rhizomys; species Rhizomys pruinosus. Next base: position 794,456 of record VZQC01009966.1, read on the forward strand.
AACTGAACAATACAGTACACAAAATGGACCTCACAGACATCTACCAAACATTTTACCCAAACACCCAAATATACTTTTTACTCTGCACCACACAGAAACTTCTCTAAAATCGACCACATACTGGGACACAAAACAAACCTCAACAAATACAAAAGGATTAAAATAATTTCATGCATTCTATCAAACTACATGGCAATAAAGCTCAATGTCAACATCAGGATAAGACTTACTACCTACAAGAACACATGCAGACTAAACAACACACTACTGAATAATGAATGGGTCAAGGAAGAAATAAAGTAGAAATAAAAGCATTCTTGGAACTAAATGAAAATGACAAGATTACACAACAAAATCTTTGGGATACTCTAAAAGCAGTCCTAAGAGGGAAGTTTATAGCCCTGGGTTCCTACATTAAAAAAACTGAAAGAGCACAAATAACCTAACACTGCAGCAAAAAACACTTGAGAGACAACAACAAAGGAACTCTAAACCCAACAGACAAGAAGAAATACAAAAATCAGAGGAGAAATCAATTAAATGGAAACAAAGGAAACAATACAAAGAATCAATGAATCCAAAAGTTGGTTCTTTGAAAGGGTAAACAAGATACAGAGACCTCTAGCCCAGTTAAACTAATGAAAGAAAGAGCAACTCCAAATCAGTAGAATTTGTGATGAAAGGGAAAACATTACAACAGACAAAAGATTCAGACAATTATATGGGAATACTTCAAAAACCTATACTCTACTAAATTTGAAAACTTAAGAGAAGTGAATGAATATTTGAAATCCTGGGAATCAACAAAGCTTAACCAAGAAGAGATTGACAGTTTAAACAGACCCATAACATTTGAGGAAATTGAAGATGTGATAAAAAACATTCCAACTAAAAAATGCCCACACCCAGATGGTTTAAGCAGAATTCTATAAAACATTTAAAGAAGGCTTATAGCCATCACTTCTCAAACTGTTCAGAAGAATACAAACAGAAGGAAATCTCCCAAATTCCTTCTATGAGGCCAGCATCACTCTAATACCAAAACAATGCAAAGATACAACCAAAAAAGAAAACTATAGATCCATCTTATTAATGAACATGGATGCAAAAATTCTCAACAAAATACTTGCAACCACATATCAAAAAGATCATCCATCATGACCAAGTTGGATTCATACCAGAGATGCAGGAATGGTTCAACATACTTAAGTCAAGAAATATCATAAAACAGAAACCACACGATTATCTCAATCAGTGCTGAAAATGCCTTCAACAAAATCCAACATCCTTTCATGCTTAAAGTCCTAGAGGGAATTGGACTGGAGGGATCATATCTCACTGAAATCAAAGACATATACAAGAAGCCAACATCATCCTAAATGGAGAAAAGTCAGAAGCATTCCCCTTAAAGGCAGGAACATAGCAATGCTGCTCACTATCACCACTCCTCTTCAATATAGTGCTTGAAATGCTTGCTAGGACAATAAGACAAGAAAGGGAAATTAAAGGAGTACTAATTGGAAAAGAGGAAGTCAAAATATCCCTTTCTGCAGAAGATATAATAGTTTACCTAACGGATGCTAAAAACTCCACCAGAAAACTCCTAGAAATGATTAAGAGCTTCAGTAAAGTGGCAGGATACAAAATTAACTTGCAAAAATCAGTAGCCTTTCTTTATATCAACAACAAGCAACTGAAGAAGGAATACAAGGAGACCTTCCCACTCACAAAGGCCTCAAAAACAATAAAATACCAAAGAATAAACCTAACAAAAGACACCAAAGATCTCTTCAACAAAAATTTTAAACCCCTGAAGAAGGAGATTGAAGAAGACGTCAGAAGATGGAAAGACCTCCCATGCTCATGGATTGGAAAAATTAATAGAGTAAAAATGTCCATTCTACCCAAATTAATATACAGATTCCATGCAATTCCAATTAAAATCCCCAAGATTTTCTTTACAGGCTTGGAAAAAAGTCCTTAAATTCATATGGAAAACAAAAGACTCTGAAAAGCCAAAGCAACCAACCCTGAGTGAAAAGAGCAATATAGGGGGATCACTGTACCAGACTTCAGACTATAAAAATAGCCTGGTACTGGCACAAAAACAGACCTGTAGACCAATGGAACAAAATTGAAGATCCAAACTTGAGCACACACAGTTTCAGCTACCTCGTATTTGACAAAAGGGCCAAGAAAACTCAATGGAGGAAAGACAGCATCTTCAGCAAATGGTGTTGGCAAAACTGGATTACTACTTGTAGACAAATAAAACTAAACCCCTACCTCTCACCCTATAAAAAAATCAACTCTAGGGGCTGGAGAGATGGCCTAGCGGTTAAGAGCACCGACTGCTCTTGCAGAGGACCCAGGTTCCATCCCCAGCACCCACATGGCGGCCAAGAACCGTCTGAAACTCCAATTCCAGGAGAACTCCAGTTCCAGGGGAATCCGACACCATCTTCTGACCTCCTCGGCATTGCACGACACGGGGGCACAAACCTGCATGCAGACAGTACATTCCTAGACATACAGAAATAAATAAATAAAATAAAAAAAGAACCAAATTAAAAAAAATCAGCTCCAAATTGATCAAAGACCTCAATGTGAAATCTGAAACTCAAAGGTGATAGAAGAAAATGTTAGCAGCAGACTACAAGACATAGGTGTAGGAGACTTCCTAACTCAGACAGCAGTTGCACAGGAAGTGAGGTCGACAATTGACAAGTGGGACCTCATTAAGCTCAAAAACTTCTGTATGGCAATAGAAACAATCAGGGAAGTGAAGAAAAAACCCACAGAGTTGGAGGAAACCTTTACCACTGATACATCTGATAAATCATTAATTTCCAGAATATATGAACTACTCAAAAAACAAAGAAGAAAGAAAACGAATGACTCACTCAAAAGATGGAGTAAAGATGTGAACAGAGACTTCACAAGTGGAATTAGTGATGGCTGAGAAACATCTTAAAAAGTGTTCAATGTTGCTAATAATTAAGGAAATGCAAATTGAAACCACTTTAAGTTATCATCTCACTCTGATAAGACTGGCTAGGATCAAGAAAACAAATGATACCAAATGCTGGAGAGGTTGTGGGGAAAGGGGAACACTCATCCACTGCTGGTGGGAATGTAAACTCATATAACCACTATGGAAAGCAGTGTGGAGAACCCTCAAGAGACTCAAAATGAGCTTGCCACCTGACCCAGCCATACTACTCCTGGGTATATACCTACAAGACTCATCCTACTACAGAGATACATGCACAGCCATGTTCATTGCAGCTCTCTTTACAATAGCAAAGAGCTGGAACCAACCCAAATGCCCCTCATCCAATGAGTGGATAGAGAAAATGTGGTACATCTACACAACTGAGTTCTATGCAGCTGTAAAGAAAGATGACATCATGAACTTTGCAGGTAAATGGATGGAACTAGAAGATATTATGCTAAGTGAAGTAACATAGTCCCAGAAAAGCAAATGATGAATGGTATACCACATTTGTGGATGTTAGCACCAAGCACCAAGTTGTAAGGCAAACTGAACAACATCAGAGTTATATACTCCTTTCCCTGAAAGCAACTGTGCTCTTATAATATAAATCCCTTAACAGGCTCTAGAATTAACCCACCACTCTTTTAGAGACTTTGTAATCTTGGTATATGGGTGGAGGATATATAGGCATATTTTAGAGTAATATAAATTTAAAAAGGAAAAATGTGAATCCTGAAATATGATATGGAAATGACAGTTTGTGAACACATGATATACTTTTAGTATAGGTGTGACATATATACATGCATATGTTGAAGTAATTCAGATTGGAGGGAACAACAACAGCAGAGGAACTGGGACAGGAAACCAACTGAAACAGTAAAGTTCCCCCAAGGATGATAATCCTCTGCTTTGAAAATATTTGAAAAGAACCAGAAAAAGATACAGGGCAGGAATGGCAGGGTGCATGAACTCAGGTCGGGTGGGGGACATGGAAGGGGAGATAAGTCTAGATTAGACTGGAAAATGATGTATGAAATGCACAAAACTTCAATAAAAATGTTAAAAAAAGATTGAAACATGAGTCAGTTTTCAGTATTGCAGAATGGTGAAAAGCCAAGTCTGTGCCTCTTGCTTGGATATTTTATTGAATAAAGACTTAAAAAATTAAGAAAACCCCACCGATAGGGGTTACCCTCACTCGTTGGATTAGCCAGTCCATAACCATAACGATGGATATAATTCTGTTGCAGAAATGTGACCTGTGTTTCACTGAGTTGCTAAGGCTGTGTTGTAGGCTCCTGAAGAAAAGAAGTTACAGACTTCTTAACAATTAAAATATCTTTTTCTTAGTGATAATCTAAAACTATTGCAAGTATTTTTGCATAATACTCAGCAGTGCAGTATTCTCAGAACTATTTTAAATTGTTTTATACTTACAACTTATGTAAATTCAGAACAGACACTGAAGACTTGAGATAGTAATGCATTTCAGGTGCACTTAGAGGCCGCTCACAGGTCTGTGTTGTTGAGCATCAGTGTCCAGTTGTCAGCTGGCTGGCTGCATTGTGAGGGATCTCACAAAGACCGGGAAAACCAGAGGCCAGGTAACCTCAGCTGGCTTGAACACTTTTTCTTTTCTCCTCTTACTCTCCGACTTTTTCAAGTGCTTCCTCTTTTATTCCTCCATTAGTCACCATCTCTACTCATTTTTTTTCTCCTTCTGTCATACCATTCCTGGGTTTTATTTCCATGTGAATGTGTGTGTGTGTGTGTGTGTGTGTGTGTGTGTGTGTGTGTGTGTGTGTATAAAATCTTGTAGACTGGGAAGGGTTTCTTACTATGCTCACTAAAATTGCTGACCATGCTCTGTGGAGATCTTGATTACACTTAATCTGCATTTCAATCTCCAGCATTAATTCGAATTTCAACCTCCCTCATTTTACTTCAGATCAGTGCTGTTGCATGCCTAATCCTCTCTAAGCATGGAGCTGGAAGAAGGGCAAAAGTTTTTAGCAATTACCAAATCATAGTGAAGTGTTCTTGTTAGATTGCTTGGGGAAACAGGGCAATTTGAAGGTTTTCTTCTCACTTAAAAAAACATTTTTGCAGGGCTGGAGAGATGGCCCACTGTTTAAGAGCACTGGCTGTTTTTACAGAGGGATCCGGGTTTGAGTCCTAGCAAGCAGATGGCAGCTAACAGCTGTCCCTAATTCCAGTTCCAGGGGATCTCACACTCTCTTCTGACCTTCACAGGTATTGCATGACATGGGTGCACTTTCATACATGCATGTGATACACTCATACACATTAAATAAAAATAATAAATAAAAAATATTTTTGCTTTTTGAGTATCAGTGCTCAGTTTTAAACATCCACTGAGGATGTTGTCATTTTATCACAAAACTTCAGTTAGATCTCTTCCTATTTTTCTGAGACATATCACCCGAATATCCAGAGGAGACATAAGAACAGTGTAGTCTTTCCTGGCCTCCTTTGGGGCTGTGATTTTCTTAGGTTGGGCTTCTCAGACACCTGTGAGTGTCTTCCAGGCTAGTAAGTACTGACATTAAGAAAGCAGAGATATCTAAGGCCCAAGCATCCGTGGGCTTGCTCTTTACTCTTGAAAAGCAAGAACAAAACTGATGGAACAGGGACTTTTGCAAGGTTCCTCAATCCAGAGGGTCAGTATTTTCATTAGCTTGGCTCTTGCTACCCTTGAAAGTCTGAATTGTCTCCCAGCGTGAGCGAGCCCTGGGTCTCTTTATTGACTGTTAAGTGTGCCAACTGAGAGACCAGATTTTTTTTTAAACAAATGAGTGTTTATTTTTCTATGTATATTTCAAATGCTTCGAAAGCCATACAATCTATTGGTAAGGCAGTAGACACTGCTTGAAGGTCTATTATTATTATTATTATTATTATTATTTATTAATTTTTTAAACTTTTTATTTAGAAGTAATTTCAAATTTATATAATATTGCTGAATAAGACTAGTATAAATAAATGCATTTAACTGGTTACAAGGGTTAACATCTTAGTGACGTCTACCCTCCTTGCTATACCAGATGTTCACCCTCCTTTCTACTCCTTTGTCCCTCTCATAGATAGGCACACGCAATAATGTGTGTGCACACATTAGCATATTCAGGGATGCTGTCAATTTGATTAAATATGATTAAATAACTTCTTTCATCTAATTTATATTTTAATTTTCCACTGTCCCAATAATGTTCACTGTAGCTTACATTTTTATATTTTTTCAATTTGTTTAACTTCACAAAGGATATTGCAGACTTCAGCTGAGTGGTGCGGTTTCAAGGCCACTTACATGGGAAGCTCACGGATTTCCTGTGTTGTCGTCGATCAGCTGGTTGGCTCCACTGTGAGATCTTGACTATAAAAAGCTCTCATTTTAGTACAAGATCTCAAGATCTGGTCAGGAGCGTCTCCCGAGTCTCTAAAAACATTTCCACAGCCTTGCCCTTCGTTATGTCATTCAAGATTTTGAGGGGAAAATCTCCCCTGACTGCCAATGCTTCCTCGTGATTGCTCCATCAGATGTGGCCCTGGCCAAATGGGCGAGCACGTCAGCGATCCCATCTATCCTTCATCAATAATGTGTTCACATGGAGGATTCTAGCCTGAGCCCATCTTTGCTTGGAGAGTAACAAATCCATATGGATCTGCTTCTGTCCTTTCCATAATTTCTGGCCAGCCTGGCGCATCGGCTGTAGTGAGAACTCTCTCACGTGTGGGGTAGGTGTATGTCTTAGTCTACTCTGCTGCTCTGTGCTCTAAGAAGATGATATAGACTGGGAAGCTTAGGAATGGTAGAAACATATGGCTCATAGCTCTGGATGCTTGAAGGTCTAATAAGGCTGAAGCAGCAGTAATGTCTGAGTCCTGTTAGGCCTTTTCTTCATGGAGGTGCCTTTGGTGTCTTCTCATGACAGAAAGGACTGTAAAATCCCTTCAGCCTCTTTTTATAATCCCATTCATTAGGAGCCTTTTGAGGTCTATGTGGAATATAGACATACACACTCAGACCTGCTCGCGGTTTGCTGTGTGAATTCATAATTCCCATTGCCCTGCTCCATCTCTGCTGGCCTGTAATTGTTATTCTCACTTAGTTCAGTGCTTAGATTATTCTAGATTTAGCCAGCAGCTGTCCTTCCAAGCTGGCTCTGTGTGCCTGTGTCATACATTTATTCTCTTTGCCAGCATATCCTTATCTTCTGATGTAACAGCATGTTCTGGAACCTTGATTTCAGCCATCCCTCCAAGGATCTCTGGTTCCTTTTAGTGAGAATGATGTTAAAGACCAAAATCTATGTCCTTGCTCTATTCATTTCTACAGGATGTCTCTTTCCAGACTTTTCTAGTTGGGAGAGCCAGAAATACATGCATATGAATATGTATATATGCATATGCTTATACATAGCATACACATATAGATATTCAAGAATACATGCCTCTACACAAACACATCCACATTTAGATAATGTAAGTCTGCATTGGTATCCAGCTCCTCTTCATTGCCTTCTGTGTAAATTTGGCTTTACTTGACTGTGATCATTTGCCCAAATTAGCCCAGACTAACCACCCCAGGTGGCAAGTAATACCTAGAACTTTACAACCAGAGCTTGTTATCCAGGTCTTTTTGATGTTATTTTAAGATAAACCAGCTACATTGTAGCTGAGGCAAAGTTATTTTTGTCTTAAACCATAAACACATCCTTCTCTCTAATGCAAATTGTAGGAATCCAACCAGGAACACATGTCCATCAATCACCCAGAAATTGTAGTCTGTGCAGTCCTGGGCCTGTCTGTGTCCCACAGCAGCACAGAGGGGGTCCTTACACACTTGGACTGGTTGTTCCAGAAAATGATTCTTGTTTGAGGCTTGCTTGATCTTTCTCTCACAGTGACTCATGACTTCTAAAAGCATCAGCACACCTTTTCACTTACTCAGTCCTAGAATACATTTAGATAATTCTAAGAATGGCTTTACCCACATGTATTACCAAAAGTAACCTTGCTGGAATGAATCTGGGAGCTGCAATTTCTAGTTCTCTTATCTTCCTACCCTGCCCAGGACGAAGGCATGGAGAGCTTGTAGTGAAGCCATGTCTGCAGGTTCCTCACCCCGGGTTTAGGAGTGATACTGGCCTCCTGCTATGATTATAATTTTCACATACAGTCAGGTCAATTTGCTGCAGAGTCTTGTCTTCTTACCCTTATTAACTTTGTTTGATAGCCGAGGAAGTTTTATTTATGTGTAAGAATATTATTCTCCTTAAATTTACTTCTTATTTTACAAGTTCGTGCCTGTATATGATATATTTCGATCACACTCCCCCAATTATCCTCCTTTTTCTTCTTTTTATTGAAGTTTTGTGCATTTGATACAATGCTTCTTCATCATATTTAGGCCCATTCCCCTCCCTGCCCCCACCCCACCAGAGCTCATGCATTCTGCCATACATGTCTTGTATCTTTTTCTTATTATTTTTAAAGTTTTTCTATGCAGAGATTTACTGTTTTGGGCAGTTTACTGTTCAGTCAGTTCTTTGACCCAGTTCTTTTGTTGTTGTTATTCCATCCAATTTGTATTGCTCCAAAATATGCATATATATGTCACACATATATGAAAATTATGATGTCTGAAAATAAACTATATGTTAATTCCACAACATGTTTAGGAATTTACATTTTGACAGTAGAGTTGTATGCAGCTAAGGAAAAATATTACTTTGCATCCCTACATTACATAGCAAGTTGATAAGTAACGAGTATTATATTTACTAAAAAAGAAGGAAAGAAGAAAAGAATTCTTCAGTTTGCCTTACAAATAGAGATTTGGCACTAGGATACCATACCTCGTTTGTTTTTCTGGGACTGTGCTACTTCACTTAGATGATATCTTCTAGCTTTATCCATTTACCTGCAATGTTAATGAGGTCATCTTTCTTTACCGCTGCATAGAACTCCATTGTGCACATGTACCACATTTTCTTTGTCCAATTGTTGGTTGAGGGACTCTTGGGTTCCTTCCAGCTCTTTGCTATTGTGAAGAGAGCTGTAATAAACATGGCTGTGCATGTATCTTTGTGGTAGGATGAGGCTTGTGGGTGTATACCCAGGAGTGGTATGACTGAGTCAGGAGGTAGGCTCATTTTGAGTCTTTTAAGGGTTTTCCACACTGCTTTCCATAGGGGTTGTACAAGTTTGCATTTCCACCAGCATTGAGTAGATGAGTGTTCCCCTTTCCCCACAACCTCTCGAGTATTTGGTATCCTTTGTTTTCTTGATCATAGCCAGTCTTATACTCCTCCTGCCAAACTCCTTCTTCCCATTCTTACTTTCATACTTTTATTTTTTGTGCATTTAATTATAGTTTCTGCATGAGCATAGGCAGTAGGTTATCTGAGCAAGGGTGACCACTGCTGGTTACACCACTAAGGAAGAAGACTCTCCTGCCCATTAACCACAATCTGCCTGTGGCTCCTCAAGAAGGGGTGGGGCCTCATCAGTTTCCCCTTATCTATGATGGAAAGTGATAGAATGCAAGTGTGGTGGCCATAAGCTTCAAGTATTCAGACATTTTGCCCCAGTTGGTGGTGCTGTTTTGGAAGATCTTAGAAGATGTGGCCATGCAGGAGGAAGTAGGTCACTGGGGGCAGGCTTAGAGAATTCAACAAGCCTTGCCAGTCTCCAGTTGGTCTCTATGCTTCCTGAGCTCACTGGAAAATGTGAACCTCAGCTTTCTGCTCCAGCTCCTGCCACCATGCCTCCCTGCCACCCATGGACTGTAATTCCCTGGAACTGTCAATCATAAGCTCAAATAAACTCTTCCTTTTTTTTTTTTTTTTTTGTTTTTTTTTTCAACCGGCTCTCCCTTTCGATCCAGCGCTCCTGAAACTTGCTATGTAGACCAGGCTTTTTTTTTTTTTGAACTCACAAAGATCTTGCCTGCCTCTGCCTCGCCAAAATACTAGGATTAAAGGGTGTGCACCACCACAACCCATCTACTAAACTCTTTCCTTTTTTAAGTTCCTTTGGTCATTGTGGTTTTATCACAGAAACAGAAAAGTGACTAATGTAGCAGGGAGCCACTTCTGCTGTGCAGCTGCCACATCCTGTCCTGAAGACAGTGTTTGATGGAACTGTTTCCCATCCCGAGTTCCTATGTTCCTTCTGCACCTCTGTACCTCTTGTGTGACCTTCCCCGTGCACTTTTTTTTTAGTTAAACATTAACTTGGTTCCAAAAGTAAACAAGTAGGAGCAGGTGGACTCAGAAATGCCCCTCCTCTCTATCTCCTCCCACTCTCCTCACCCTCTCCCTTTTCTAGCCAACCAGCATCATCTTGGCATCCATTGTGTAGCTGCTACTAGAGCTATTCAACGAACCCCTATGACTGCATCTAGAATTTCTCAGCTATGTTTTAATGTCACACTGAATAAACTTTTGTATGCATTTTCAAATTGTTGAAGGGAAATCTTTAGGCTAATGACTAGGGTTAAGGATAGATCACATGCAATTTTGCTAGGTGTCCCTAAATTCCCTTGTGTGGAGTTTGTAGCATTTTGTAGCCTGAACAACAATTCCTAATTATCATATGGAAGTCCTGCTTCCTCACTCCCTCAGCAATAACTGGACTGTGAAGTTTGTGGATTTTCCCCCAATCTGATTGCTGAGAAGTAGTATCTCATACTTTTAGTTAATCTGCACCATTATTAGTGAAGTTGAATGTCTTTTCATATGCTTCAGAAAAAATTCCAATTTCTCTTTCTGTAAGTTGCTGGCTCATATTTTTCACCCATTCATCTATAGGAGTTTACCCTCAATTTGGTATAAGTGGAATATTAGCACTTTGTCTGTGACACATCAATATCACACATATTGCAAAATCTTTCTTAGGTTGTATTTTGTTATTTGACATTACCTATTTTCCTTTTATCCTTGAAACTTAGAATGTTTTTTTCATTTAGTTCAATTTATCACTCTTTTCTCTAATCACATCTGGATTTGGAGTTTTAATCACAGTTAGAGGCCTTTTCATATTTTCATGTTAGAGAAATATACTCATCCTTCCTTCCTGTATTTGTGTGGTTTCATTTTTTACATTCAGATCCTGGATTGATGTGGAATTTATTTCTAAGCCATGTGACAAACTGATTAAATTTGACTTTTTCCCAAATAGATAACTTGTTGTTCAACATAATTTAGAAAAGCTGATCATCTCTCTAATAATTTGAGTTATACCAGCAAGATTCTCATATGCAAGATTCGGGATGTAGTTATGTTCTGTTGTTTTCACATGCATACATACATACATACGTACATATGTAGGTACATACGTACATACATGCTTTACATATGTATATATATATATTTAAGTTTTATTGATTTTATGTATATGAGTGTTTTGCCTGCAGGGATGTAAGTGCACCCATGTGTGCAATACTCACAGAAGCCAGAAGAGGTCGTGGGATTCCCTGGAACTAGAGTTACAGATGTTTGTTAGCTGTCCTGTGGGTGCTGGAATCTGAATCTGGGTTTTCTGCAAGGGCAGCCCGTGCTGTTAACTGCTGGGCTGTCTCCAGCCCCCATATGTGTATATTTTAATCTAGCATAAATGAAAATATATAAGTCCACACACAAACACACATATGTATGTAATATGTATATTTGTGTATGTATGTGATATGTATGCAAGATAAATTAAGCTTCCTGTATTGTCATTCCTGAGATTAAGATTAAACCATCATTGGAGGATGTCTCCGTTCCAGTGACTGGTGCTGGCAGTAGGCCCAGCAGCAGTGTGCTCCCATGTCTCCAGATCCAGTGAACACAGAACTGAAATGCTGGCTCCTGAGTTCTGTGCTTAAGAGTGCTCTGAGAGACGGCAGTAGCGGGTTGGTATTTAATCCATTTATCATGCACAATAAAGATGGAATATAGGACATTGGATTCCTTTTTAAAATTTTATTTATTTTATGTGTATGATTGTTTGCCCTGCATCCATGTAAGTGCACTGTATGTGTGTAATGCCCGTGGAGGCCAGAAGATGACATCAGATCCCCTGGAACTGGAGTTACAGATGGTTATTAGCTGCCATGTAGATGCTGGGAAATGAACCCAAGTTCCTGTGCAAGAGTAGCCAGTCCTCTTACCTGCTGAGCCATCTCTCCAGCCTCTAGGATTCCTTTTGAAAAAGTGTGGTTTTAGAGGAAAAGTGGCAGCTTGTCTGTGGCAAATATCCAGGTGGCACATAAGTAGCTCGGGGGCTGGAGCAATGGCTCAGTGGTTAAGAGTGCCTACTGCTCTTGCAGAGGCCCCAGATTTGATTCCCAGCACCCACATGGAGGCTAAAAACCATCTTTAATCCGGGTCATGGTGGCGCACACTTTTAATCCTAGCACTAGGGAGGCAGAGGCAGGTGGATCTCTGTGAGTTCAATGCCAGCCTGGTCTACAGAGTCAGTTCCAGGCCAGCTGGGGCTATAGGGAGATGCTGTCTCAAAAAAAAAAAAAAAGAAGGTAGATCATAGTTAAATTTTCCCATGGTGGTACACACAAAACATGAGGGTTAGGGCTCTTTGTATTTTCTCTTATGTATTTATTAAGTGGCTAAGAATTCTTGGTGACTTTTTTAAATGACAAACCCTCATTTATTTCACAATGATAAACAGCTACTGCGATTCTATGAAGTTTAGAAGTTATAGAAGTACATTTGCTTAGTATTACACATTTTATGACATTGCTTCAAATGCTGCCTCCTACTACCTGGAAAATTAGAAATTCTGTCATATTCTTTCAGAACCAGGGATCAAAATGGTTATGCATGAATTGAGTAACTGATCCAACTGCCCAGCAAGCTTTGACTGGATATTTGGCTGTACTCTGTTAGAGGTTATATAGAACATGTCTTCCATTTAAACTGAATCTTCTCAGAAAGACTTGTTCTCTGACCACTCCTTTTGCTGGTACATTAGGGTGCATTGTGGGTCTGATCTTTGTTATGAATGCTCTCTACAAATAAAATTCCAGCCAAGCAGTGTGTCCCTGTGCACATTTTACTATGCAAGGGTAAAGCCCTAGTGTGGGGAGCATGCAGCTGGCACAGCCTTATAGGTCTCATGTTTTGCAGGTTTTATAATGTCAACTGGCATTAAGCATGGCGACTCCTGTTTACTGTTCTCAGAGTACGCAGCAGCCATAAACAGTTAAAGTTGGCTTTTTAGCAAAGACTTGACTATCTGCTCTCTGGCTTTCTCTGGTTATCATCTGTATTGCAGAACACAAAATTAATGCAGACTTAATTTTGGTGAGATATGCCTACTAAATGATGCTTGCAAATTCACCCATTAGCATTTAGAATTTTGATTAAACCATTTTGCAAGTAATTTCACTTTAGTAGCTATTAAAGAGTATAGCTTGAAAGGAAAGAAAAGTACATCTGAGCATTTTGCACTTTGGGATTCTCTCTATTTTATCAAAATCTATACAAGTTTTAATGTGGCCTCATACTCCAGCACTGATTATGTGTTACACAAAACAATGTCTGTGTCTTCCATTGCTAAAACCTGCAGAGAGGCGACGACTTTCCTTAAGTGTGCAGCACTGTTTAATGGCTTATCAGGCCCCACTGGAAGGGTCCTGGTCATGCTTTTCACAGTTTCCTGTTTGATGCTGCCTAGTGCTTTCTTAAATCTGTGGCCCGTGGTCTGCGGCTGACTTTGCTGATGCAATGCATTTCCTCACTGTCTCTTGTGGTTTTCCTCACTTTGGAAACCATTCCATCCCATTTGTCAACAACTTTTGATTATCTTTTAAGAAAATTTTTTTTAATTTTATTTTTTATTTATGTGTATGAATGTACTGTCTGCATGCAGGTCTGTGCACCCATGTCAAGCAATGCCGCAGACGTCAGAAGAAGGTGTTGGATTCCCCCAGAACTGGAGTTCTGGAATTGGAGTTACAGACGGTTCTCAGATGCCATGTGGGTGCTGGGGATCGAACCCGGGTCCTCTGCAAGAGCAGTAGGCGCTCTTAACCACTAGGCCATCTCTCCAGCCCCAACTTTTGATTATCTTAAAGGTGCCTCAGATGGTCCTGATCTGGCCTCTGGCTTCAGATGAAGAACCAGCTTGGTATCCAGGATCTATGACTTTGGACAGATTCTTGGCTCACATTGCTTGAGCCATGCATTAAAAAAATCACCTCATTGCTCTACTGTTTTCCTAGGAAAATGGTTTAATACTTTTGCCTTTTATATTTTTCTGACACTTGAATTGATGATACCTTAGGTATGGTTTAATAGATTGTTTTAAAGTTGTTTTCAGTAAAAAAAAAGAGTCTACCTCTGTTTAGGATGTCTGTTATCTACAAATAGTTGCTGAAACTTGGGCTAAAATTATAAACTTGGGATGAAACTATCAATAAAATAGTTGTTGGCTTATTAAAGTTTCCTAATATTTGTTGTGGGGGGGGAGATGGCTTAATATGTATGAACTTGGCATGAGAATCTGAGTTCAGAATTCCAGTATCCATGTAAAATCTGGGCATGGTGATGTGCACATGTAACCTGAGTGCTGGGAGCAGAGGATGGGAAGATCCTGGGCTAGCCAGCCTGGCCAGAACGGAGAGCTCCAGGTTCTGTGAGCGAGCCTTCTTACAAAGTAAGGTGGAGAAATGATTGGGGAAGATAAGCTCATATCAAACTCTGGCTGCTTAGTGTGTGCACACGCGCATGTGTGTGTGTGTGTGTGAGAGAGAGAGAGAGAGAGAGAGAGAGAGAGAGAGAGAGAGAGAGAGAAGACAGTGAGACAGAGATACACAGAGACTCCATAACTATTTTATAAAATACTTTAAGATGTAAATATAAAACTAAAATATAAAATAATAACTATGCATTTAAAATACCATAGTTCGTGGCACAAAAGTAACTGTGAAGGTATTTTGTTCATTATATTCCTCTAGAAAGGATGATTAAAACAACTGTGTAGGTTTTTACTTTATTGTTTGTGTTGCAAAGCCAATTGTTTGCTTAATGTGCAAATGCCTTGGTTCCTGAAGTTGTTTACTTCCCAGTAAAATAAAGTATCCCTTCAATTTAAAAAGCAACTTTGTATGGATGTGATTTGTTTGGAACAACAGCAAATAATATTGATTTATTTTGTGCAGCATTTTTCTGAACTTTATTAATTCATAGATGGTATAATAGATTTCTCTCAGAGGAATATACTTCCCTCAAATAAATGCTCTTTCTCTTAAATTATTTTAGCTTCAGGCTGGAGAGATGGCTTAGTGGGCAAGAGTGCTTCCCATGCTGTAGAGGGCCCAAGGTTGGTTCCTAGAGCCAGTATATGACTGCACATAACCACTTGTAATTCCAGCTCCTGGGGAGCTGACACCCTCTTGTGGTCTCTGTGGGCAATTGCACTAGCACTCTCCCATAAACATAATTAAAAATAAATCTTTAAAAATATTTTAATTTGTCTGTGAATTGCCCAAGCCTAAGTGGCACATCTACGATGCACCCTCTACCCCCAAGGCTCATGGAACATAGAACAAGGGGCGAAGAGAACACTAATGCATCTCTCAATTCTCATCAATGAAGCTCCCTCAAGAAACAGAGGGCCAGGAATACAAAAAGTCACAAATGGCCAAAGCGTAGAGAACAATAGTCTGCAGAGTGTGGGTCCTTAGACAAGACTCCTATATGAAACTCCACCCACCCAGGGCTCAGGGACCATTGCAGAAGAGGGGGTGGAAAGATTGTAAGAGCCAGGAAGGAGGTACATGAGCATATGTTAATAGAGTCTTACAAGCTCCTGGGACCCTGCTCGTATGAACCTACAGCAATGGTGTCAGCATGCACAAGACCTATGCAAACTCAAGCAGACAAAACCCCAGCACAGAACTGTGGAAATGGGCAGCAGGCCTCAATCTCAGTCAAAGAACTTTTGGCAGCTGATTACTGTTGGGTGAAGTAGGTCTTCTTAAGGGGAGGGGATCTAGATAGATGACTAGACTCAGCGTGTGACCTTGCACTGAAGGCATCTGGGGACACTAGCTTGACACAATGGGCCTTGACGCGGTGACAGGTGCATGAATTCCTTTGCGGGTGTTGTGGGAAGGTGCCAACGGGAGAGGGAGTGTAGAGATGATTGGGATGTTGTGTGTGAAATACACAAAAGTTCAATAAGAAATTTGTAAAACAACCTAAAACACACACAAATAACACTGTGGTGGGCCCTGTTGTATGGAGAGCTTTTTGGTTTACAACTTTATTATGTCATCGTTCCTGCTGCTTTGGGAAAATCTGGAAACATCTTTTGTACATAATGAAAGGTTTCATTCCCAGCCCTTGACTCCTGGCCTGGCTTTGTACTCAGCCTTATTCCCTGAGGCTGTGCATTCAAGGCTGCAGCACAGTCACTGAGCGTGGTGTTTATACTAGGAGCATAGTACCTGCAAGACACTATGAGGTCCAAATGCGCTTCCCAATGCCCACAAAAGCTGTTACACTTTTCCATAGAAGAAGAATGCCGTTTACTTACAATGTCTATTCTCTCTCTCTCTCTCTCTCTCTCTCTCTCTCTCTCTCTCATTTGCCCATCTTTCTTATGAGGAAGGACTCTTTGTTAGGCAGGGCCTGGGCATGGAGATCTAAAGATGGCACCTATCACCCTTCTCTTCCGGTCAAAAGCCTACCTCATCTCAGGCAGCTGATGCAACTTCCCTTCCAGATGAGAGCACAGTCTAAGACCATATATGGTTATATTGCAGCTTCATGACAAACATTAAAGACCCACTTTGTCCCCTCCCACTGCACCAGGTTTGCCCTTACAAGTACATGCTTTGTCTCACCATCATTACCTCATCTTCCTCTCCCCAGAACTTATAAAAACCCTCATCCCCAGCCCGAGCACGTGACTCCCCAGGCCTCCCTCTCTGAGACCAGTGGACCTGCCCGGGAGCATGTCCTAATAAACCTCCTTTTATACTTTGTTAATCTGGTTTGATTTGGCCTGTTTTGCATTTGAGGGGGGGGGCTTTCACTCTTGTCACTTTGTATAAAGAAATAAACTACTTAGGTATCCAATAAAATACTTTACTTTGTAATTTTTACAAAGTTAACTTTTTTCAAACAAGGAGTCCAGGAATTACTTGGAATAGAGCTGGCTCAGTGGCTTAAAGCTGGCAGAACTCCAAGGCCTCCGAGCCTTTACTATGGCCACAACAGCTGCAGTCAGTTCAAACACCGTGTCTGCCTTTAACTTAGGAAGAAAGGAAGAGCCCCTATTTTTAGCCTGTAATTTAGGAAACAGCTAAGAAACTATTCCTGGGATGATCTGTTACCTAAAAACACAAACATTGTATCTTCTATTTGGAATATCACTTTACCTTTCAGAATTATTATTGAAAACATTGCATATTATATCTTTATTACATTATCATTTAGCATATATTCATTTAAGGACTTGTTGTTCATTTTGTGCCAAGAAGTTTAAAAAATTGATATCAGAGAGCTGGAGAGATGGCTCAGTGGTTAAGAACACTTGCTGTTCTTCCAGAGGACCCAGATTCCCATCACCCACATGATGGCTAACAACCATCTGGAACTCCAGTTCCAGGGGATCTGACACTTTCTTCTGGCCTCTGCAGGCATTGCACAACACGGGCACACTTATACACATGCAGGAAATATACTCATAGATGAAAGGCTTTTTTTCCCAATGCAAAACAGGCCAGATCAAACCAGATTAACAAAGTATAAAAGCAGGTTTATTAAGGCCTGCTCCCGGGCGGGTCCACTGGTCTCAGAGAGGGAGGCCAGGGGAGTCGCACGCTCGGGCTGGGGCTGAGGGCTTTTATAATTTCTGGGGAGAGGAAGATGAGGTAATGATGGTGAGACAAAGCATGTACTTGTAAGGGCAAACCTGGTGCAGTGGGAGGGGACAAAGTGGGTCTTTAGTGTTCATCATGAAGCTGGAATATAACCATATATGGTCTTAGGCTGTGCTCTCCTTGTGGCTGGTGACATTAGGAAGGGAAGTTGCATCAGCTGCCTGAGATGAGGTAGGCTTTTAACAGGAAGAGAAGGGTGGTAGGCACCATCTTTAGATCTCCAAGCCTAGGCCCTGCCTAACATCCTGACCTCTTTGGGTATATGGGTGCCAACTAAACTCTTAACTACTTCCTGCTGAGGAGGGGGCAAAGTAGGGGAAAGGGAATGGTTGGGAGCAGGTGGGCACATAGGCAATGGAGAATAAGATTGCTGAAGCATCTGGTTAACACTCTGGAGACTTCTTGGATACGTTCCTGTAGGAAGCGGAGAAGACATGGGGTGAAAAGGAAAAATACACAGATGATTATTACAGGACCTATGAAAGGTGACAGCCAGGTGAAGATGGAGGGCTGCCAGAAGGAATAGCATGGTAAGGTGGCCTGATTGTATTGGCGGAGATCCTCAGAAAGTTTGTTTAGGTTGTGGATGCTGGTTTCTATTAGGCCAGATTCGTTGATATAGTAGCAACATTCTCCCAAGAACATGCAGGTTCCCCCTTATCTGCAGTAAGAAGATCTAGTGCCCTATGGTTCTGCATAGCCACCTGGGCCAGTGGGGTGATCTGCCGTTGGAGAGAAGCTAGGGACCGGGCTGATTCATCTATGGTGTTTTGGATATGTAGGGCAGTCTGATGAGCAGATGTTAATAAATGTCCCAGGGCACCCGTGCTAAATGCTGAGGCAACAGTCGAAGCTGCTACGGTAATGCTTGCTACGGCTGCGATAGGCACTGCTCATCGTTTTCGGATGTGGGTAAAGGTTGGAGGTAGAGGTGTAAGGGAGGCCAAAGCTGCCACCTCAGCCTTGCCGTATAGTTTTAAATCTGGAACCAATGTGACTGGGAGACATACCATTGACGAGTAATTAGAGGGCAAAGTTTTTGTTAGAGTATTGTTGCACCAGAAGAAACCTCCCAGTGGTGCCTGGTTAGAAATTGATCTGGCATTAGTGTTGTTACAGAAGAAGGGGGTCCAGGGGGTCCTGAATAACAGAAAGGAAGGTGGGGCATTGTCCTAAAAAGGGGCACATCCCATAGAGAAGTAAACAAGGAATTAGAGCTATGGTTGTTATCGAACGGTTGTGATAAAGGAACTGCAGCTAGAGGAGGGCTAGCTAGGGAGGCACAAAGGAAGCAGTCACTCATGGTGTGCACTTGGGTGAGGTTAAAAGCGTAAATCCCTCCTGGATGAGTTGTGTCCATGAGAAGGGCTGCTTATCCCCCATGTCTTTATGTGTGGGGTAGGCATTTTCTAGATCGGCCTGGAGTAATTGTTCTTGATGTTCAATAGCCTCAGAAATATCATTTAAGTCTTGGACTTGTGAGGATGATATTAGCTCATATGAACACCATATATCTATTCTTTGACAGGGGTATGAGGCTGATTGGGATGTGTACATTGCTCCTTTAACCACTTGTTCCCACCTGGCATGCCATGGGTCTTTTATATTAAGAAACTGTAGGGCCGAATAGTCTACCCCATAGGTTTCTGGATGTTGGTTGAGGGCCCAGACATCACCGCAGTATTTTTTTTACCTTTGCAGGCTGTTCGGAAATGTTGAACACAGCTGTTTCATGGGCAACCCCCATTCTCCTTTACCCACTGTGTGCGGCAAGCATCACTTATCTGGTCATGAATGAAGCAGATCATGGCCGATTTCCATGTTGGGGCTGCCCCCTCATATCCCCGAACACACCTAGGTGAAGCAGTCAGTGGGATGGAGACCACTGAGTCACATTTCTTGCCTGGAGCAGGGGATATGCAGTCTGCACGTCCTAGGATATCATGGTGGACTTCCCCAGTTCCATCAGTCCAGGTTTCCCATACATAGAAGCACCAGACATGTATATGGGCAGGTGTCCGGGGAAGCTGGGTTTTCCGGTTTATTGGGGTGTCCTCATCCTGTATTGGGTTTGGTTGTACTCTTAACTGCCAAAGAGGGAGAAGTTATAAGGCAGAATATGACCAGACTTGCGTGTTTAGATACTTTTTGTTGGTGGCAACCAGGACAACAAAGAGAGACCAGAACCTAGAATAGAAAGGAAGTGAGTGTGAAGACAAAGAGGGCCAGCTGGCTATCCCATTCCCCTAAGGTTTCTGGAGAACCGGACAGTGGTAGGTCCCAGTTGTTGTACAGACCAAACATCTTCAGGTGGAGCCTTTTTGAGCCTGGAGTAATGGTACCAACACTGATGTCCCAATAGTTTGGCAGCTGAAGGAGTTGTGAGGATGACTGTGTGGGGTCTGGTCCACTTTGGTTCCAGAGTCTGAGGGGAGAGCTGTTTCAGGAGAACTTGGTCCCCTGGATTGAGGATCAGTGGCTCAGATGAGGACTGGTCAGGTGAGGGAGCAGGGAGATAGGTGTCCGAGTGAGCCCCTGAGGAGAGCCCTGAGAAGAGTGAAAGAGGGAAGGTACCCAGCCAGTGGTGGAGTTTGGGTTGGGAGGCTGTGGTTGAGAAGAAAAGGCCTTCCGTATAGGCACTCAAAAGGGCTGAGACCAGAGGGTGAGCGTGGGGTAGCCCGGGGACGGGTGAGGGCGACAGGGAGGAGAGTGGGCCAAGATAACCTGAGCTCCAGTGGGAGCTTGGAGAGTTGTCGTTTGATGAGTGCGTTGGCTCGCTCAACTTTTCCTGATGACTGTGGGCAATAGGGGATGTGTAGCTTCCAGGTGATACCAAGGGTTGTACATGCCAGCTCTGTGATCTTTGTAGTGAAGGCTGGACCATTATCAGTCTGGATGGTCTGTGGAAGCCCAAAACGAGGGATTATCTGTTCTAGGAGAATTTGGGCCACCACATCCGCCATCTCCCTGGAGGTGGGGAATACTTCTATCCAGCCTGTGAAAGTATCAACAAGGGTTAAAAGGTAGCGGAGTTTTTTGTGGGTGGGCATATGGGTAAAGTCAATTTGCCAGTCATCTCCTGGTTGATGTCCTTGAAGCTGATGTAGGGGCTGGCGCAGATGGAGGGCTCCCTGTGGGCTGGTCTTGGCACATGTTTTGCAGGAGGAGTAGACCTGTAAAATGTGAGCTCTAAGGCCTGTAGGGTCAAAAAGTGGTTCTAGGAATTGGAACAAAGCTTTAGGGCCAACATGTAGGCTTTGGTGGATATCAGAGATTCCCCAAACCAGGCATTTCCCATCAAAAATGATGGGAAATGCCTGGTTTGGGGAAGAACAAGACAGTTGTTTAAGTACAGCCATCCATCCTCTCCCTGGGTAGCTCCTTTTTGGAGGAATTTATCCTTTTCTTTTGGTAGATATTTAGGACTGTATGAGGGGGTCAGAAGCAGGATGTGTCCAGGTAGCTTAGACTTATCTGAGGCTAGCTTCCAGGCCACTGAGTCGGCCCTGGCATTTCCCAGTGTTACTGGATCTGTAGATGTCTGGTGTCCCCGACAATGGATTACAGCTACCTCCACTAGGAGTTGGAGGGCCTCCAGGAGCTTGGCAGTGAGGGGGCATTAACTACAGGCGTGCCCTTGGTGGTAGAGCTTGGCAATAAGGGGGCCGTTAACTGTAGGTGTGCCCTTGGTGGTAGAGCTTGGCAGTAAGGGGGCCGTTAACTACAGGTGTGCCCTTGGTGGTAGAGCTTGGCAGTAAGGGGACATTAACTATAGGTGTGCCCTTCGTGGTAGAGCTTGGCAGTAAGGGGACATTAACTAAAGGTGTGCCCTTGGTGGTAGAGCTTGGCAGTAAGGGGGCAGTTAACTGTAGGTGTGCCCTTCGTGGTAGAGCTTGGCAGTAAGGGGACATTAACTACAGGTGTGCCCTTGGTGGTAGAGCTTGGCAGTAAGGGGGCCGTTAACTACAGGTGTGCCCTTGGTGGTAGAGCTTGGCAGTAAGAGGGCCATTAACTACAGGCATGCCCTTGGTGGTAGAGCTTGGCAGTAAGGGGGCAGTTAACTGTAGGTGTGCCCTTGGTGGTAGAGCTTGGCAGTAAGGGGGCAGTTAACTGTAGGTGTGCCCTTGGTGGTAGAGCTTGGCAGTAAGGGGGCATTAACTACAGGTGTGCCCTTGGTGGTAGAGCTTGGCAGTAAGGGGGCCGTTAACTACAGGTGTGCCCTTGGTGGTAGAGCTTGGCAGTAAGGGGGCATTAACTACAGGTGTGCCCTTGGTGGTAGAGCTTGGCAGTAAGGGGGCCGTTAACTACAGGTGTGCCCTTGGTGGTAGAGCTTGGCAGTAAGGGGGCATTAACTACAGGTGTGCCCTTGGTGGTAGAGCTTGGCAGTAAGGGGGCATTAACTACAGGTGTGCCCTTGGTGGTAGAGCTTGGCAGTAAGAGGGCCGTTAACTACAGGCATGCCCTTGGTGGTAGAGCTTGGCAGTAAGGGGGCCATTAACTACTGGTGTGCCCTTGGTGGTGAGGAAGCCCCTTACCCTCCAGATAACCGAGTGGTATGAGCTACACAGAACGCATATTTAGAATCAGAATAAATGTTGGCCCGTTTTCCTTTGGCAATGTGGAGGGCTCTGGTTAGAGCAACTAGTTTGGCCTTTTGTGAAGTAGTTCCCATCAGGAGGTGATTTGCCTCAATTGTTTTAGTTGATGAGACCACTGCATTTGCTGCCTTCAACACAGTGAAGAGGCATTTAGGACTCACATTGAAATACAGGCAAGGAGAAGCCCATATGCCAGGATCATGAAGAAGAGACAACACTGGAAAGGGGCAGGATAATCCCATACCAAGCTCTACCAACCCTATGGAAGACTCCTGCAGTGGGATGCCCCTGGGGATGCCCCAGGACACAGATATCAGAAACACGATTGGGAACATATTTAAAGAACTACAACATTATAAAGAACAAATCAAAGAACTAAGAAAAGAGAATGAAGAACTCAAGAAGGACCTAGAGAGAGAGAATGACAAGCTCTGGAAGGAAGTAGAAACACTGAAAAGATCCCATGCTGAAAAAGATAAGGAAACCAACCAGCAAACCAAAGAGCTACAAGAAGAGATTGAGAAGCTCCAAAAAGAAGTAGAAATACTAAAGAAATCAGAAGAGGAAATGAAAAAGGAAATCAAACACTCATCCATTCAAGAGGAAAGGAATGAAAAAAGCCTCAGAAGCAGAATGGAGGAAGCAGAACAAAGAATATCAGACCTGGAGGATAACACAGAACAACTAAAAACCTCAAGGAAAGATTATGAAAAATTTAAAAATACACAAAAATGGAACAACCAGGAGCTGTGGGACACTATGAAAAGATCAAACCTCCGCATCATAGGAATAGAGGAAGGAGAAGAATCCCAAGAGAAAGGTATTGATCAGATCTTCAACAGAATAATAGATGAAAACTTCCCCAAACTAAAAAAGGACAAACCAATACCAATACAAGAAGCACATAGAACTCCAAACAGACAAGATCAGAAAAGAAATTCTCCACGCCACATCATAGTTAAAATGCTGGACACCCAAAACAAAGAGAAAATTCTTAAAGCGACAAGAGAAAAACAACAAGTGACCTATAAGGGGAAACCTATCAGAATAACAACGGACTTCTCACAGCAAACGATGAAGGCAAGAAGAACCTGGAGCAAAGCATTCCCAGTGTTGAGGGACAATGGATGCCAGCCCAGGTTACTATACCCAGCAAAAATGTCAATCATAGTGGAAGGAGAGAGGAAAATCTTCCATGACATAAACAACTTGAAAGAATACATGTCCGGAAAACCAACCCTTCAGAGAATACTTGAAGCAATCCAAAGAACAGAAGAAAGGAGCAACCAACCCCAGGCAACTAGAAGGAGAAATCAATAAAAGCATAACTGCAGAAGTAGAAACCTAAATCAAAACCGCAGATGGATAATAAGGCAAAAGGAAGCAACACAAACCTATCAGTCATAACCTTAAATATTAATGGACTAAATTCCCCAATCAAAAGACATAGACTGGGAGACTGGATTAGGAAACAGAATCCATCGATATGCTGTCTGCAAGAAACACATCTTACCTTCAAGGACAGGCACCACCTTAAAGTGAAGGGATGGAAAAAAATATTCCAAGCAAATGGTACCAAAAAGAAAGCAGGTGTTGCTATTTTAATATCGGATAAAATAGACTTCAAAGTAAAAGAAATCAGAAGAGACAAAGAAGGCCATTACATTTTCATCAAAGGAACAATCCACCAAGAAGATTTCACAATTATGAATATATATGCCCCAAATTCTGGTGCACCAAACTTTATAAAGACAATTCTCCAGGACCACAAGTCACAGACTAACCCCAGCACACTCATAGTGGGAGATTTCAATACCCCACTGAGTCCTTTGGATAGGTCAACAGGACAAAAAATAAACAGAGAGACATCTGAACTGAACGATATGATACACCAAATGGACCTCATAGACCTCTACCGAACATTCCATCCTAATACCAGAGAATACACTTTCTACTCAGCACCCCACGGAACATTCTCCAAAATCGACCACATCCTGGGACACAGAAGAAACCTCTACAAATACAAAAAGATTGAAATAATTTCATGCATCCTGTCAGACCACAGTGCAATGAAGCTCAACATCAACACCAGGACAAGCCCTCCTGCCTACAAGAACACATGGAGACTAAACAACACACTCTTGAATAATGAATGGGTCAAGGAAGAGATAAAGAAAGAAATAAAAACATTCCTGGAACTGAATGACAATGACAATACAACACAACAAAACTTATGGGATACCTTAAAAGCAGTCCTAAGAGGGAAATTTATAGCCCTGGGTGCCTACATTAGAAAAACAGAAAGAGCACAAGTGAATGATCTAACACTACAGCTAAAAGCACTTGAGAGGCAACAACAGATGAACCCTAAACGCAACAGACAGGAAGAAATAACAAAAATCAGAGCAGAAATCAATGAAATAGAAACAAAGAAAACAATACAAAAAATCAATGAAGCCAAAAGTTGGTTCTTTGAAAGAATAAACAAGATAGACAGACCTCTAGCCCAGTTAACAAAAAGAAAGAAGGAACAACTCCAAATCAATACAATCTGTGATGAAAAGGGAAATATCACAACGGACAAGGAAAAGATCAAGAAAATTATATGGGAATATTACAAGAACCTATATTCTACCAAGTTTGAAAATCTAGAAGAAATGGATGAATATCTGAAATCTTGGGAATCACCAAAGCTTGGCCAAGAGGAGACCAGCAGCTTAAACAGACCCATAACATATGAAGAAATAGAGGATGTAGTAAGAAGCCTCCCAACTAAAAAAAGCCCAGGCCCAGACGGTTTCACAGCAGAATTCTATAAA
The DNA here is from genome assembly GCA_009823505.1 of Rhizomys pruinosus. Lineage (NCBI taxonomy): Eukaryota > Metazoa > Chordata > Mammalia > Rodentia > Spalacidae > Rhizomys > Rhizomys pruinosus. Next base: position 819,794 of record VZQC01009966.1, read on the forward strand.
ACATTTCAAAAAGACCTACAACCATTATTTCTGAAACTGTTTAGAAGTATACAATCAGAGGGAACTCTCCCAAATTCCTTCTATGAAGCCAACATCACTCTATTACCAAAACCAGGCAAAGATACAACCAAAAAGGAGAATTATAGACCCATCTCCCTCATGAACACAGATGCCAAAATTCTAAACAGAATACTGGCAAATCGCATACAGACCCACATCAAGAAGATCATCCATCATGACCAAGTTGGATTCATACCAGAGATGCAGGGATGGTTCAACATACGAAAATCAATAAACATCATCAAACACATAAACGGAATCAAAGACAAAAACCACACCATCATCGCAATTGATGCTGAAAAAGCCTTTGACAAAATCCAGCATCCCTTCATGCTTAAAGTCCTAGAAGGAATTGGATTGGAGGGATCATTCCTCAATGTAATCAAAGCCATATACAGGAAACCCACAGCCAATATCATCCTAAATGGGGAAATGACGGAAACATTCCCTTTAAAGGTAGGAACTCGGCAAGGCTGCCCCCTATCACCACTCCTCTTCAATATAGTGCTTGAAACACTTGCTAGAGCAATAAGGCAAGAAAAGGATATTAAAGGAGTACTAATTGGAAAAGAGGAAGTCAAACTATCCCTATTTGCTGATGATATGATTGTTTACTTAAGAGATGCAAAAAACTCCACCAGAAAACTCCTAGAAAAGATTAACAGCTTCAGCAAAGTGGCAGGATACAAAATTAACCTTAAAAAATCAATGGCCTTTCTTTACACCAAGAACAAGCAACTGGAGAAAGAATTCAAAGAGACCTTCCCACTCACAATAGCCTCAAAAACAATAAAATACCTAGGGAACAAACCTAACCAAAGACACCAAAGATCGCTACAACAAAAATTTTAAACCTTTAAAGAAAGAAATTGAAGAAGACATCAGAAGATGGAAAAACCTCCCATGCTCATGGATTGGGAAAATTAACTTTGTAAAAAAATGTCCATTTTACCGAAACTTTTGTATAGATTTAATGCAATTCCAATCAAAATCCCCAAGAGTTTCTTCACAGGCTTGGAAACAAAAGTTCTTAAATTCATTTGGAAAAACAAAAGTCCCTGAATAGCCACAACAACCCTGACCGAAAAGAGCTACACAGGGGGGATCTCTATACCAGACTTCAAACTATACTACAGGGCTATAGTCATAAAAACAGCCTGGTACTGGCACAAAAACAGACCTTTTGACCAATGGAACAAAACCAAAGATCCAAATCTGAGCACATACAATTTCAGCCATCTTATATTTGACAAGAGGGCCAAGAAGCCACAATGGAGAAAAGACAGCATGGCAAAATTGGGGATCCAGTGCCGGAAGAACCCCATGAGGCCCAGGAAGGACAGGATCTAGTTGGCTGTGGCAGGGGGCTGTAGCTTCTGAAGGGCCTGTACCCGGTCAGAAGTAAGGGTCTTGGACCCTGGGCTGAGCTGGACTCCCAGATAGACCACAGATGAAGAATATAATTGGGCTTTGGAGGGTACCCACAAAAACTAAGGAAGTTTAGGAGGGTGGAAGTAGCTTGCTGAGACTGAGCCAGGGAAGGACTGCATAGTAAGAGATCATCTACATATTGTAAGAGGAGGTTAGGGTGGAGGTCCAGGGCAGATAGGTCCCGAGCTAATGCCTGCCCAAAAAGGTGTGGGCTGTCTCGAAAGCCTTGGAGAAGGACTGTCCATGTTAGTTGGCTAGCAGAACGAGTATCAGGATCCTCCCAGTAAAGTCAAAAAGAAAGTAAGAGTCAGGATGTAACGGAACAGTGAAAAGGCATCCTTATGTCCAGGACCGTGTAATGAGAGGTACTGGAGGGAATGTTGGATGAAAGAGTTTATGGATTAGTAACTATGGGATGTATGGGGATGACTGCCTCCTCATTAATTAGTAGGAGATCCTGAACTAGGAGGTAAGCACCAGAAGGCTTGCGTACAGGAAGGATAAGAGTATTACAAGGTGAATTAGTAGGAACTAGAAGTCTCTGAGATAAGAGCTGGGTGATTATGGGTTTGAAGCCATGATGATTGGCCTCTGAGATGGGAAACTGAGGCCAGGAAGGGAAAGGGTGGGGTCTTTCAGCCGAATTAGGACTGGTTGATGATGGGTGGCCACCACCGGGGTTGAAATATCCCAAACTTGAGGGTTGACTGGGTGAGGGAGGGAAGGGAGAGAGACGTCTGGGGTTTGAGTCTGGGAAGAGATTAAAGGAAGAAGGAGGTGAGTGTCTGGGGTAAAGGGGGCACCCAAGATTATAGTAGCCCCAAAGTGGCTGAGGATATCATGGCCAAGTAAAGGTATGGGACAGTCTGGCATAACTAAAAAACGAGTGTGAGAAAAATTGACCTGCCATAATACAAGGAAGTGGTTGAGTCTTAGGTGGAAAAGATGGGGTCCTGTCTACCCCCATTGGAGGTGGATGCGTGGGACCCAAGTAGGAGGTTAACACTGATAAGGTAGCCCCCGTATTCAGTAGGAAGAGGATGGACTTACCCGCTACCTGGAGCATTACCCTAGGCTCGGCGAGAGTAATGAGGGTCTCCCAGTTAGGGTGCTGTCAGTTCTCTGCCAGCCCAAGGAGCTCGAATGTTGTAGGAGAAGGGAGTGTCGGCACTGATGGGGCTGGACCTCTGTGATTGGGCTGGACCTCTGTGACGTGGCCCCGAGGACGAGCCCACTGGGGCACTCTGATTTCCAGTGTCCTAGTTTGCAGGACACAGGACAGGGTCTGTTGGGCAGGCAGGGGTTTGGGCATTGTTTTGCCCAGTGTCCCTCCTGTCTGCACTTGAAGCAAGCCCCTGGTAGAGTGGACTCAGGCTGGGCCCCAGCAGGAGGGGGCCAAGTAGATTTTCCCCAATCTCTCTGCGGGAATGCCGTAAGCCTTAGGGCTGCTACCAAGGCTTGGGTTTGGCAGTCTATGACTCGGTCATGGTGGGCTGCCTTTTGTTGTATCCAGGCCTATCAGGAAGACTCAGCTACCTCCTCTAGGGCATTGAAGTCCTTAAAGGCCATCTGTACCAGATCTTGTATGGGGGTTTGGGGACCCTTTTCTGCCTTTTAAAATTTCTTTCTAATGTCCGGAGCTGACTGAGAAATAAAATGTGAAGCTAAAATGTTTGCTCCAATGTCGGAGGTTGGGTCCTACCGGGTGTACTGGACCATGGTGTCTTTCTAAATAGAAAAAGGGCCGGATTTTCATCACTAAATTGGGTTACCTCCTGGAGTTTGATATAATTAACAGTTTTATTAGAAACTGTTTCCATGGCCTGTAAGAGGCAGTGGTCCCTATTAGCCCGACCAGACTGGCCGTGTTGGTAATCCCAATTAGCGTCTCGGGTTGGGATTGCCACATCTGCCACAGGGAGTTGAGTCGGATTGTCTGTGTGACATTGATCAGCATATTGTCTGGCTGCCACATGTACCCAGCCGTATTCCTCAGGGGTAAGGGTGGTAGTCTGTATGACATAGAGATCATGCCAGGTAAGATCATAGGCTTGGGTGAGATATCAGAATTCCTTGATATAATAAGATGGATTAGAAGAGAAGGAACGGGGCTGGAGAGATGGCCTAGTGGTTAAGAGTGCTGACCGCTCTTACAGAGGACCCGGGTTCAATCCCCAGCACCCACATGGCGGCCGAGAACCGTCTGAAACTCCAATTCCGGGAGAACTTCAGTTCCAGGGGAATCCGACACCCTCTTCTGACCTCCGTGGCATTGCACCACAAGGGTGCATAGACCTGCATGCAGACAGTACATTAATACACATACAGAAATAAATAAAAATTAAAAAAAAAAAGAAGAGAAGGAGCCTAGTCTCTTTTCTATCTGAGCCAGGTCAGGTAGAGAAAAGGGACCATACACCCTAATCAAGCCTTCAGCTCTGGCCACCTCACGAAGAGGTGCAAGGATTGCTGGAGCCTGCCGGGACCGAGTGTGAGAAGACACCGGGGAAGGGTCTGGAGAGGATAAAGGGTGTGGCCAATGACTGGAAGGAGTCCAGGGCAGGACAGGGGGTGTTGAGGCAGCAGTTGCCTATGCAGGTGGAAGAGGAGGAGACAGGGCCAGATAAGGAAGGGGAGGGAGAGGGGGAGGAGTAGTGGGTGAGGTCAAGTCCTTAGACTCCGGAACAGAAGGGAGAGGAAGGGGTGGGTAGAGGGAGGAGGGTGGGGCAGCAGGAGGAGTTGGGGTCTGAGAAAGGGGAGGGAGAGGAAGAGGGGTAGGGGCAGAAGAAAGGGGAGGTGGGACAGGAAGGGCTGAGGAAGGAAGGAGAGGAGGGGGAAGGGAGATTGGAGCCAGGGGGGCTAGAGCAGGAGCTCAGGGGATGGGAGGGGAAGCCAGAGACTCAGGCTGGTCAGTGAGGAAAGAAGGCTCCGTCTCCATGGCTTCCTGTACGAGAGTGGAGCCCTGGCCAGGAGAACTTGAGCTGTTGAGCACTGGCTAAAAAGCTTGGGGCGGGTGCAGAGGTCCCAAAATCTTGTAAATAAGGCAGCTCTGAGGCCTTGCCCATGCACCGGCAAAAATTTTCCAAGTCACGGATTATGCTGAAATCGAAAGTACCCTCCAAAGGCCATTTAGACTGATTGTCTAATGGGAACTGTGGCCATGCAACAGAACAGAGAAACTTGAGGTGCTTAGGGCGTAAGGACCGAGAGAGCCCCAATTTAGACAGGTTTCATAGCAAACAGCCAAGGGGCATTTGTGGGCAGGTTTAGACACGGAGTCGCCCATCCTAAGTCTGTGCCGGAAGCCAAGGATCTAGGCAGAGTGTCCCCAGCTGTGATCAGAGGCCAGACAGAGGGTGCCTTCGGGGAAGGGACGTCTCCTGTTCCACCAAAGTTCCCGGAAATGGAGGGTTTGTCCTGGCGCGGCCGCGACTTCGGAAGACAGAAACCTGGAGAGCCCAGAGGCCCGGAAAGGCAATGTCAAAAGGGTGGACTTACCGAGTAAAAGCCGGTTGCGTGGGGGAGGAGGAGGAGCGGCCCTCATGGACCTGGGGGCTAAGCCCACCTGGTTGAGGGGCTCAACTCCACCTGGGCTTTGGCACCAAGATGAAAGGCTTTTTTCCTGATGCAAAACAGGCCAGATCAAAACAGATTAACAAACTATAAAAGGAGATTTATTAGGACACGCTCCCGGGCAGGTCCACCGGTCTCAGAGAGGGAGGCCAGGGGAGTTGTGCTCAGGCTGGGGATGAGGGTTTTTATAATTTCTGGGGAGAGGAAGATGAGGTAATGGTGGTGAGACAAAGCATGTACTTGTAAGGGCAAACCTGGTGCAGTGGGAGGGAACAAAGTGGGTCTTTAGTGTTCATCAGGAAGCTGGAATATAACCTTATATGGTTTTAGGCTGTGCTCTCGTTGTGGCTGGTGACATCAGGAAGGGAAGTTGCATTAGCTACCTGAGATGAGGTAGGCTTTTGACCGGAAGAGAAGGGTGGTAGGTGCCATCCTTAGATCTCCAAGCCCAGGCCCTGCCTAACAATGCACATAAAAAATAATAAAAAAAAATAATAAAATTGAGATCAGAAATATTGAAGCATAAGTTTCTTCTTTTAAGAAAAAGAATGTACCATTTTTGATATATTTATTTTAATTTTATGTGTATGAGTATTTTGTCTGCATGCGTGTAAGTGCACCTGTGTTGTGCAAAGCCGGAGAAGGCCAGAAGACAGTGTCAGGTACCCTGGAACTAGAGTTAAGGATGATTGTTAGCCAACACACTGGAAATTAGTACTGGGTCTTCTGAAAGAGCAGCCAGTGTTCTCAATGCCTGAGCCATCTCTCCAGCCCTGAAGCATTGGTTCTTGCCTTTATGTTGTTGCTTTTATGTTACTTCCGGATTCATCATGAAGAACTACAAGAACAAGGGCGAAGGCAATAATTTGGTTCAGTCCTGTGTGAGTGAGAACTTGCAGAGCTCAGTTCGGCAGAACAAAAGGCAGGAGTTGCTATCTGGATCTGGGGCCTGGAACATGGAGAGAGGACAAGGCTATGACTGAGAAGAAGGAATGGGGGTTCCCAGGACAAAGATCCAGAATGCGCATAGGCCCAGCAGTGTCTGAGCACAGGAATTACAAGTGGTTCCCTGTGGCTTGATCCTGGGTGTGGGGGATGGAAGTCTATCCATGACATGGGTCTTCATCCTTCTCCTGTGGATTCTAATTCCTTAGAACTTCTTTTCCAATTCACTATCCTGGAACCCATAGACTTATACGTCTAGTATTTTTCTTGTATTAACTTCAGTCTTCAGTGACACTTGTATTTTGGCAGTTGGATAGCCTAATCTGACCTAGGTAGTGAAGTATGTCTTTTTCCTTTTATTTTTTTTTATTTATTTATTTTTTTAAAGGCGTGCACCACCACGCCCAGCATTTATTTATTTCTGTATGTGTATCAATGTACTGTCTGCATGCAAGTTTGTGCACCCATGTCGTGCAATGCCGCGGAGGTCAGAAGAGGGTGTCGGATTCCCCTGGAACTGGAGTTCTCCTGGAATTGGAGTTTCAGACGGTTCTTGGCCGCCATGTGGGTGCTGGGGACCCGGGAAATCTTGTAGAGCTTTGTAGGGAAAAAGGAGGCCACCTGTGTCTTCTTTTGTGCTAAATCACCTGCCTGTCTGATTACACTGAAACCTGGCCTAAGGCAGGATTTGCATGTGCATTAGCAAGCCTGTGACACTTTGGGATTAAAGGCATTGACAAGTACTCCTGATTTGATGTCACTCTGGGTATAAAAACAGAATTCTTTGAATAAAAAGACAAATCCTTCTTACCATTAGACAGGGACTACTGGCTGTTATTTGCTCATGTAATCTTAGCCCATGAGGCTTGTGTAGTAGTGACCAGTGGGTTGGATGGTGATCAATCAAGTCACCAACCTGGGAAGCTGGTGTGGACCAGTGGGTTTGATGGCAGTCAAGCAGACCACCAACTTGGGAAGCTGGTGTGGGGCTGGAAGGAGACCCATCAGGTTGCCAGCTGTGCTGTGTGGTGAGTGCCTGGCCAGGAACTAGACTGTAGAGCGCCAATCAGGTGACAGTCTGGCAATTAGACTAATCAGGCAGCAGTCTGGAGGATCCGGGAGTGCCATTAGGGCATTGTCTGGTGTAGTTGTTAGATTAGACAAGTGGGCAGTGGACAGGTTGTCAGCCTTTAGCCCCGCGGTTTAGGACAGCTGCTGGCGGCTGTCTTGCATCTTCCCTGTCCCTGTAATTTACGTGTGGTGGAGTGATACTACAGAGCTTAAAAATACAATTCAGGTTAATATCAGAAAATTAGCATATTTCAGAGATGAATACAATTACTTTGGAAAAAATAGAAGATTTAGATTGGGACAGTGAAGTAGGAGGTCGCAGGCTCAGCTTGCATAGCAGGCCTCTGTCGCAAATACATGAACAGCTGAATAAGAAGGAAGAGGCGGACTTCTGGGAGTCCCCATCGCTTCTGCTCCTGTGTAGCAGGAGCAGACACTAACTACTGTCTCTATTTCCTGTGATTTGACCACATGCCTACTCTCCTGACCTAAGGTGCTGGCTAGTCTCTGAAGACATTCATACATGCTACTTTTAGTGAACTCTATGACAGTATAGAAAATTGCTTAATGTGTGCATCATACCAAGGTTTGGTGACATGATACTGTTCTCACTGTCACAAATTGACCACTGGTCTGGTTCACACTGACTGCCAGTTTGCTTAAGTGAGCACCAATGAAATACTTTTATATACAGATATTGTTTCCAATTATGCCATTTTATTGTGTGTGTGTCTATGCATGTGTGCATGCATGTCTCTGTGTACATATGCCTCAGGAGGTCTGAGAAAACCTAGGGTGGTGTTCTGATGCCATCTGCCATGCTTATTGAGACATTGTCTCTCACTGGCCTGGAACCTGGGGAGCAGAGGGCTGGCTAGCCAGTGAGCCCCAGGATCATCCTCTCTCCTCCTTATAAGCACTGGGATTTCAAGAGCAAGCCATCTCACACAGGGCATTTTTTTAAAAAAAAACTTGTGTTCTTGAGACTAAACACAGCTCCCCATGATTGCCCAGCTAGTCCTTTACTGACTGTGGCAGGTCCTCAGACCCTCTGAAGCTATTTTTTTGGTCTTTTTTGAGACAGGGTCTCCCTGTAGCCTCAGCTCCTGGAACTCACTCTGTAGACCAGGATGTCCCTGAACTCACAAAGCTCCACCTGCCTCTGCCTCCCAAGTGCTAGGATTAAAGGTATGCACCACCATGCCTGGATAGAAGCTATTTTATGCCCCCAAAATGCTCCTTGAAAGACATCATAAACCAAAAGCCTTCTTTGAATTCTACAAATGAAACACAAACACAAGACTGCATTCTCCAGGTGTGATGGCTAACAAGTGTGCTGGTGCTAACATCAAAAAAGCTAACATTGAAGTTTATTAAAGATATGAAAAATGGGGGCTGGAGGGATGGCTCAGTGGTTAAGAGCACTAGCTGTTCTTGCAGAAGACCTGGGTTTGAATCCCAGGACCCACATGGCAGCTAACAACCATCTGTAACTCTAGTTCCAAGGGATCTGTCATTCCAAGGCACTGCATGACATGGGTCCACTTACATACATGCAAGCATAGCACTCATACACATAAAATTAAATTTTTTTTAAATGGACAAAATAAAAGAAGGGATGTAATAAAGGTGACAATTGCAAATGCAATACTAACTAATTACAGGCATTTATTTCATGGCCATTCATAATCCATATCTAATTAGCATGTGGCACAATAGCAGTGATGCAAATTAAATATAACGCACCACTGGCTTGTTTCATTGGTTCTAACGATAAGTTCAGTTGCAGTCCATGACCCCTGCTCCTTATAGTTCATTGCTTGTATAGTAATTTACTGATGACCTAGAACAATGAGAGGAAAAGCAGTTTGTGCAGTTAATACTACTGTGTAATGGTCATTTTTTAACATTTCGTCTCTTAAATAGTATTGAGAGAGTTGGCATTCTTACTTTTCTGATGAGAGGCTAAGATTCAGAGTTATACAAATAAGGACTCCAAACCATAAAAGCAGTCAAATCCTTTTCAAGCTTTGCCTTGGTCCGATGTGGCATGTGTGATCTAGAGGAAGATTCTGAGTGAGGAACATAAATATCTTTAATCAGTGGCATGGCATGGTACTGTGAGGAGGAGATGAACTTGCAAAAACCAAGATTAGCTGGTATGGGTCTAAATCCTAGATCTTGGGGCAAAGCTGTGATTTCTGATTGTCCCAGAAGTCAGACTTTCTCAAGTATTTTTGGTTTTGATATTTGTGGCTGTCTGCATCTTATAACATAAAGACATCCCCAAAAGATCCAAAAATACACAAAAATTCTTTGGTCTCTCTGTCACCTTATTCTATCTTTGAGGTCCCTAAATGGCTTAACCTTGATGTCAGGAAACAAAACCATAGCACCCTTACTTTCTGGGTTCTGGGCACAGGTGGACATTGAATCTTCAGGCCTGATGGCTCTGCCAGTTTCAACAACAAAACAAACAAAATACAAAACAAAAAGAAGAGGGGACTGACCAGCCCTAGCTCTTCTAGTACACCAGTGAATATTCCTGTTTCTATGTGTAGATGGTTCTCAGATTCCTCTTCCAGTTATGGAAGACAATAAAGTTGACTTGTCACATTTAAAGGAAAGGAAAATTGGACAGCTAAGGTTTTTAAAACTATTTTTATTGAGTTTTTGTGCATTTCATATAAGAGCTCTTAGTCAAATTCAGAGTCCCTCCCTGATTCCTGCCTGTGATAGCCCCCCCCCATCAGATACATACATTCTGTCATATATGTTAAAACCTATCTGGTCAAGCACTTGCACCCAGATGCCCTTCAGTGCAAGTTCATACACTGGGGTCCAGTCAGCTTATCTAGCGTCACACCCTTAAAGATGTACTCTCCCTAACCCCAAAGTAATCAGTTGCCAATAGTTTCTCCAATAAGGAGGGAGCCAGCTGCTCATTGCCCATTTCTCTTGTTCTATGCTGGGTTTCTGTCTGAGTTGGCATTGGTCTTGTGCATGCTGTCATCATTGTTGCAAGTTCATATGAGCAAGTTCTCATTGGCTGGAAAGCCTGTTTCCTTTCATTCATGCACCAACCCTGGCTCTTAAAATCTTTCTGCCTCTTCTTCTGCAATTATCTCTGAGCCATGGGTGGGTGAAGTTTAATACAAGAGTCCTATCCAGGGACACACACTCTGCAGTCTCTTATTCTCTAAAACATAGCCAGTTGTGGCCTCCTGTGTGCATCCCACTCTGTTGTATGAGGAAACTTCTCTGGTGAGAGTTGAGGGATGGATTAGTATTCTCTCCACCCCTGTTCTGCTCTGTTCCATGACCCTTAGGTATAGAGGTTCCACTGTAGATGGATCACTTAGGGCTACACATCTCTTAGACATATATTCTCTATGTGTGACCAGTTGTGGAACTCACTAATAGCCTCCAACTGTTGCAAAAAGAAGCTTCTTTGGTGAGTGGTGTAAAGTATACTTGTCTGTGAACGTAATGATCCGTATTTAGCACAATGTAAGAAATTTCATTTGTCTAGAGATATGATAGAGATAGGGCCTTCGCTAGGATCTGTGAGCTCTCCAGCCATGTGACTTTGGCTGTATTTACAGTGCCCCACATAAGTTCAGTTCATTGAGAGTGTTTAAGTCCAATTGGCTACCTGTTGATACTTCCTAGATAAAAGTGCCCCTACTGCACTGATAGAGGTAGTTTGCTCGCCCGTCATTGTGGTTACTAGGCTTTAGAGCCAGATTGGACCATTGATTGATTTTCTCCCTTAGAAGTTTGCAGAGCATCCTCTAGATCTTTGAGAGCAAGTCTTCAGGGAGTAGACTTCCAGGTCAGTTCCAGCTCCATTGCTCCAAGTGCTGTATGTGAAGTATGTTCTGTCTTCAGCAATAGAGTCTTGCCTTCAAGATAATCAACTGCCATGGTAATAGCGGATATTATTTTGGGAGTCTCTTGGACTTCTCTAACCAACAATTCAAAAGGAGGTTATCCTGTCTGGCACTGTGCTCCTTGTTATACAGCCTCCAGATGTATACAGGTAATGTATGTGTTCCTTGTTACATAGCCTCCAGATATATACAGATATTTTATGTGTCTTTTTCAGTTTTTATTTTTGAGTTAATGCATTTACCTCTGGCTTTTTATAACATCTAAGCTTTATTTATTTCTACTCTTTCTCTTTATAACTTCCCTCTTCCTTCCCACTATTAAGTAACCCCATTTCCCCCCTTGATAACACCTGTCTCCTATTATTTCCTCTCTCTTGAGCTCCTTCTCCTTTTTCAAAAATAATGCTTTTATTGATGTTTCGTGTAGCTGAGGCATAACTTCTCAGTTCAGTTTAGCCAAATTCCACTTTCCCACCTCAGATCATGCATTCTGCCATAACTATCCTGCATCTTTCTCTCAGTCTTTTTTTCTGTTTAGGAATTCACATTTTTCTCCTTTTATTTTATATTACTCTAAAATATGAATACATACTTTCCACTCATATACAGTAATTACAGAATCTGAAAGTAAGTGATAGATTGATTCTAGAGCCTGTTAAGAGATTTACATTATAACAACATAGATGCTTTCAGATAAACAGAAATATAACAATAAGCTTGTTCAGCTTGCCTTTCATCTGGGGATTTGGTGTTAGTATCCACAAATGAGAGAAACCATTCACCCTTTGTTTTTCTGGTTCTGTTACTTCACTTAGCATAATGGCTTCGAGTTCCATCCATTTACCTGCAAAGTTCATGATGTCATCTTTCTTTACAGCTACATAGAACTCCATCGTGTAGATGTACCACGTTGTTGTCATCAACTCATCTGTTGAGGGGCATTTGGGTTGGTTACAGCTCTTTGCTATTGTGAAGGGAGCTGCAATAAACATGGCTGTGCATGTATCTTTGGGGTAGGATGAGTCTTGTTACCTAGGAGTGGTATGGTTGGGTCAGGTGGTAAGCTCATTTTGAGTCTTTTAAGGGTTCTCCACACTGCTTTCCATAGTGGTTGTACAAGTTACATTCCCACGAGAAGTGGATGAGTGTTCCCCTTTCCCTGCAACCTCTCCAGCATTTGGTGTCTTTTGTGTTCTTGATCTTAGCCAGTCTTATTGGAATGAGATGATATCTGAGAGTGGTTTTAATTTGAATTTCCTTAATTATTAATGATATTGAACACTTTTAGATGTTTCTCAGCCATCTTTACTTCCTCACTTGTGAAGTCTCTGTTCAGCTCTTTACTCCATCTTTTGAATAGGTCATTTGTTTTCTTCTTTGTTTTTTGAGTAGTCTATATATTCTTGATGTTAATGCTCTGTCATTTTCTTGATTGTTTCTTTCACTGTACAGAAGCTTTTGAGTTTGATGAGGTCCCATTTGTCAACTGTTGACCTTATTTCCTGTGCAGTTGCTGTCTGATTTAGATCCACCTGTGTCTTGTAGGTTGTTACCAACTTTTTCTTCTGTCGCCTTCAGGGTTTTGGGTTTTATGTTGAGATTTTTGATCCACTTGGAGTTGATTTTTGTACAGGGTGAAAGGTAGGGGTTTAATTTTGTTCTTTTGTTCTTCTACAAATGGTGATCCAGTTTTGCCAGCACTGTTTGCTGAAGACACTATACTTCCTCCACTGAGGTTTTCTTGCTCCTTTGTCAAATATGAGGTGGCTGAAATTGTATGAGCTCAAGTTTGGATCTTCAATTTTGTTCCATTGGTCAATGGATCTGTTTTTGTGCCAGTACCAGACTGTCTTTATGACTATGGCCCTGTAATATAGCTTGAGGTCTGGTAGAGCAATCCCCCCTGTATTGCATTTTTCACTCAGGTTTGTTTTAGTTATTCTGGGTCTTTTGTTTTTCCATATGAATATAAGGATTTTTTTCCAAGTCTGTGAAGAAGCTCATAGGGATTTTGATTGGGATTGCATTGAATCTGTATATCAATTTGGGCAAAATGGACATTTTTACTATATTAATTTTCCCAATCCATGAGCATGGGAGGTCTTTGCATCTTTTGATGTTATTTTCAATCTCCTTCTTCAGGGGTTTAAAATTTTTGTTGTAGAGGTCTTTGGTATCTTTGGTTAGGTTTGTTCCCAGGTATTTTATTGTTTTTGAGGCTATTGTGAGTGGGAAATTCTTCTTATATTCCTTCTCCACTTGTTTATTGTTGTTATAAAGAAAGGCTAC
>VZQC01009966.1:835270-907414 GCA_009823505.1 Rhizomys pruinosus
AGAATCCCAAGACAACTCTACTGACCAGATCTTCAACGGTCATCTAATTAGAAGAAAATTTTCCCAAACTATCCCTATGATGTAGAGGTTTGGTCTTTTCATAGTGTCCCACATTTCCTGGTTGTTCCACTCTTGTGTTTTTTTTTTTTAATTTCATAATATTTACTGGAGCTTTCTAGTTGTTCCATATTATCCTGCAGGATATTCTTTTTTTCTGCTTCTTCAATTCTGCTTCTGAGGCTTTTCCCCATCCTTTCCTGGTGATTGGATGAATGTTCAATATCCCTTTTCATTTCGTCCTCTGATTTCTTTAGATGTTCCACTTCCCTTTGGAGTCTGTCATTCTCATCTTGTAGCTCCTTGGTTCATTGGTCATTTTCTTTTTACATTTTGGCCTGGGATCTTTTCAGCATTTCTGTTTCCTTCCAGAGTTTGTTATTTTCTCCCTTTAGTTCTTTCCAATGTTTGTCATTATCTCCCTCTAGGTCCATCTTGAGCTTTTCAATTTCTTCCCTTAATTCTTTCCACCGTTTGTCATTATCTCCTTCTAGGTCCTTCTTGAGTTTTTCATTCTCTTCCCTTAGTTCTCTAACTTCTTTGAATATATCTACAGTTGTTCTTCTAAGGTCTGTGTCTTGGCTTCTTTCTTTGGAGACCTTGTTGTAGGGATCTTCTGTAGGGTTGGTAAAGTTCGGTGTGGATTTATTATGAGCTTTTCCTATGTTTTTTGTTTGTGTCTTTGGCATATGGAGTCCATGTGCCTGTCTCCTTCTTCTCCTTTACTCCCATGGCTCCTTTCATGTCCTACCCTCCTTCCCAGTTGAGCAACCCAATTTCCCCCTTGGTAACATCTGTTTCCCACTATCTGCCTCATCTAGCCCCCTCCATGCTCTTCCTTTCCATTTTCCTGGCTCCTGTTGTGATATATATATATATATGAATAAATTGGTGCTAAGATCCAGAAATCAGGGAGATCATATGTTGCCTGCTTTTCTGAACTTTACTTAATATAACAGTTTCTAGTTCCATCCATTTACCTGCAAATTTCATCCTTTATTACTGCTGATTAGACCTCCATTGTGTAAATGCACCACATTTTCATTATCCATTAGCCAACTGAGGGAGATTTATGCTGTTTCCATTTCTTAGCTATTGTGAAAAGAGCAGCAACAAACATGGATGTACAGGTATCTCTACAGTAGGATGAGGTTTTTTGAGTATATGCCAAGGAATAGTATAACTGGATCATATGGTAGATTCATTTTTGGGAGTTTTCCATACAAATTTCCATAGTAGTTGCATGAGTTTGTAATCCCACCAATGAATGAGATCCTGTTTTCTCACATCCTCACCAGCAGTGAATGAGGTTCCCTTTCCCACATCCTCACCAGCAGTGAATGAGGTCCCCTTTCCCTACATCCTCACCAGCAGTGAATGAGGTCCCACTTTCCCACATCCTCACCACCAGTGAATAAGGTTCCCTTTCACACATCCTCACCAGAAGTGAATGAGGTCCCCTTTCCCCACATCCTCACCAGCAGTGAGTGAGGTTCCTTTTCACACATCCTCACCAGAAGTGAATGAGGTCCCGTTTCCCCACATCCTCACCATCATTTTGGAATCCTTTATTCTCTTGATCTTAGCCAGTCTGACTGGGATAAGATGGAATCATAAAGTAATTTTGGTTTTCATTTCTCTGATAAGGATGTTCAGCACATTTTAAGATGCTTCTTTGCCATTTTTCTTTCTTTCTTTGAGAACTCTTTTCAGGTCCTTAGCCCATCTTTTTATTAGGGTGTTTATTTTCTTGTTTTTTTTTTTTTTTTTGAGTTGTTTGTATATTTTGGATATTAATCCTCTGTTGGATATGTAGCAGGAGATTTTCCTCAACATAGAGGGTTTCCTCCTCATTTCCTTGGTTGTTTCTTTTGCTATACAACTTTTAGTTTAATGAGGTCTCATTCATTGATCATTGGCCTTAATGCCTGAGGAACTGATGTTCAATTTAGAAAGTTCTTTCCTATACCTCTGTGCTAAACACTGCCTATGTTTTCTTCTGGGGGTTTCAGAGTTGAGGTCTGCACAAAAGTCAACTCCAAATGGATCATAGCTGAGGTTGTAAACACCTTCCAAATCTGTTCTCCCTTCCTCTCTCCCTCCACGTCCCCCTTCTTTCTTGAGGCTGTCTCACAATGCAGCCTAGGCTGGCTTCCATCTCTCAGTACTGGCTCAGTTCCCCTATTGCTAGGATTCCAGGCATGTGCCACCACACTCAACTCGCTTTGAAGCCTTTAGAAGGTGCAATCGCACCATCCTCTGAAAAAGGAGGGTGAGTTACTCTTTTGGTAGGGTAGTGTGGAGGTTGCTTCATGTACTCAGAATGCAATATATCAATTACTCCATGAAAAGTGCACCAACTAATTTATGAACAGGAATATTGCATGCAATCTGCTACTGTGTTAACAAGTTGGTGATTTTCTTAAGTAGGTAGACCAATTTTGAGTTTTATCAACCCCAGTTGTTGAAATTAAAATGGAAACAGCAGCATTTGTTTCTATTCTTTTTATAAAGTGACTAATTATGTTCCTTTGGGTAATGATAATTACCAAATTTCCTCCTGTGTTCCTGAACCATGCACAGCTGGTACTCAAATAATCACAAAGATTTGGTTTTATGTGGTGACATAAGCTCCTAACTTGGTGAGTGCATTAACTACACAATATTGCTTGATCTTATTAATTCTAAATTATGCCTCAACGAACTTCTCAAATTTGGAAAAACATTTATATGAATAAATTAAGAGAGAGAAAGAATGAAAGAGAGAGGGAGAGGAGAGAGAGAGAGAGAGGAGAGAGGAGAGAATAAGAATATGCTAAATTCAGATTTTCTCTGCTCCTCATGAGCTGAGAATAGGCCTTGATATGTTTGATTTCTTTTTCCTTTTCTTTTTTTTGGGGGGGTATTTTTGAGACAGGGTCTCTCTTTTAGTACTGGCTGGCCTTGAACTCACAGAGATTCACCTGCCTCTGTCTCCCAAGCACTGGGATTAAAGGCATGTGCCACCATGACCAGCTGATATGTTTGATTTCTAAAGGACCATATTGTGGATTTTCAGTTGTTCTTCTAGTTAGGGTGAAAGTTTCATTTATTTATGTACCTAGTTTTGTGTTTTCATTTTTTTTTTTTTTGTGGCAGAGTTTTGCACTGTAACTAAGGTTCCAAGTGTAGTCAGTAGAAGGTGTAAGTCCGTTCCTGACATTAGACAAAAATAGAAGCTGAAAATACCATTGTCAAAATAACTTTGACCAATATCTTGCCACAGTTACAATTGTGTTTTAGTATAAAGATTTGAGCTGGGTGCTCTGTCAGTTGTGTGTTGTGGCAGCCTCTCAGAAATGTGAGGCTTAGGTGACTTGCGTTCATTAATATTGTGCCAGGGCTGCTGAGGATGTAGCTAATATGGTAGAGGACATGCTTAGCACACAAGAAGCATTGGTTTACTGTATGAACCAGACATGGCAATCCCAGAAATGAAGGGGATCAGAAGTTCAATGATATCTTCAGCTGCATAGCAGTGAGGCTAGCCGAGCCTGTATGAGACTCCTTTCTTCAAAAAGGAAGTTTTAATGTGACAGTGAGGGTGCGGGATAAATTACACTGTTTTTGAAATGGACTTTTGCCTTGAGCTGCAGAAGTGGAGCTATGGATCTGACAGCCACTCCCATCTAGCTTACCTGCAGGAGGATTAGGGGCTTGAAAAGCTGTGCGCTGAGCTCTCTCTGGGAAGGAGTGGTGCTGTGGTCTCTCTGGGAAGGAGTGGTGCTGTGCTCTTTCTGGGGAGGAGTGGTGCTGTGCTCTCTCTGGGAAAGAGTGGTCCTGCTCTCTCTGGGAAGGAGTGGTGCTGTGCTCTCTCTGGGAAGGAGTGGCGATGTGCTGTCTCTGGGAAGGAGTGGTGCTGTGCTGTCTCTGGGAAGGAGTGGTACTGTGCTGTCTCTGGGAAGGAGTAGTGCTGTGCTCTCTCTGGGAAGGAGTGGCGCTGTGCTCTCTCTCTGGGAAGGAGTGGTGCTGTGCTCTCTCTGGGGAGGAGTGGTGCTGTGCTCTCTCTGGGAAGGAGTGGTGCTGTGCTCTCTCTGGGGAGGAGTGGTCCTGCTCTCCTGCTGGCAGTGTCCTATGGAGCCAGAGGCTGCTGCCTCTGAAGACATGAGGAGAAGAGCACCAATTAAATCCTGTAAGCGCCCCCTCTCACCCACTCACTGTGTAAGCAAGCTTGAGTAAACGCGCTAGTCTCCCCCAAACTAAAGATTGGAGAGTCTGTTCTTTGATTTGCCTTAGGGACTGTGGACAGCAGAGGTGGGGCACCACATGTGTAGATATCTCCTGGGAGGAATTTCAGCAACAAATTGGCCTAGTCTAGGCGGGGTAGGCAAAAAACCGAGGACCAATTTGAGAAGAACAATGGAAATTTCTCTGTTATGGGGACAGAGTTCAGTAACTGAAAGGAAGCTGGTTGAAGGGAAAGTACAGGCAGAGGAAATTTTGGCATGGTGGGCTGTCTGCATAGTGCTGGGGAGTGTAGCAGTGGCAGTATGGATTGTGCACTGGACTTTAGGATGTGTGTCTAAACTGAAGACACTCAGGCAGTTCAGGTCAGTGGGAAAAATCTCCAGATATCCATCCGCATGTTGGTGGTATAGGGTGGCATGCCTAACTGAATAATGGGGTCCACCCTGTGAAGATGGAGATGTTTTGAAAACTGCGGAGGGTCTGGAGCAAACTTTGCAAGTCCTGGGAGTAGAGAATCAAGGGTGGGGTATACAAAAAGCCATGCCTGAGGTGACCTGGATCTTATTTTTATGTTATTAAAGATAGAGCCCAAATAGGGGAGAGAGCCCAAAGAGAGATTAAAAATTTAAGGGGAAATTAGACCAAGAAAAAAAAAGAGGCTGGTCTTCTCGTTATTGGCCTCTGACTTTGCCAGTAACTTACATAAATGAGAAAAAGGGGTAGAAGTATTAGCTTGCTGCTTTTTACAGCTAGGGGACCAGGGGAGAAGGCAGATAGTGATGACATGAGAGGACCCAGGAAAAGCACAAGATGCTCCTCGACCTTTAACACAAAAAATGGAAAATCCATGTTTCAACATGCCGATGGTGGTCTTAGCAGTGTCGTAGTGTGGGAAACTAAGACAATCAGAGAATACTCAGCACTGGAGTTGTTAGAATTGGGGAATACATTCAAACAGGCAGTGAAGGAACCCCCACCACCTGGCTTGTGAGTCTGCAGAAGATGGGGACAGATGGAATTATTTTAAATGCTGCAGAAGCATAAAAGCTGAGTAATATAACCACCCACCCCTCCTTGAGACATAGGCTGTGTAGCCCCTAATGGGTTGGCTAATATGAGCCATTAGAGACACATGGTTATCTCCAACTGAGGTTCCTATGAATATCGGGGTGGAGGATGGTAAGAGAGGGGCAAACACGGCTGAGGGAACTAGGTACGGGGAGAGCAATATGCAGTACCCAGTTCACTGGGCCAGGTAAGACTGTGTTTACTAGTGATTTGAGAAAAATCTTGATTGAACAAACACTTGAGATTGGTATGGAACTTTAATGGCTGTGCTGAATTCCTTGATTGGACAGAGTCTTTATAAGGTAGGAGAGGCTTTGTCATCTCCAGGTGACTTAGACCAGCACATATAAAATATGTCTATAGAGGAGTGAAGCAACCTAAAAGAGATATAAGGACAAAACAGGAAAGGAAGTCTTCTTGGGTTACTCAAAGGCAAATGTGGCAGGATGTATGTCAAGCCCAAGTCCCCAAAGAAAAAAATTGATAAAAAACAAACAAACAAACAAACAAATTTCATGCTAAAGAGCCTCTAGAAGGCTTTAAAGTCTGAGGAACAGTTCACAAATAGCATACAGAAGATAAAAACTGTCTGGGGGGTGGATAATGACCCCCTTCCAGTTAAACAGAGTACCATTCTCTGCTGACAGGTTATGCTGGGGGTAGAAACAGTTTGCCTAGGTGGGGCCTCCCCCAGCAGCCGGGTAGTGTCAGTAGAAAGATAATGGGTGTGACTAAAGCCAGGAGTCAGGCCCAGGGCCTGCCTGACCCAGCAAACCAGCAAACACAGCATGGGCAAAAGGAGACCTATTCCTCCTTGGCCCTGCACAGGGCTGGGCAGCTTGAGCAGGGACCAATGAGTCTATCAAAACTAAACAAATGCAGGGAGGCTGCATGTAAAAACCTTACAACACCAAATGGGTTCAATAAAATGACTACAGATATTAAAGAGCTAACTGAGTTAATGCCCCTTATCTGTGCTATTGCACCCAACATGGATCTTTTGAGACAATTGGTACAGATAGATAAAATCTTCCCACGCTATGTTAGAGATGCTGATTTATGTTTGATTTAATATCTAATGTTAATATCTGAGTGTTTTACAGATGTGAGACCTGTTGGAGAGATACCAAGTGTGCCTGATGAAATATTGATAAAAAGTAAATTCACTAAGGAGTACCAGGGCCAGATATAACTATGGAATCCTGGGGAGCTTTATGGTTGGGTAAGACATAAGCAATATTCATGCAAATGGTTGAAAAATTATACAATGGCCTGAGCCTGTAGGTGCCAAAGCATAAACAGATATAAAAATAAAAAAGAGGCTCCACCCAAATAGTACAATTGGTGAAAAAAAGACATCAGTGAATAAAGACTTCAGTAAATAAAGTCTCAGGGGTGGGCTGCCCCACCAGGAGCTTTTGGCCAGGGAAGCTCTAGAGGGCCCAAAACATAGGTTATTGCATCTAAAATTGGTTCCATACCAGAAACAGATGCTGAGACCTTATTGCTGAAGAATGCATGATGTGAGTGTGGGAAAGAGAGATCCTGTTGGAACCCAGCCCTACTACTGCACAGCTGGCTTCATGGTGCTGGGGAGTGCTCTGCAGATCTCTAGGGAGGAACAGTCCCCAAAGTTCTACTAAAGATCTCAAAAATTGCACTTTTACATGCCAAATAAGGTGTTCTAGTGCAAAGGTGGCAGTATGGTATATGTACACCCAGGAGAAATTCCAAATGCACCACTCCTTGGGGAGGAATGCACAACTGACAGTAAGCCAGCTTGACCCCTAGTGGTAGGGGACAATATAGGCCCCAATAGAAAAGCCATTACAATTGTTTATTAAAGGGCTGTGATGCCCTTACTAAGATACCATCTAAGCATTTGTGCTTGTGCCCACAGTGTCGCTTGTTATAATGGTTAATGTTTGTTTACATATTCATGTTCTTTCTATTTGTGTTTTATTAGTAGGAAAAAATCCCCTTGAAAAGAGCCAGCAGTCCATTGGAAATGCAACTCTGAACAGACTAGAGAGTTTGATGTCTCACCTCAGAGGAAAAAATAGATCATCCCACGCCTCAACCTCCAAGGCTCAGGGACTGTTGCAGAAAAGGCTGGCACATACAGATTGTAAGGGCCAAAGTGGAGTGGGTGCAGTGTGGGATAAGTTACTTTTGAAATGGACTTCTCTAAGCATCAGACACACTGCAAGCTGCAGAGACAGAGCTATGGATCCCATGGGCGGTGCTCTCTGGGAATACATGGTGCTCTCTGGAAATGCATGGTGCTCTCTGGGAGGGTATGGTGCTCTCTGGGAACCATGGTGCTCTCTGGGAATGCACGGCACTCTCTGGGAATGCATGGTGCTCTCTAGGAATGCATGGCACTCTCTGGGAACCATGGTGCTCTCTGGGAATGCATGGCACTCTCTGGGAATGCATGGCGCTCTCTGGGAACCATGGTGCTCTCTGAGAATGCATGGTGTTCTCTGGGAACCGTGGTGCTCTCTGGGAATGCATGACACTCTCTGGGAACACATGGTGCTCTCTGGGAACCATGGTGCTCTCTGGGAGTGCATGACACTCTCTGGGAACCATGGTACTCTCTGGGAATGCATGGTGCTCTCTGGGAACACATGGTGCTCTCTGGGAACCATGGTACTCTCTGGGAACCATGGTACTCTCTGGTGCTCTCTGGGAACCATAGTACTCTCTGGGAACACATGGTGCTCTCTGGGAATGCATGGTGCTCTCTGGGAACCATGGTGCTCTCTGGGAATGCATGGCACTCTCTGGGAATGCATGGCGCTCTCTGGGAACCATGGTGCTCTCTGAGAATGCATGGTGCTCTCTGGGAACCGTGGTGCTCTCTGGGAATGCATGACACTCTCTGGGAACACATGGTGCTCTCTGGGAACCATGGTGCTCTCTGGGAGTGCATGACACTCTCTGGGAACCATGGTACTCTCTGGGAATGCATGGTGCTCTCTGGGAACCATGGTGCTCTCTGGGAACCATGGTGCTCTCTGGGAATGCATGACGCTCTCTGGGAACACATGGTGCTCTCTGGGAACCATGGTACTCTCTGGGAACCATGGTACTCTCTGGTGCTCTCTGGGAACCATGGTGCTCTCTGGGAACCATGGTACTCTCTGGGAATGCATGGTGCTCTCTGGGAACCATGGTGTTCTCTGGGAACCATAGTACTCTCTGGGAACACATGGTGCTCTCTGGGAATGCATGGTGCTCTCTGGGAACCATAGTGCTCTCTGGGAATGCATGGCACTCTCTGGGAACACATGGTGTTCTCTGGGAACCATGGTACTCTCTGGGAACGCATGGTGCTCTCTGGGAATGCATGGTGCTCTCTCAGAATCATGGTGCTCTCTGGGAATGCATGGTGCTCTCTCAGAATCATGGTGCTCTCTGGCAACCATGGTGCTCTCTGGGAATGCACAGTGCTCTTGCTCTTCTTCTGGCATCATGTTGTCTCAAAATAAAAATAATATTTTTATTATTTGAAAAAATTTCCAATTTTACAGTAAATGAAAATGTTTATATTTAGATACAGAACTGATACATCATCATAATCAAAACTTGCTCCTATGTTAAAGGCTGGACAGGAATGCTATTAAATATAATGATAGAAAACAGACCAGAGGAAAATCCACCAAAACACTAACATATTCAGTTGTACTTTTTGTTCATTCTGGTTTCATTTTTCTAGTTTCCACTAGACCCATTTCCACTAGACCCATTTCCACTAGACCCATTTTGCCCACTTACATACATGTGGGCAAAACAGTCATGTATGTAAATAAAAATAAAACTTAAAAAAAGAAATAGCACAGCCAGTATGACCATAAAATGTTTGTGTGATCTTTATTGTCTTAATTTTTACAAAAAATTTTACTGTTATTTGCCTCTAGCATACAGTTATTTTAGTGTGGGTCCTTCGACAGGACTCCTATATGAAAGGTATACTTATCTGTAAATATGATGATACATATTTAGAATAAAGTGAAAAAGTATTTTTGCCTAATGAAGTCACAGAATTAGACTCTTCTCTAGGGTCTATGACCTCTCCAGCCATGTGTGCTTGGTTATGTTTACAGCTTATGTTTATGTTATGAATCACCTCCCATTGAGTGGGCCTTAAGTCCAACTATTTATTGCCCTAAAGTAAAAGTGTGCCTACTGTACCAATGGTGATAGTTTGCTGGGCCAGTCATTGTTGTTCATTAGGCTTTATGGCTGGGTCATGACTGATTTTCTCCCTTGTCAACTTGCACACTGTCTTCTGATACTGAACGCCAGTCTCCAGGGAGAGTCTTCCAGGTCAGCTCCACTGGTTCAAGTCCTGTGTCCAAAACGTGGCCTATCTTGAGCAATAGGTTCTTACCATCAAGTTGTGGGAGGCAACCAGAGATTGTGGCAATATCCTGGAACATTTTGGGAGTTTTTGGACTGCCATGACCAACAACTTGAAGGAGGTTGCTGTTGCCTGGCACTGTGATCTTTGCTGTATAGCCTTCATTTATACATATGCATTCACATTTTTATGTGCATTTTCAGTAGTCTTATTAAATACTGCATTTCCCTTTGGCTTTATTTAACTTTCTTTCCTCTCTCTTCCCCTGTATAGCTCATCCTCCCTAGTTATCATACTACCCAGTTCCCCCACTTACACATTCAGAGTTAAACATTTTTAATGGGGATTTGTTTATTTATTTATTATATTTATTTATTTTTCAGGATTACCACCTTTTTAAAATATACTTTTTATTGTTATTAAACTTTCCCATACACCATACATCATTTCTCAATCCAATTTAGGCTCATTTCCCTTTCCATGCCCCCCACCAGAGTTCATGCATTCTGCCATACATATCTTACATCTTTTTCTGAGTCTTTCCAGATTTTTTTCAAAGCAGAGGCTTAGTGTTTTTGGGAGAACTTCACTGTTTCAGTCGTTTTTTTTTTTTTTTTGACTCATTCTTTTGTTGTTGGTGCTCTCCCACTTGTATTGCTTCAATGTAAGTAAGGATGTAGGTAGGCATGGATCCTATCTATTATCATCTATCTATCTATCAATCTTCCATCGATCTAGCTATCTAGCTATCTATCTATCTATCTATCTCACGTATACTAAAATTATGGTTGTCGGAAACAAAAGGGATGTTTATGTCCAACAATATTTCTTTATTCAAATTTTTCCATTTTGATTTTATATTACTCCTAAAACATGCATACATACCCTCCAACCATTACCAAAATTCAAAGTCTGAAAATAAATGGTGGTTTAATTCTAGAATCTGTTAGAGGGATTCACAATATAAGCACAGTGTTTTCAGAGAAGGCGGAATGTAACAGTACCATTGCTCAGTTTGTCTTAACAACTATGTACTTGGTGCTAGCATCCACAGTTGAGGGATAACATTCATTCATCACTTGTTTTTTCTGGGACTGTGTTACTTCACTTAAACATAGTATCTGCTAGTTCCATCCATATACCTACAAAATTCTCAGGATGGCAGGGTTTCTTTTACTGCCTGAATAGAACTACTTGTGTAGCGGTGCCACAGTTCTCCTAGCACTCGCAGTGTGAGGGGCATCTGGGTTGGATCCAGCTCTTTGCTAATTGTGAAGCAGCAATAAACATGGCTGTTCATGATCTTTGGGGGTAGGATGAGTCTTGTGGGTATATACCTAGGAGGGGTAATGAGTTTGATCAGGTTTAGACGCATTTTGAGCTCTTTTAAGCATTCGCTACACACTGCTTTTCACATAGTGGCTGGTATAGTCTCCATTC
Organism: Rhizomys pruinosus; assembly: GCA_009823505.1. Classification (NCBI taxonomy): domain Eukaryota; kingdom Metazoa; phylum Chordata; class Mammalia; order Rodentia; family Spalacidae; genus Rhizomys; species Rhizomys pruinosus. The sequence continues at coordinate 846,432 of VZQC01009966.1, forward strand.
CCACAGAGCAGTGGATGAATGTTCCCCGTTCCCCACAACATCTCCAGAACTTGGTATCATTTATGATTGGCGTGATCCTAGCCAATCTTAATCGAGTAAGCTGATATCTTAAAATGGTTTTTAATTTTACATGTCCTTAATTAATTAGTGGATTTGAACAATTTTTTTTTTTTTTTTTTTGGTCTTTTTGAAGACATGGTCTCCCTATACTCCAGCTATCCTAGAACTCACATTGGAGACCAGGCTGGCCTTGAACTCACAAAGATCCACCGGCCTCTGACTGCACGCTCAAGTGACTAGGATTAAATGTGTGTGCCACCCACACCCAGCTGAACACTTTTTTAAGATGTTTTCTTCAGCCATCTCTATTCCCTTACTTGTGAATCTCGTTCAGCTCTTTACTCCATCTTTTGAGTTAGCATTTGTTTCCTTAGCTCTTTTGGCGTTTTTTTTTTTTTTTTCATTTTTATTTCCTCACTTGTGAAGTTAATGCTCTGTCAGATATATAGAGATGAAGGTTTCCTTCCCACTTTGGGGGTTTTCTCTTCACTTCCCTAAGTGTTTCTTTCGCTGTAACAGAAGATTTTGAGTTTTAATGAGGTCCCACTTTCAATTGTTGACCTTATTTTCCTGCACAGCTGCTCTCTGACTTAAAAAAGTCTTTTCCCATTGCCTATGTCTTGTAGATTTGTGCCAACATTTTCTTCTATCAATAATGTGGTGGTTTGAAAATGAAATGTCCCCATAGGCCTGTAAGTATTCAGACATTTGGGCTCCAGTTGTGGTGACACTGTTTTTGTAGGTCTTAGAAGGTGTGGCCGTGCTAGAGGAAGTAACTTATTGGGGGCAGGCTTAGTGGAGTTTTGAATCGAGCCTCGTGGTTTCCAGTCTCTCTCTCTGCTTTTCCTGTGCTCTTTGCGAGATGTGACCCTTGGCGTGCTGCTCCAGCCTCCAGCCGCCATGTCTTCCACCACAATGGACTCTAATGCCGTCCCTGGAACTGTCAATCATAAGCTCAAATAAAAACTCTTCCTTTTATAAGTTTTATAAGTTCCTTTTATAAGATGGTGTTTTATCACAGCAACAAAAAGTGACTAATACAGTTATTTGGTACCTAAGGAGTGGGGTATTGATGTGACAAACCGGAAGCGGTGGATGTCTTGGAAAAATGTGGAAGACTTTGAAACTTTGGTGGCTAGAAAAGCTGTTGTCTACTGTATTCAGAGCTTAAGGGGCCATTATAGTATAAGCCCGGAAGAAAGCATGGCTGCAAAAAATGTAGTTCCAGAGGAAATAAAGACTTAGGCAGCACTGGGATATTTTGATAAAGATTCTAGCAGCAGTTTGCCCTCAGCCCAAATGCTGGCCTGATGCTAAGTTGAAGCAATGGACTGATGTCTTTGTTGGAATCTTCAAAAAGACAGCCTAAGTAGAAATGGTGGTGTGGCTTTAATGGTGAAAATATTATACAGATATCTACAGGAAAAAAGAGGCAAATGGGCAGAAGGAAAATGCAGAATGTACAGTTTGAATCTGACAACGATATACTAGGAAGATTAAACGGGTGTGGCCAAGGCATGTGAAGGAGAGGCTCCCTTTCATAAGGAGATAAATGATTAAGGAAGGCCTGGCGATTTACAAGTAAACAAAAGAATCGAGTACCTTCATGGGGAAGGACCACACCAGCTAATCCTCCCAACTTTTTAAAGGAAAAACAATATGAAGTTTTCTGCTCCAACAAGTCCGGGCCAGAGAAAAGTTGCAAATGTCGTTGAAATAGGCCTGAGGTCCATCCCAAACTTGCAGCCAAACTCCAGCAGTTTCATTCACGTGTTTGCTGGTTTTAGAGGCATGAAGTTGCAAGAGTGAAACGGGCTCATCAGTTCTTCCTCCGATGTCTCAGAGAGCTGCCAAGATCAGGCAGAGCGCAGCAGGGTTTGTCCCTGACATAAAGAAGTCCCTATAGCCGCCATTGTGGTGAAGCTGTGCAATTGAAGCCTGGTTGGGCAGCATGTGGAGACTCCAAGAAGACTTATCCAGACCTGTGAGATATATTTGCCAAGGAGAGCTGCATACAGGGAGGGGTGGTACCAGGCCTAAGAAAAGAGATGATGTTGCACACAAAGCTGGACAAGCTGAGCCATCTAAGCCCTTTGGAATCAAGATCCCAGAAGTTGAAAGTTCACATGGAGCTACTGATTGAGTTTTGCCCTGCTTTTTTCGGTCTTGTTTTGGTCAAGTATTTGCCTCACTATGCCTCTATTCCTCCCTTTTGGAATGGGATGTATATTAGGTCCCATGTACACTGGGAGTGTAATTGTCTTTTATTTTACAGGAGCTTTACAGGTAAGAGATTGGCCTGCGTTTCTCAGAGGAGTTTGGGACTTAGACTTTTGAATGGCATTGAAACTGGTAAAGACTATGGGGACTTTTAAGGTTGGACTAAATGCATTTTGCATTTTATATGGTCAGGAGCCTATGGGGGCCAGGGAGTGGAATGTGGTGGTTTGAATGAGTGTCCCCCATAGGCTGTAAGTATTCAGACATTTGTCTCCAGTTGGTGGCACTGTTTTTGGAGGTCTTAGAAGGTGTGGCCGTGCTAGAGGAAGTACGTTATTGGGGGCAGGCTTAGTGAGTTTAACAAGCCTTGTGGTCTCCAGTCTCTCTCTCTGCTTCCTGTGCTCTTTGCGAGATGTGACCCTCAGCTTGCTGCAGCCACCATGCCTTCCGCCACAGTGGACTCTAATTCCCTGGAACCATCAATTGTAAACTCAAATAAACTCTTCCTTTTATAAGTTCCTTTGGTCATGATGTTTTATCACAGCAACAGAAAAGTGACTAATACAATCACCTTCAGAGTTTTGGGTTTAACATTGAAGTCTTTGATCCATTTGGAGTTTATTTTTGTACAGGATGAGAGGTAGGGGTTTAATTTTATTCTTCTACAAGTGGTGATCCAGTTTTGCTAACACCATCTGCTGAAGATGCTGTCTTTCCTCCACTGAGTCTTCTTGGCCCCTTTGTCAAATATGAGGTGGCTGAAATTTGTATCAAGTTTGGATCTTCAATTTTGTTCCATTGGTCTACAGGTAGATTTTCATGCCAGTACCAGGGTGTTTTTATAATGATAGCCCTGTAGTATAGTTTGAAATCTGGTATAGAGATCCCCCCCTGTATTGCTCACTCAGGGTTGCTTTGGTTATTCAGGGTCTTTTGTTTTTCCATATGAAATTAAGGATTTTTTCCAAGCCTGTGAAGAAACTCTTGGGGATTTTAATTGGATTGCATTGAATTTGGGTAGAATGGACGTTTTTACTATGTGAATTTTTCCAGTCCATGAGCATGAGATTTCCATCTTCTGATGTCTTCTTCAATCTCCTTCTTCAGGCATTTAAAACTTTTGTTGTAGAGATCTTTAGCATCTTTGGTTAGGTTTGTTCCTAGGTATTTTATTTTATTTTTTTGAGGCTATTGTAGAAGGTCTACTTGTATTCCTTCTTAAGTTGCTTGTTGTTAGTGTAAAGAAAAACTATTGATTTTTCTAGGCTAATTTTGTATCCCACCATTTTACTGAAGCTCTCAATCATTTCTCAAAGTTTTCTGGTAAAGTTTTTAGCATCATTTGATAAACTATCATATCATCTGCAAAGAGGGATAGTTTGACTTCCTCTTTTCTAATTAGTACTCCTTTAATTTCCCTTTCTTACATTATTGCCCTCACAAGCGTTTCAAGCACTATATTGAAGAGGAGTGGTGACAGGGGCAGCCTTGCTGAATTCATACATTTAAGGGGAATGCTTCTAACTTTTCTCCATTTAGGATGATGTTGGCTGTGGGTCTCTTGTATATGACTTTGATTACATTTAGGAATGATCCCTCTAGTTCAGTTCCCTCTCGGACTTTAAATATGAAGGGATGTTGAATCTTGTCAAAGGCTTTTTCTGTGTTATTTGAGATCCTCATTTGTTTTTTGTCTTTCAGTCAATTTATGTGTTTTATGGTATTTATTGATTTATATATGTTGAACCGTACCTGCATTTCTGGTATGAATCCAATTTGGTCATGATGGATGATCTTTTTTGATGTGCGTCTGTATGCAGTTTGTGAGTATTTTGTTGAGAAATTTTGCATCTATATTCATTAATTAGATGGGTCTATAGTTCTCTTTTTTTGGTTGTGTCTTTCCCTGGTTTTGGTATTAGAGTGATGCTGGCTTCATAGAAAGAATTTGGGACATTTTCCTGTGCTTGTATCCTTCTGAACAGTTTTAGTAATAATGGTTGTAAATCCTCTTTAAATGTTTTATAGATGGGGCTGGAGAGATGGCCTAGCAGTTAAGAGTGCCGACCGCTCTTACAGAGGACCCGGGTTCAATCCCCAGCACCCACATGGCTGCCGAGAACCATCTGAAACTCCAGTTCTAGGAGAACTCCAGTTCCAGGGGAATCCAACACCCTCTTCTGACCTCCGCAGCATTGCACAACACGGGTACACACACCTGCATGCAGACAGTACATTCATACACATACAGAAATAAATAAAATTAAAAAATTGTTTTATAGAATTCTGCCATGAAACCATCTGGGCCTGGGCTTTTTTTAGTTGGGAGGTTTCTTATTACATCTTCAATTTCTTCATATATTATGGGTCTGTTTAAGCTGTCAGTCTCTTCTTGGTTAAGGTTTGGTGATTCCCAGGATTTCAGATATTAATCCATTTCTCTTGTCTGTTGTGAGCTTTCCACTTTTATCATGAATTCTATTGGTTTGGAGTGTTCTTTCTTTCTTTTGGTTAACTGGGCTAGAGGTCTGACTATCTATCTTGTTTATTCTTTCAAAGAACCAGATTTTTTATACTGTTTTCTTTGTTTCTATTTTATTGATTTCTGCTCTGATTTTTATTATTTCTTCCTGTCTGTTGAGTTTAGGGTTCTTGAGTCTTTTTAGCTCCAGTGTTAGATTATTTGTGCTCTTTCTGTTTTTGTTTTTTTTTTTATGTAGCCACTCAGGGCTATAAACTTCCCTCTTAGGACTGGTTTTAAAGTATCCCATAAGTTTTGTTGTGTTGTATTGTCATTTTCATTTAGTTCCTGGAATGCTTTTATTTCTTTCTTTATTTCTTCCTCGACCATTCGTTATTCAGGAGTGTGTTGTTTAGTCTCCATGTGTTCTTGTAGATAGTAAGGATTATCCTGGTGTTGATATTGAGCTTTATTGCACTCTGATAGAGTGCAATAAGGGTCTGGTAGAATGCATGAAATTATTTCAATCTTTTTGTATTTGTTGAGTTTTTTCATGTTCTAGTATGTGGTCAATTTTGGAGAATGTTCCATGGGGTGCTGAGTAGAAAGTGTATTCTCTGGTGTTTGGGTGGTATATTTGGGAGATGTCTGTGAGGGCCATTTGGTGTATTGTATTGTTCAGTTCAGATGTCTCTCAGTTTATTCTTTGTCCATTTGACCTGTCCAAAGGGTTCAATGGGGTACTGAAGTCCCCAACTATGAGTGTGCTGGGGTTAATCTGTGCCTTGAGGTCCTAGAGAATTATGCTTATAAGTTCAATGCACCAGAATTTGGTGCATATATATTCATCATTGTGGCATCTTCATCGTTAATTGTTCCTTTGATAAAAATGTAATGGCCCTCTTTGTCTCTTCTGATTACTTTCACTTTGAAGTCTATTTTGTCTGATATTAAAATAGCTACTCTGCTTGCTTTTTGGTACCATTTGCTTGGAATATTTTTTCCATCCTTTCACCTTAAGTTGGTGCCTATCCTTGAGGGTGAGATGGGTTTCTTGTAGATAGCATATAGATGGATTCTGTTTCCTAATCCATTCTCCCTGTCTACGTGTTGTGATTGGAGAGTTTAGTCCATTAATATTTAAAGTTAGAATTGAGAAGTGTGTGTTACTTCCTTTCACCTTATTTTCCATTTGGACTTTTGGTCTGGGTTATTACTTCCAGAGTTTGCTTTTATTACTTTCTCTTTGTAGGTACCTGGGGATATTTGCTCCTCTCCTTTGTCCTTTGAATTGCTTCAAGTATTCTCTGAAGGGTTGGTTTTCTGGACATGTAGTCTATCATTTTATTTATGTCATGGAAGATTTTTCTTTCTCCCTCAACTATAATCAATGTTTTTGCTGGGTATAGTAACCTGGATTGGCATCTGTAGTTGTTTAGTACTGGGAATACTTTGGTCCATGTTCTTCTGGGTTTTGTAGTCTGCACTGAAAAGTCAGCTGTAATTTTGATGGGTTTCCCCGTATATGTAATTTGTTGTTTTTCTCTTGTGGCTTTCAGAATTTTGTCATTGTTTTGGGCCTCTAGCATTTTAACTGATGATATGGCATGGGGACTTTATTTCCTGATCTTATCTATTTGGTGCTCTATGTGCTTTTTGTATTTGTATTGGTTTGTCTTTTTCTAGTTTGGGGAAATTTTCATTTATTATTCTGTTGAAGATCTGATCAATACTATTCTCTTGGGATTCTGCTCCTTCCTCTATACCTATGATGTGGAGGTTTGATCTTTTCAAATAGTGTCCCACATTTCCTGGTTGTTCCACTCTTGTGTATTTTTACAATTTTTCATAATCTTTATTTGAGCATTTTAGTTGTTCTGTGTTATCTTCCGGGTCTGATATTCTTTTTTCTGCTTCTTCCATTCTATTTCTGAGGCTTTTTCCCATTCTTTCCTGTTGATTGGATGAGTGTTCAATTTCCTTTTTCATTTCATCCTGTGATTTCTTTAGTATTTCCACTTCCTTTTGGAGCTTCTCAATATCTTCTTGTAGCATGGGATCTTTGCAGTGTTTCCACCTCCTTCCCGAGTTTGTCATTCTCTCTCACTAGTTCTTCCTGGAGTTTGTCATTCTCTCTCTCTAATTCCTTTCAGAGTTTGTCATTCTCTCCCTCTAATTCCTTCCTGAGTTTTTCATTCTCTCCCCTTAGTTCTCTGAGTTAAACTTTTACTGAAAAAACATTCCCATACTCACATGCAAGGCAGTATTGTCAGACTTCCCTCCTGATTCTAGCAGGGGCAGGAGTTGGAGAGGGAAGGAAGAGTGGGACTTGGACAGCAGGGCCTGCCCCAGGTGCTCCTCTGCAAAACCATGCCTTGTGTGCTGCATAATGTGGGGCCAGGATGGCACACTCAGGCTTAGATGGTAGAGACAGAAGGCTGGCTCCCAAGTGAATATTAGCTTAGAATCTTGGCTCTGCCCTTTCTGTACATTGGAACTTAGAAAAGTACTCAACCTCAGTGTCAGCATTTTCATTTGTAAATGATAGGGCTACAGAGCACAGAATGGGAGCACTGTACCCATCATTCAGCAGGATCACTATGTAAATGGCCAAGTGCTTTTCTCCATCATCATTGTTGGTGACAGCAGGGCATATGTCATATGTGCTCTGTAAACCTGTATCTGCTCCCTCAGTCCCTCAGTCCTCACCTGTGTCACACATACTCCAGTTTCATTATTTCTTTTCACCTGAAATTTCCTTTATAACTATCAATTCTGAAAGCAATTTAATAAGTACTGTCTAAACTTTAATGCTCAGAGGGTCTTGTTAAAGTGGAGATTCTAACTCTATAGGTCTGGACTATGGCCAATAATTTGAATTTCTAACAGGCACCCATGTGAAGTTAGCTGCCTCTGCTCAATGGCCTTTTTAACTGGCAGGTACTGGGATGACACAGCTGCAATTCAACCTGTTGCAGAATCACCCCAACGTCTCTAGAACATCCCTACCTGCATCCCTGCCAGCATCTCTACCTGAATCCTTGCTAGCATTCCTCTGTGCATCCCTACCAGCATCTCTGTCAGTATCTCTACCCGAATCCGTCCTAGCATTCCTCTGTGCATCCTACCAGCCTCTCTGTCAGCATCTCTACCCGAATCCGTCCTAGCATTCCTCTGTGCATCCTACCAGCATCTCTGTCAGCATCTCTACTTGAATCCCTGATAGCATTCCTCTGTGCATCCCTACCAGCATCTCTGTCAGCATCTCTACGTGAATCCCTGCTAACATTCCTCTGTGCATCCTACCAGCGTCTCTGTCAGCATCTCTACCCGAATCCGTCCTAGCATTCCTCTGTGCATCCTACCAGCATTTCTGTCAGCATCTCTACCCGAATCCGTCCTAGCATTCCTCTGTGCATCCTACCAGCATCTCTGTCAGCATCTCTACCTGAATCCCTGCTAGCATTCCTCTGTGCATCCCTACCAGCATCTCTGTCAGCATCTCTACCTGAATCCCTTCTAGCATTCCACTGTACATCCTGCCGGCATCTCTGTCAGCATCTCTACCCGAATCCCTGCTAACATTCCTCTGTGCATCCTGCCAGCCTCTCTACCCAGATCCCCACCCACATCCCTTTCAGCATTCTGTACCCACATCCCTCTCAGTGCCCCTACCCAAGTGGGCTTCCTTGGCCATTTTTCAAAGCACAGTATTTGTACTTGAAATTTGAACCTCATCACATTCAGCCTGTACTATCGAATCATTGTAAATTACTAGACTTTGTGCTTAACTCTGAAAGCACTGTGGTGTCAGTGTTATACCCAAACATGCCTGTCAAATTGCTGGCCTGGCTATAAAATACCAACAATGATATCTCAAAATAACATTGTTTGCTTGAAATGAATATTAACTTAGAAATTGTTACCCTGAATCCCAATTGGTATGACTAATGGAAGACAACAGGGCTGTGAGTTATTCCAAATTCAAACATGTAATTGCAATTTCTTTCTTCTTAAAATGCATTTTGCACTATAGGATGACATAGTAGGTAGGTTGATGAAGGCAGTCTTGAATAATATATGTTCCAAATACAGTTGAGTAAATGGGTAATGGTTTGTTCTTCTGATTCTGAGTTTCTTGGGTTGTGATTTAAAATGGAACCTTCAGCCGGGTGTGGTGGCACACGCCTTTAATCCTAGCACTTGGAGGCAGAGGCAGGTGGATCTTTGTGAGTTCAAGGCCAGCCTGGTCTACAGAGTGAGTTCCAGGACAGCTGGGCCTACAGGGAGACCCTGTCTCGAAAAGACAAAAAAAAAAAAATGGAAACTTCAAGTGGTCCAGAGCAAAACTTAGATCTCCTGCACAAAACTGAATGCGTAATCAGTAGTCTTGGGGGTTATATGGTTTCAATTCTGCTAAAAGTGCTCAGGGAAGAAAAGTCATTGGCAATGAGGGAGGGGAGAAGGAAGGACTGGAGGAGGTCAGCCCTTGTTCTGGACATTCCTTGCTGGCTGAATGACAGACACTTTGGCCACTTGATTGTGCAATTCATTCAGCCTTGTCATGGGCCATCTGTTATATGATTTTAACTTTCCTTTCATGGAATAATAGCCATTCCATTTCAAAAATTTCAATTTTATGTTAAAAATCCACTCAATATATATGGAACTACATTTTCAGATACATTTTCCTACTCTATCATACATGTCCTTAGGGAGGCATAGAGAATTTTCATCAGTACACTAAAACATAGTTGGATGTGTTGCAAAGCTTTTCAACTTGACTTCAACTCTTTACTATTGCTCACACATTCTTGTAAAGAACTTATTTGGGGAAACTCAGCAACTACTGTTTTCAAAAAGTAGTCCCTGGGGGGATGAGGTATGTGCCTAACTCCTTTTTAATTTCGTGTCTGTCTCTTGTGCCTGGTATCCAATATTAGTTACAGAGTAAACAGCATGTCCAAAGACTGACAGGTTCAGCTGCTCTGGGAATGTGGCTGTGACCTCGCTGGTGGATTGCTGTCCTGTGGGCTGCTTCCCAGTGTGCTGGAAGGTAAATGCTTTCTGTAAGTGCAGGCTGCATTTGGAAAGTGGTTCAATTTCCACTGATAATACTGAAAGGATATCCTGGGCTCGGTGTCTCAAAGGGCACAGAGGTGTTGGTTTAGGGGCAGAGTGATTTGTCTTGTCAACACCACCAAGACAGCTAAGCTACGGGCTTTAGGGGGGGAAGAATGGTAGTGTTGCATCTGGTTGATTTGATTAGTCCACGGAGACACAGGAAACTTTCAGTCCAGAATTCCTTTCTGAAGTTAGAAGCATATGACAATACCACTTGAGTCCCTTTTCCTAAACTCTAATCAGTCTAACCAGGCTTTTTGGCTTCATTCACTAGACCAGTAGTGTTTTTTTTTTTATTTATTTTTTTATTTTTTTTATCTGTGTGTGTGTGTGTGAGAGAGAGAGAGAGAGAGAGAGAGAGAGAGAGAGAGAGAGAGAGAGGCTCTACAGGGCCGATTTACTGTTTTAGTGCAAATGGAAGAACAAAAATATTTCAACCAAGCACTTTTGTAGACATCACCACAAACAGGAGAAAATGTACTCAGTGCCTTTGAAAATTACAAGTATGGACTTATTGAGAAAATGGAGCATGGTGTGCTTTGATTCCCAAGTGGTTTCAATAGTTTTTATAGACTCTGGAGGTATGGGTTTAGTTTCATATCTTAATCGTTGTTCTTTAAATGTTACCAAAATCGATGTCTTAGCATTCTTTTTATGTTTTTGTCTTGTAGCCCCAGCTGTCCTGGAACTCACTATGTAGACCAGGCTGGCCTTGAACTCATAGAGATCTACCCACCTCTACCTCCCGAGTGCTGGGACTAACACGCCCGGCCTGTATTAAGCATTCTTACAGCCTTCTATTTTTGCTTTACAAGAAGATTTCCTAAGAATTGTAACATTCAGATGCACATGGTAAAAAATAACATTTTCTAAAGTTGTAACAGATGTCACTTGATTAAACTATTTTTCTGCTATTTCAAAAGTATACTCTTATTTCAAATGTGATTTTACAAAGGATATATGTTCCTTCATTTACAGTGTCCAAAAGACTTTATTTATAGACACTGGAAAATATACACTGGCCCAGAACCAGAACACGAAAGAAAATATTGGAAGAAATAAAAATATATTTCAGCAAAAAGGCTTTTTCCATTGAAGGTGGTAATTACAAAGGTACAAATCCGTTGAGCTGTCATTATCATAATTATCATAGAGGGACATCTTGGGATTTACTTTTGTACCCTTTTGGCAGTTTCAGCTTCTGAGAACACATTTATTATATAGTGATAAACTTGCCTTTCAGAAATTTGCTGTAGACATTTCTTTTCACCGGGTCTGTCCTGTACTGCTGGCATGTAGGAGCTCTACCCAGTGCCATACAAAAGGTGGTGGTGTGAGATTAAAAGAATTCCTGTGGAAAGACAGGAATCAAAGATAATTTCCAGAGCTACTATTGAGCTTCAAGTGGACAGAACTAACAAATAGATCCAGGTGGGGATGCCAAATAAACAGAAAGTGCTGGGGCCATTTGTGCTTTTCTGCATCGGCTCCTTTGCCCAAGCCCTGACCATCAAATGGAACAGAGCCTTCTGGAGACATTGGCTTAAAGACAGAATTGTGATCAGATAGAGAGAATTAGCTGTTAGAAACAGGTCAGTTCTCAGGGCTGGAGCTGAGCCACACCTTCATCTGGCTCCAGCACGCCGCAGGGAGTGCTCTCCTGGTGTGCTTCTGAGGACCAGCTGCAGCAACTGGTCCCCTTTAAACAAGTGTCATCAGCCTCTCACTTGACTCAGAGAGAATCTAGGTCCTGCACAGGCCATGTGGAAGGATGAGAAGTCTGAACAACATGGTGATCATCTTAGAGGAGAGCCCCTGTCTTAGTAGCAGTGGTCTCTATGCCTGAGGAACACGGGGGAGTCCTGGGTTGTGCACTGTATTTTGCAGACTGTCCACTCAGAGAAACCCGCATTTGCTATTTCTGCCTTGTGGGTGTTCTGTCTTGTGAGGGTCCATCATTTATTTGTGCCTAGGCTGTGAAGACAAAAGTTCCTTGGATGGCAAATGTCACAACTTTTAAAATGATCTGGTAGATGAATAAGAAATTTTCATAGCTAAAAATTTTATTTTTTCCTAAATTTTGGATATATCCCTCAAGTTATCACATTTGTGATGTTTTAGTGCATTATAATTTTTTCTTTTCTTTTCTTCTACTGAGACAGTGGACTCACTGTGCAGTCCAGACTGTCCTGAAACTTGAAGCAAACCTCCTATCTTAGCCTCCTGAGCCTGCTGGAATTTTAGGCATGAATCACTACATGTGGTCAAGTTAATTATTCATGAAACATGTGGTGTTGATGGAAAGGAATCATGTGAGGTTATCCTACCTTGATGTGGTTGTTTGATGAGGGCCTTTTGTCTCATTTTTGTAAGTAAAACTCTTTATTTTATTTACAAAAGTTTTTATTTTATTTACAAAAGAGATGGGTAAGATTAAAAATAAGAATGTGCATTCAAATTTTATTATTAAGGAAAATTCATTTTGCCACCAAAAATTCCATTTACCTTCTTAAAACTGTTGGGTATTTACTTAAACAGGTTTGCATGGCTCTTCTGATCTTTGTTTCTCCATGAGATATCCAAACTATAAAGGCATCATAGACATCATGATGGTTGGAGCAGGAGGTGGGAAATGGCCTGGTAGTTTAGGGCAAAGACCCCAAAATAACAATGGCCAGTTTCTCTCCTGGCTGAGAGCCAGAAATTTCTTGGATCTGTGAGTAAACTTGTCCATACCAAACGGTGGAGATGCCAGAACTAACTAATCCAAAGATGTCCCTGGCTTTGCCCCAGTCAGAGCCCGAGGATGCCAGTCAGGGGTCTGGTTTTTGTCTTGCCACATCCACATGGTGAAGACGTTACCAGGACCTTGTGACCTCAAGGGACCTGGACACCTGGAATGAAGACTGGACTGACAAGCTCATCTCCCTCTCCCCCCTCCTCCCTCCACTAAATCCTTATTAACTCCTGGCTAATGAGACTCAGTGGAACCTCATTCCCCAGGACCCCTCCTGCTGTACAGAGGCTCTGCTTCCTCTATCCCAAGCTCCCAATAATAAAATACTCCTTTCTAAAACTCACCCTCTGTGGTCCGTGAATTTGGTTCTTGAAATTTGAGTGAGACAACAACCTGAAAGCCTCTGGCTTGAGATGGCTTGAGTTTCCACAGCCTCTGGAGCTAAGCACAACAGAGCAGAAAAAAGCTCTGTTGCTCTCGAAGACACCAAATGTTTCTGTATCAATGACATCAAGTTTCTTTCATCCTTATACATGAACAAAGAATCCAGTTTTGCCTTTCATACCAACTATTCTATACAGACAAAAATAGATTTGACTAATATTTACTAGAACTATGCATATAAATTTTTTATTAAGAATTTTTTCAGCTCTATTATTAACTCTGGGATAAGAAATTGCAAATACAGGTAGATTCAGTTCCCCCTCTGTCCTTGGCAGAGTCTCATTATGAGCAATTACCAGAAATAGAGTGTAGTATTCTGAACAGAGCTTCTCGCTTGCCTTTTGCAGCACGGGCTTTAATTTCCTGTTTGGAGTGACCCATTATTATATTCCTGAAAAAGGAGTGTCCAATTTAAACAAGAATTATTATTCTGTTAACAACTTAAAAACAGTAACTTTATTCAGACATAATTCATATACTGTAATTTCATCATTTTCATATGTGCTTAAATTTCATTGGTTATTCGTGTTTTCACAGAGTTGTCTAGTCATCAGTATTTGATTTCCAAACATTTTTATTGCCCAATAGAGAAACCCTCTGTCCATTCACCATTTCCTGCCACCATGCCCATGCTTCAGCTTCTGGGGTGCTGGGGTCATCTTTGCTCCTGTGGACTTTCCATTCTGGACTCGTCAGTAATACGGTGTGCGGCCTTTTGAGTCCAGCTTTCCCGTACTGTGTTTTCAGGGTTCTGTCCCTGTTGTTGCATGTATGAATATTTCCTTCCCCATTATCACTGAGCAGTGCTTTCCTATGGAGATGTAATATGTCTGTGTTGCCTTGGTGAGACATACACAAATGTCTACTCGGCTCCTATAAGGCACCAGTGACAGAATGAAGACATAATTCCAAGTCTAGCTTGGCGATCTAATGAGTTTAATTGGAGTTCTTTTTTTTTTTTTAAGTTTTTTTTAAAATTTTTTTATTATTTATTTTTGTATGTGTATGAATGTACTGTCTGCATGTAGGTCTGTGCACCCATGTCGTGCAATGCTGCAGAGGTCAGAAGAGGGTCTCAGATTCCCCTGGAACTGGAGTTCTCCTGGAATTGGAGTTACAGACGGTTCTCAGTCGCCATGTGGGTGCTGGGGATCGAACCCGGGTCCTCTGCAAGAGCGGTCGTCGCTCGTAACCGCTAGGCCATCCCTCCAGCCCTTAATTTGAGTTCTTACAGGAGCACAGGGAGGAAGACTTAGGGAGCATGGTAGCTAGACTATCCAAAAGTGTCTCCCCTGTAATTGTCAGGGGCCCCTTATGCCTAGGCATACAACCCACCTGTAGACATGATTTTACATAAGAAAACCTCCTGATCCTATATCACACCCAAAATGTATTAGGTTGAACATATTTCCAAAGATGGATAGAGTAGGTAGGAGAAATAAAGGACACTGTTTGCAACTCATCCAGTTATGGCCATGATGCTTTTGTATTTGTTCAGAGGAGCTAAAGTACACATTGGCTAGAGAACAGCTTAGGTTGGGGGACTCAATTGCTGGTTACTAGTTGATTAACTTTATTTATTTTTTTTCTCTAGTGCTGGAGTGAGTTTGAATTATTAGGCATGCCAGAACAAACAGCACTGGCCGAGTGGTTTGAGCACAGATATTTTATGATCTGGCAATTTTGCAGGATGGAAGTCTGAGGATTCATTTGGAACTGGTTCTTCTAGTGTCACCTTTTGACTTGTGGAGTCTGTCTGCTCACTGGGACTCCGAATAGTCTTCTCTGTGATAACCTGTGTCCCACTTTCCTCTCATTACAAGAACACCAATCAAACTGGATTACACCCCCCCCCCCGCCCCAGTGATCTCGTTTAACCTTGATTACCTATGTTTAGATATAGCCATCTTCTAGACTATTGGGGAATTAGGACTTCTACAGACGAATTCTGTGGGGAAGGATACAATGTGGGCATATCATTGCTGTTAGACTGCTGCCATACAGGACTACTTCCTGCGAGGGTAGTCACCATCACGGCAGGCTGTCACTGTGGCCCTGCATGTCTTCCCGCCCCACTCCTGTGAACTTTTTCTCCCCAGATGGCCTGCCATCACAAGCCCTCCTCCCACGTGGGTACTGGATTTCATTTGTAGACGTTCACCATGCATGCACAACAAGAAGTTCTATTCACATAAATTTTTAACAACTGCCTTGCCCCTGAACATACCAACTCACAAGCTAAAAGAGTTTTAGGACCTAGTACTTAAATTTGTCAGGACAACAGGCTTCTTGTTCTGCAACTCAGAGTTGCGCTAAAGGGGGGAAACTCCCTTTCCTCAGGATTCTGGTAGGGGTTTTTGGATCCATCACCCCAGACAAAAGCAAGCTTCCTTCCTCCAAAATGCTTCAGTTCTAATGTCCTCACCTCTTCATCATGTTGCAGAATAGACTGCAGAGCAACCTTGCCTAGCAGACACTTGCTGCCATTTCTAGAGGTAGGATCTTCCAACATACTTCCTACGATGTTTTCTTAGGAAATGAAGGAAAGATTAATAAAAAAACTGAGCTAATGTCAAAAACAGGTATTAAAAGCAATATTTAAACAGGTTGAGAGGGCCAGGGCACTATAGAGGTCATTTTTAATTTCAAAAAAAAAAAATTTTTTTTTTTTTTGGTCTTTTTGAGACAGGGTCTCCCTGTAGCCCCAAGCTGGCCCGGAACTCACTATGTAGACCAGGCTGGTCTTTATCTCATGGAGATCCACCTGCCTCTGCCTCCTGAGTGCTGGGACTAAAGACATGGGCCACCTTACCTGGCAAGATATTTTTATTCTTCTATAGTCATTCATATATCTGTTTTCCCTTGAAACACATTGAGAATTCATTACTGTTAAATGGCACAATTAATTTTCTTTAAGGCATGTAACATTTTCTAAAGAACTCTGAAAACGTTTGTTGCATTGGAAAAAAATGAATTTTACTTCTTATGTCATAACTTTTTTCCCAGTGGAAACATTAAGATAATGAGAAACAAAACTTTTTTTGTGTGTGAAGGAAAATACCAGCTTTATTTCATGGTATTTTTAAACATCATTTGCCAACTTTTCCTGGAAGGACATTAGGGACATCTCTTGACTTTACACACTGTGTGTTTTTATAGTTTTAAAAAATTTTTTTATTAATTTTATTTATTTCTGTATGTGTATGAATGTACTGTCTGCATGCAAGTCTGTGCACCCGTGTCGTGCAATGCCGCGGAGGTCAGAAGAGGGTGTTGGATTCCCCTGGAACTGGAGTTCTCCTGGAATTGGAGTTTCAGAATGGTTTTAATTAGGCATTTGCTTGCTCTTTCTCTTTAAGCAACAGTTCCCCTGCCCCCCCTTTTTTTTTAATTTGCAGAGGGAAGCATGTGTCCCCACTGCTAGGATGGAAACTACAATCTGAAAGAGCTGAACTGGCCTGTTCATTCTCACTTTATGACTGTTACACTTTCCCTTTTAATGCACCCAAGGCTGCATTTGGGAATTCCCTTCATCTGGCTTTAGCAGCTCTTGAGTTCTGTGGTCTACCTACTGGCCACCCACATCTTTCTGGGTTGAGGGGAAGAAACATGTTGGATATGCTCCTGGTATATTTAGTGACATTTATCATTAACTAGGACCAGCTGCCTGACTTCTTCTCGGTGCTGTTTATGAGGTTTGAGCATCTATAAATGGAAACACTAGCTAACCAGAAATTATCGCCAGGGCTTCTGATAGTGTCCTGGGCTCTTACGTGGAGTGTCCAGCACTATCTAATATGTAAGCATGTCACAGCATTTTCTAGGCAGAATCTGGATCTCTCTCTCCTCTCTTTCTATCTCTCCCTTCTTCTTTCTCATTCTTTCAACATGGAATTTGAAAAGCATGAAAAAGTAAGCATATTAAACAAGAACAAGAATTTAGAGGGGAAAGTGACGGTAAGAGATTTATTGTACATAGATTTTAAATGTAATTAACAGGGTGAAAGAGCAGCTGTCACAGTTTGGAAAAGTTGTGTTACCCTGTCTCCATGTTGTTCTGATCAATAATCTTGAAATTAATGAATTCTACGGCTTTCCTGAAAATAATGTAAAAAAAAAGTTCTACATAAAATTTTATTGCTGGAAAGTGGGCAAACTTTGAATAATGTGGTTTCCTTCCATTTTCAAAACTAAATTCCCATTACTTTTAGCCCTTCTTGAAGTGGATTTCTTGTTTTACTTATTGATGTGAAGTACAGCAAGTGTTCAGGATTAATTTCTTGTGAAAATACCAGGACTATGCATAGAGAAAAGTATTATAGAATGTTCAACATTTTATGGAATAAGTTTCATGAACTTAAAAGTTTACTCACTGTAACAATTTGGATTTTATTTTGCCATAAAAGTAGCTTGACCTTAATGCTAAGCTGTTAACTAACTGTAGTCACTTATACTTCTGTAACACAGTATATATTATACTCTAGTAAAATGTGCTGTCTGTGGTACCCCAATTAGATATAGGTGACCAACTTTGTTTGTAAATTTGTTCGTGGTACAGAGCTAACATTAGAATAATAGAGGAATAATTTTAATAGCCACAAGCAGTAAAAAGTTAAGCTATATTGACTATGCAGCCAAACATGTGGGTCTGCATTGTTCCCAATGTCTGAAGCTAAGGATTATCTACACTAATGATATTGAAAACTGAAAAATGGGATAAAAATATTATGGCTTGAAAATTCCCAAGGCATATTAAAATCCCAAGTTCTTAAAAGTATGTTGAATAAAACATAATCTTTTCTTAAGAAACTTAGATCACCATTTTGAATATTAATCATGAACCTGTGTTTAACATGCAATGACCACAGATTACGTTGTTTTTTGATTTTATTGAAAAGTTGATTATTATAGACATAACATGAGATTTTGAATCAGAAATATCTGCATGAAAATTATTGCTACTCAACTTCTAAATGGAAAACTGGGATTTGGTTCAGACTTTCTGAATGTCAGTTACCTTGCTTATAAGATGGCGATAGCCAGTTTGAAGGCTTTTGTGATGAATAAAAATATAATGTATGAGAAGATTGTTTCAGCTTGACTTACTTAAAAAGCATGTAACTCAAAGATAAATATATACACAAACATACAGACACACAGTCATCCAGAGATGCACACATGCACACAGAGACACACACACAGATACATGCAGACACACATGCAGCCACACACAGTCACACAGACAAACTCACAGACTTAGACACACATACATACACATACACATCAGAAAAAGAGCAAGTTGAAATGTATTTCAAAGTCAAAAGAAAATTCAGATACTCTAAGTGTAAGTGCTTAGAGTGGGGAAACCTTTATAGGAACAGGGAATAAGCAAACATGTGAGTAGAGGAGGGCTGTGAATTAGTGTGAAATTTAACCCCCTTTTACAATATGAATTAATGTAAAAAATTATGGGGAGTTTTGCAAATAAACCCAGTGGACCCTGGCCAAGTGCATAATATGAAGATAATCTCTTGATGTTTGAAATGACTTGATGTATTAGTATTTCACTTTTTAGAAGGTTGGATGCTATGTATGCTCCATTCTACCTTGAAAACAGCTATAAATCTAAAAGTGAGCAAAAACTCTCTCTTAAGAGGAAACAGCTGTCACGAAGCTTATGAACATTACCATACAGCCGAGGCCTAAGGCTAGTCTCTGATTGATTTCTAGAAGACTAGGGGACAACATGGATGCAGATGAGAAAGCACAGAACATCCAACTTTCACCCCAGGAGGGAACTCATGAGAACTTCATCACTCAGACACTGTGCAAGCAACTCTGATGATACCACAATAGAAAACAACCAGTTTATGTTCGGTGTTTACCCTGTAAGAGAGCCGTGTGGAAGACATTTTAACAAAAGCTAAAGAGCTGCTTTGTGGATGAGTGTCTACACACTTCAGTGCTTGGGCTACTGATTTCTTGTCAGCATCAACATAACACAGCATGATTGGCTAGGCTGTGAACAATTACTTAAAATAAGGTTTTGTGGAGTTCATTATGTTATGAAAATTATTCAGTATATTTTTTATATAAATGGTGAAGTTTCTGAATTATGCTTTTTCAAAGTGGAGAGTCTTTTGCCACCAAAATATTTTAATATGTGTGCACTGTAACAGCATTGTATCTACCTTATTTAAATTAAGGTTATATTTCTCAAAAGGTTTTATTGACCAATGATGAATCACGTTATAAAACAGCACACAGAGTTGGTTTTACTTAAAAATTATAAGTTAATGTCTGTATAAATAAGAAAATCACCAGCATGCAGAATTTTAAGTCATGCATGATTTTATTATACTTAGAAACAGGCAAAACTGAAATGGCCGGTCTGTCACCTATCACCTCTATCATTTATTATCTATCTATCTATCTATCTATTATCTATCTATCTTTATCATCATCTGTCTATCTATATTATCTATCAGCTATCTATCTATCTACCTACCAATTATCAATCAATCAATCTATCTATCATCTATCTATCTTCATCATCTATCTCTATCTATTATCTATCATCTATCAGTCATCTATCTATCATCTATCTATCTATCTATCATCTATCTACTTAGCTATTATCTACCTACCTACCTACCTATCATCTATTATCTATCTATCTATCTATCTATCTATCTATCTATCTATCTATCTATCATCAGTCATCTATCTACCTACCTACCTATTATCTATCTATCTATCCATCTATCTATCTACCTATCATCTATCTATCTATCTACCATCTATCTATATTATCTATCTATCATCTATCTATCTATCTATCTATCTATCTATCTATCTATCTATCCATCATCAATAATCTATCTACCTATCATCTATCTAATCTATCCACACCTAGCTATATCATTTACCTCTATATACCTATTATCTACATATTCTACCTACCTATCGTCTATCTAAATCCAGTTGAAATCTTGCCATCCTCAGGTGAATGAACATCTACTATTATTTTTTTCATTTTCTTTCTTTTCTTCTGTGTGCCAATTAGTCTGGCTTGCCTGGTTCAACAGCTTGCTCTGGGGATCTCTTGCTTCTGCCTCTTGAGTGCTGAGATTGTGGACAGCTTGCCTGGTTTTCTATGGTGCTGGGATTTGAACTCTGGACTGCATATGTTCAAGGTGAGCACATTGCTCACGGAGCCATCTCTCCATCCCTATCTACTTTTAAATACTGACTTTTCTTTTTTTTTCTATTACTTTTTTATTATTTTTTTCATTTTTTAACAATAAGTAATAATTTATGAGTATAAGCATCCTTCATGTAAAACCAATTTGCAAGCAGTTGTGCCCAAACCCACACAGCCCAAGGGTCCCACCATCCAGCTGGGGGGCTTGTATGTTCAATCAAGTTGATCAAATAAGTATCCAGTCTATATTGCTGTAGTTTCACCATTCACCCCAATCACAGCCCTTACATTCTACCATGCCCCCTCTTCTGCAGATTGTTCCCTAGGCTTAGAAAAGGGGCACGGGTGGACGAGAAGCAAAACAGTCTACTTTCTCCGGAGCTGTTGTTTTGGACTCTGGTCAATTCTGGCTGTTTCCTTTCATTAGCTGATAGTTTGTCCAGGAATAACCTTTCAGTCTTACTAATGAAGCATAGGCAATTAGATATATGGGTATTTAAACAGTACTAATTATTATGATAGGTTACTTTGGTATAGACACAGATATTTGGATGTTATGTTAATCTTTGAATTATGTTTTTTCTGTAATATATGACAGGGTCTTACTGTGGCTTATAACATCTCCTAACTGCTAGAGGACGTACGCTTGTGGCATCAGCCATGGGTTATTCCTCCAAAGAGAGAGCTAATAGCCAATTAGATTTGGGATATACGGGCATATGGCTGCCACTGCTGCACAGTATTTCCAGGCAGGTGAGGTGTAGCTGGTGCTAACGGAGGAGTCTTGCTTGAATCAAGGAGATCTATATTTGCTTTATTGGCCTTTGGTAACAGTCCCTGGTATTCCAGAGACCAACTGTACACTTGCAAGTGTGGTCTCAATACATCTTTACCATGTTTACATCAGGTCTTTGACGGTAGGGCCTTTTCGCCTCTCTTCTTGCAGGTATTCCA
Source organism: Rhizomys pruinosus (assembly GCA_009823505.1). Taxonomy (NCBI): domain Eukaryota; kingdom Metazoa; phylum Chordata; class Mammalia; order Rodentia; family Spalacidae; genus Rhizomys; species Rhizomys pruinosus. Next base: position 867,636 of record VZQC01009966.1, read on the forward strand.
GTTTACAGGCAAGAAGCCTTTACCTTTTGGGGGGGGGCTTGGATCCCCTGGCCAACATCTCCTTGGTAGAATAATCCATTGCTGATATCAGAGCTCTCCTGTATTAATATATTTTGCTTAAGTGCACAGCTTAAGGAGACTTTAGTATTATATTTGGCTCTGAATAGAGAATAATCCTTTTCACAGTTCCTATGTCTATTAGTCAATTAAAGAAGGTTGTTTTACCAGTTTTATAAGAGATTACCTCTATGACAGTTGGCTCCAATTTACAAATAGAGAACAACCTCATCATCATCATATTCCTCCTTGTTCTATAAAGGAGGTAAGAAAATCTCTCATATTAAAACTTTGTGGCACCTAGAAGGTAAGTTTCATTAGGACTCATTATAAATAGTTGTTACAAGTAGGATCCACAGAGGGGTTTGATGCCTGTAGCAGTCTGATGCTTTTCTTCCTTTCAATGTTCAGATGGGCCAACCTTTCTGCTGGCCCTTCCTGGTACATCCTACACAATGCAAAGCTGTGTCTTTTCTTTCTCAGCCGTTAAGTTGGTGACTGACTTTTCTTTTTTTCCCTTTGTTGCTGTCCGGTAATTATTAAGATAAGATTCCTTGGTGCTTATTAATGAAATAGAGCCTGTTAAGGGATTCACATTCTAAGAGCACAGTTGCTTTTAGATAAAGAGAAATATGACATTAATGTTACTCAGTTTGCCTTACAAGTAGGTACTTGGTGCTAGCATCCACAGATGAGGGATACCATTCATAATTTGATTTTCTGGGACTGTGTTACTTCACCTAGCATAATATCTTCTAGTTCCATCCATTTACCTGCAAATTTCATGATGTCAGGTTTCTTTACCACTGAATAGAACTTCATGGTATAGTGTAGATGTACCACATTTTCTCTATCCACTCATTGGTTGAGGGGCACTTGGGTTGATTCTAGCACTTTGCTATTGAGAACAGAGCCACAATAAACATGGCTGTACATGTATCTCTGTGGTAGGATGAGTCTTGTGTGTATATACCCAAGAGTGGTATTACTGGGTCAGGTGGTAGGCTCATTTTGAGTCTTTTAAAGAGTTCTCCACACTGCTTTCCATAGTGGTTGTATGAGTTTACATTCCCACCCTCAGTGGATGAGTGTTCCTCTTTACCCACAACCTCTCCAGCATTTGGTATCATTTGTTTTCTTGATACTAGCCAATCTTATTGGAGTGAGATGATATCTTAAAGTGGTTTTAATTTGTATTTCCTTAATTATTAGTGATATTGAACACTTTTTAGGATGTTTCTCAGCCATCTTTACTTCCTCACTTGTGAAGTCTCTGTTCAGCTCGTTACTCCATCTTTTGAGTGAGTCATTTGTTTTCTCCTTTGTTTTCTTAAGTAGTTTACATATTCTGGATGTTAATGCTCTGTCAGATGTACCATTGGTGAAGATGTCCTCCCACTCTGTGCATTTTCTCTTCACTTCACTGATTGTTTCTTTCCATGTACAGAAGTTTTTGAGTTTAATGAGGTCCCACTTGTCAATTGTTGACTTTATTTCCTGCACAGCTGCTGTCTGATTTAGAAAGTCTTTTCCTACACCTATCAATTCTTGTAGACTTAAAGCGACATTCAAAGCCCTTGAGAAACTGAATGCCATGTGTGTTGAATGTCTTAGCCATCCATCCTTCAAAGTCATATTCCATTAAAGCTGGGTTTGTAGAGGGCAGGAAGAGCTGCTTGTGACAAATTTCAATGTGGTCACTTCCTGTGATGGTTAATCCTGGGTGTCAACTTGACTGGACTAAGGAACAAATAAGAGAAAAAGGGTCTTCTGATTGAACCACCTCAACGCAGATGGCCCACCCCAAATGTGGGCGTTACCTTCTGCCAGCAGGCAGTATTTAAGGCCATGGCAGAGGGAGCTGGTCCCTTTTCTCCTGTGGCTTGCCTCTCTCATCTGGTGAGTTTGTCTTGCTGCTGTGATCAACCTTTCGGATCCCAGCATGTACTGAGACCGGCAGATCTCCTGGAATCCATTCGGGCCTTCAGCACTAGATTGGGACTACTGAGACATCCAGCAATTCGGACTGAGCAGTTCCCTGGATTCTCGGCCTTTCCAGTGTGGTGCAGCTACTGTTGGACTCCTTGAACTCTGTCACGTGAGCAAATCAATAAATTGTATATAGCTATATATTCATCCTGTTGCTTCTGTTTCTTTAGAGAACCCTGACTAATACAGATTTTGGTACCAGGAGTGGTTCTAGAGAAACAGAATTGAAAGGATGAATTTCTTTAGTGGGCTTGGTAGTCTCTGGAGCCAGCTCTCCAACCCAATGAAGCCTAGATAGAGTTACTGAAGTCTTCTCCTGGTGGCATGAAGAGAATGATAATCCTTAGGTGTAGACTAGTTGGAAATGTAATTATGCCATGAGGTTCCTTTTATGACTCCCCTCCCTCCCTCTTGTTCGACCCCTGACTTTAGGGACTCTATATATAAAATGTTTTTTGAGGAATTGCGGAAAAATAAGGAAATTGATTGTATTGCCCTTGTTGCGCCTAGCATGTGTGGATAAAGTGATAGAGGAAATAAGGAGCTCAGTGATAAAAATGGAACCAGCTTTGGATTTGAAACAACAGTTTAAAAATTTCCAAATGTGCTCTGGAAGAGAATCTTCTCTCCAGCACCCAAAGAGCTAAAGTGGCAAAAAATCAAGCTGGAGCCCTTATTATACATTTTGGCTGATTTACAATGAAAACTTAATTCCCAGCCATGAAAAGTGGTGCAGTCAAAGTTAGAGCACTGGTGTGGAAAGGGTGGAACCCTGAACTTGGGATGGAGAGGTTTGGGAGAACCATGAGGATGAAGACTTTGAACCCTCAGATTCTTAGGGATTTTCTTTATCTGAGGAATTAATCTCCTTACCCTCAGCAGAGAATCCAACCCTGCAGATCCCTCCTCCCCACCCTTGCCCTAGGAAACCTAATCTCCTCCTCCCAGGGGGAGCTAATGTCCCCAGTGCCCCAAAATTGTTGCCTCGAGACCTATAACCAGATTGAAATCTAAGCAAGCCTCTCAAGGTGAATAGAAAGTGTGGTCCACAAAGAGGTGCACTACACCACGAAAGAAATTAATTAGTTTGCTGATTCATTATGGCAGAAGCCTAAGGAATATGTGTGGTAATGGATTTTAAGGGTGTGGATAATGGTGGAAGGAATATAAAATTGAATCATACTGAGTTTATCGATATGAGCCCACTGAGTAGAGATTCTAGGTTTAACATGGCAGCTCAAGCAGTTAAAAAAAAAGGTGTTAAAAAGTTTATTTGAATGGTCAGCTGATGTATTTATTAAAACATGGCCTACCAATAGTGTTTTAGAGATGCCTGATATTCCTTGCTTAGTATTGATGAAGGGCTTGTGAGGGTCAGGCAGATTGGCATGCTCGAGTGGATCAAAGTGTAAAACCACATAATCCACAATATGAGGACCCAGAGGGCATGCCTTTACTGATTTTAATAAGTGAAAGACTGAAGAGAGACACCAAGAACATTTGAGAGCTTGTTTTTCCTCTATTTCTTATGCGCAGATCTTCGTTAGAGAAGTTGTTGCTCGCTTGCATAAATAAATTACATCATAATAGGTTTAGACAGGAACTCGAAGGGTATGGCTTCAGGCTTGGCAGCATGGGAGATCCGCGAAGAGCCCAGATGAGCATAGTTACCCAGTAATTATTCAAAAATAATGGGGTTTGCAAAGGCAAAAAATGCCTATAATGGCATGAACCGAAATGATCTTTGGAACTGGCTAATTAATCATGGCGTTTCCCAGGAACCAAATACATAAGAAGCCTACGAAGTTTTTATTTGATCTGTATAAGCAGAAATGTTCTAGAATGAATGACAGGAAGTCAACATGGATTTCAGTAATTAATGAAGGCCGTCCATTTAACCAGTTTCCAGACTTGAGACGGTTCACAGACCCAGAACCCATTGAATGAAGGGGTGGCCAGGTTCCAATGAGGAAGTACCTTGTCACGATACCAAAGAGTTTATGCTGTTTGCCTTCCTCCGGTCCTTCCCCAGAGGGACCTAGGCCTTTTAAACGAGGGTAACTGTACACTGGGGAAGAGGGAATAATCAGACTTTTCAAGGTCTATTGGATACTATTTCTGAGTGGACACTGATCCCAGGAGACCCTAAAAAGTAGGGGCCTATGGAGGTCTGGTGATAAATGGAGTTTTGGAGGTCAGGTGATAAATGGGATTTGGCTGAAGTCCGACTGACAGTGGGCCCAGTGGGTCCAGAACTCATCCTGTGGTTATGTCCCCAGTCCCAGAATGTATATTGGGATAGATATAATTAAGAATTGGCAGAATCCCCACATTGGTTCCCTGACCTGGGGAGTGACGGCTATTATGGTCAGAAAGGCCAAAATGGGAAACTCATTGTGTGCATGTACAGGGAAAAATAGTGAACCAAAACCAGTATTGATCCGTGGAGGGATTGCAGAAATTAGTGGCACCATCAAGGATTTGAAAGATACAGGAGTGGTGATTCCTACCACATCTCCATTTTAACTCTCCAATTTGGCCTGTGAAAAAGACAGATGGATCATGGAGAATGACAGTTGACTATTGAAATCTCAACCAAGTAGTGATGCCAATTGCAGTTGTTGTACCAGATGTGGTGTATTTACTTGAGCAGATTAATATGTATCCTGGTCCCTGGTATGCAGCGAATTGATCTGGCCAATGCTTTCATATCAATACTGGTTCATAAGGAACACCAGAAACAATTTGCTTTCAGCTGGCAAGGCCAACAGTATATATTTACTGTTTTACCTCAGGGGGATGTTAACTGTACAGCCTTGTGCCAGAACTTAGTTAGAAGGGATCTAGATCGCCAACTCTTCCACAAAATATCACACTTGTCCACTATATTGATGTTTTGCTTATTGGACCCAGTGAAAGAGGGAGCAGCTAGTCTAACTTGTTGGGTAAAGTATATGTGAATGAGAGGATGGGAAATAAATCCAACTAAAATTAAGGGCCATTCTACCTCAGGCAAGTTTCTGTAGGAAGTTAGTGATGTGAAGCATGGCCCAGAGACACTTCCTTCTAAGGTAAAGAATAAGTTGTTGCACGTGGCACCTCCCTCCACCAAGAAATAAGACAAAGTTTGGTGGGCCTTTTTGCGATTCTGGAGGCAGCACATTCTCAACTGTGTGTGACTATGAACCCATGAGAATCAGGTGACTCAGGAAGCAGCAAACTAGGTATGAGTGTGGGGCGGCTTGGAAGCAGGAAGAGGCTCTTCAATAGGGGTTCCAGGCTGCGCAGTTGCTCCTCCCAGGTCTGGAGTGAGCATGGCTGCGCCGCTAGGGCGGCTGGATGGGATCCGCATAGAGAGAACCCAAATGGTGCTTGATGTATCAGTGAGCAGATACGAGATGCTGTCTGGAGTTGTGGGAGGCTCCACATAGGGGAATCACAGCGGAGGTCCCTTCGGTTTATTTTGGAGCAAGCTGCTCTACCTTCATCTGAGAAACAACTATTCTCCTTTTGAAAGAAAGCTTTTAGCCTGCTATTGGGCCTTATGTGGAAACTGAACTTTGGACAATGGGCCACCAAGTCACCATGGACTGAGCTGCCCATCATGAGCTGGGTGTTATCTGACCCACCAGACCATAAATAGGACGTGCACAGCAACAATAACATTGTCAAATGGAAGTGGTAATAACGGGATAGGGCACGGGCAGGCCCTGAGGGCACAAGCAAGTAACAATGAAATTGCCAACTGCGCTATGGTTCCCATCTCCTGTTACAATGCCTCCTGTGATGCACACTATGGCTTCATGGGTTTGCCCTATGATCAGTTGACGAAGGAAGAGAGACTAGAGGCCTGGTTTACTGATGGTCTCTGCACTGCTATGCAGCACCACCCAGAGGTGGACATTGCAACATTACAGCCTATTTTCTGAAACAACCCTAAAGGACACTGGCTGAAGGAAAGTCCTCACAGTGGCAAGAACTTCGGCTAGTGCACATTGGTTGTGCATTTGCCTGGAAGGAGAAATGGCAAGAGGTTCGATTATATACTGGTGCAATGGGCTGTGAGCAATGGTTTGGCCGGATGCCTAGGGACTGGAAAGCATGACGGGAAAATTGGTGAGAAAGAAATTTGTGAGGAAGTAAGACTGTGGATAGAGCTCTCTGAATAGGTATAAAGGATGTGAAGTATACTTGTGTCTCATGTAAATGCTCATAAAAGGTGATCTCAAGCCAAGAGGATGAGTTAATAATCAAGTAGATCATGATGACAATTCTGTGGATAGTCGAGCCTCTTTCTCCAGCTATCCCTGTTGTTGCTCATGGGCCATGAACAAAGTGGTCATGGTGACAGAGATGGAGTTATGCATGGTTTGACAGCATGGACTTCCACGCTCACCAAGGCTGACTGGTACAGCCTGCTGCTGAGTGTCCAGATTTTGCCAGCAGCAAGAGACCAGCATTGAGCCTCTGATATGGTGATATTCCTTGGGGTGACCGTCCAGCAACCTGGTGGCAGGTAGCTCTATTTGGACCTACTTCACACCATGTGAGGGGACAGTGTTTTGTTCTTACGGAATAGATACTTATTCTGTGTTTATGGGATTTGCCCTTTTCCTACAACGTATGCTTCTGCCAAAATACCATCCAGGGACTTACAGAATGCCTTATCCTCCAATCATGCTATTCTTCTCACATTGGCTTCTGACCAAGGAATCTCACTTCACAGCCAAGAAGTGTGACAGTGGGCCCATGGTCATTGTATCCACTGTTCTTTACCATGTTCCTCACCACCGAAGCAGTGGTCTTGATAGAACTATGGAAATGGACTCTTGAAGATACAGTTACAGCAGTGCAATTTTAGGTAGCTAAATACCTGGAGGGCTGGGGCAAGGTTTCTCCAGCAAGCAGTATATGACTTTGAATCACTGTTCCACTATAGGGTACTGTTTCTTTCTCCTATAGCCAGAATTCATCGGTCCAGGAACCAAGGGGTGGAAGTGGGAATGATCCACTCACTATCACCCCTAGTTACCCAGTAAGAAAATTTTTGCTTCTGTAACCCACGACCGTTGCATGTCTGCTGGTCTAGAATGTTTTGCCTTCAAAGGGGGGAGTGTCTTTTGCCAGGAGATACAGCGAACGTTCCATTGAACTAGAAGTAAGACTCCCTCATTAGGCTTCTACCTGAGCTTTGAGCAACAGGCAGAAGAATAACTAGTTAGGAAGGAGGTGATTGCATCCAGACTCCAGGGGAAATTGGATTTTTCTCCACAATGGGGGAAGGAAGAATTATGTCTGGAAGGCAGAGATTCTGTAGGCTGCCTTCTTGGTGCTACCATGTCCTATGATTCAAGTCTGGCCGAAACTGCCAACCCCCAACCAGACCGGAAAATCAATGGCCCTAGACCCTTCAGGATGAAGGTTATGGGTCACTCCTTCCATGGCAAAGAGCCAAGACCTGCAGAGGTGGCCTTCCTATAGTGGAGGAAATACAGAATGGGTGCTAGAAGAAGGTAATCATAAATATGATCTGAGGCCATGGGACAAGTTGCAGAAATTGGATTATAATAGAATATTAAACTTTTGTTCCTATTTGTGTTAGAGCTTCAGTATATATATATATATATATATAATCCCACCGCCAAATGTGGGCCGTTTACATTCTGCCAGCAGGCAGTATTAAAGGGCTTGGCAGAAGGGAGCTGGTCCCTTTTTTCCCTCCTACAGCTTGTGCTCTCTCTCATCTGGTGAGTTTGTCTTGCTGCTGTGATCAACCTTTCGGATCCCAAAGCATGTACTGAGATTGGACTACTGAGACCATCCATCCTTTTGACTGAGTGGTTCCTCCCGGATTTCTCGGCCTTTCCAGTGTGGAGCAGGTCTACTGTTGGACTCCTTGAACCTGGATCCATGAGAAATCAATAAATTGTGAATATAGCTATATAATTTGTCCCTGTTGCTTCTGTTTCTTTAGAGAACACTGACTAATACACTTCGCCTTGTAAGTAGTCAGAAGACCAGATGGACATTTTCTTTTCCTGCCATGTGCTTCACCAATGGTGGCTTGGCTCACTGTGTCAGGATAGTTCAGGGAACAATTGGAAACACAATTCAGGAGATTTCCATTTGAGAGATTGTGTTTAAGGCACAGCTGTGAGACACTCTGATGTGTGTTCCCCATCTTATGATGTGGGGAGTGGCAGCTGAGTGTTCTCAGGTCCTAGTATGCTCTGCCATGTAATGTAGGAAATCATGCTAGAGCTTATAAGTTTGTTCTTTGATTTTATGATGGTTCTATATTTAATAAAACAGTAAATTCAAGTAGTAGGTGGTCATTTTGAAATTATTAAGCATAAGGTTAGTGGAAGACATTTTTTTTAAATGACTATAATTTCTCACTTGTATAGTTTTAATCAAATACACCAAAAGCGAGGGCAAAAAAGTTCCTAACTACTTCCAAAAATACCCCTTTATTAGACTTTTACTATGCAGTAAGCAAAGTTTTACTTACATTTGTATCAAATTGATATTGAAATGTTAAAAGAAATATTCTATTGTAATTATAGAAAATGGTCATCAGGAACATTCTAAACACCATATGTTTTTTCTTTTTTTTAGGAGTTGATAAGAACACATAAAGTCTCAGACATAATCTAAAATAACTTCTATTGCATTATTCATCATGTCTCAAAGAGACAATTTTTATTAGTCCAAGTATTGACTGATGCAAGTCGATATAACAATAATAAAAAAGAGGAAGTCATGCTCGAACTCATTTTTAATTGGGAAACTTATTTGAAACAATCAAGATAGTAAGTCAATTTATTCGTGCACTGGTCACAAACACTTGTTTCCTTCTGAGGAAAAATGCTCAAGGAAAGAAATTAGGAGCTGACAATGAGAGCCGTTACTAGGTGTGTGATGTAGAAGCCGTGGAAACATATGTGTAAATGACTTAGCTTTTGTTTTCTTTCTTTGTTTGTTCAGACAGGGTCTCCTTGTTCCCATCCAGCCTGGAACTTGCTATGTAGAACGAGGCTGGCTTTGAACTTGATCCCCTCCCTCTGTCTCCCGAAGTTGACTGCGGATTAAAGGCATGTTCCACTATGGCCTGGCGATGATTTACATTTTTTGTTTTCATATTTTTTGGACTATTATATATCCAGTGATCTATAAGTTTATTACCCCCAAGATATTTTTCTGATTTTAATACGAAAAGTTCATTCTCAAATATGTAATGAAACTGAATAATAAAATTTAGAATAAATATATAAAAATACAAAAGACATGCATTTTGAAATTCTGTGATCATCTAGTAAAAGGTAGCTCTTTTAGTGGTACAAAAATTCATAGCTCCAGTAATACAGATAAAATTAATTACTTTCTAAGAACAAATCTTGTGGGTAAGCCACCAAGATTTGGGGCAGGGCCCCATCTAATCCCAGATGATCCATGTGGGAAACACGTGCAGGAAAGCACTTCACGTGGACACATGTTGAAGGTCTCAAATGCAGAGAGAAGCTTATTGCAAAATGTCCGGTTATTTATTGATCAATGACTCAAATCTAGGGCCAAATCCTGAACATTTTCCTCAATTCATACACCCCACCCCATGGTGTGTGGCCAGGGAGGTCCATTGGTTAGAATGGCAACCGCATGCTTACCAAGTTTTCCCAAAATCTCGCCCTTTTTAATCTTAATTTTTTTTTATATTTTCTGAGAGGCAAGAAGCCCAGGGCGAAGGCTACAACCCAAAGGAACTGGTTGTTTTGAAATAGCCAGCTGACTCAAGCCAGGCAGCTGAGGGCAGTGCCAGACCTGAACTTTATTTTCACTACTTAAGGCCAATTAATATCCAAAAAAGTCCAACCATGAAGTAAGCTTGATTGGTCAAGGAAAAGCAATGCATGTAAGTAACATTTCATGTAAAAGCAATTAGCAAATTCTATGTCCAAATTTTGGAACAACCCAAGGTTCCCATACTCCAATTGGAGAAGCTTGTATGCACAAGCACTGTTGATCAAATAAGAGCATCCAGTCTTATTGTGTAGTCTCATGATTCACCGCCAATCTCTCAAGCCCTTACATTTACCCATGCCTCCTTCTTCCCACATTTTGTTCCTAGGCTTTTGGAAAGGGGCACAAGTGGGGGTGAGAAGCAAAAAAGTCTATTGTTCTCTGGAGATTCTTTGTTTCCCTTCATGGGTTTATAGCGTTATCCAGGTAGTCTTGTTAGATCCTACTAACAAATCACACAATTGGATGTACAGGCATTTAAACAGTACTAATTATTACGGCCGCTAAACTGTGAACATAGACACAGATGATTTGGGTGGGTATGTCTAACACTAAACTGGTTTTTTCTAAAAGGTTTGACAAGTTCTTATTGTGCTTATAAAATCTCCTAACCACTAGAGGACGATAAGCTTGTGGCATAGCCATGACATTATTCTTCCAAGGAGAGAGCTATAGCCAATTAGATTTGGATTTATAGAGACACAGTGTGCTTGCTTACTGGTCAAACCAGTATTTCCAGCAGGGGATGTGTAGCTGATCGCTGACATGAGGAGTCTTGCTTAACTCAAGGAGGCCAATTTTTGTCTTTAATGCTCGTAGGGGGCTGTTGGTAAACACTCTGCGTTAGCATTTCAGAGGCCAACTATATAATGAGCAAGATGATTCTCAAAACATTTTTTCATGCTTACACCAGGTCTTTGACAACAGGGACTTAACCACCTTTCTCATTGCAGATATCCCACTTATAGGCAAGAAGGGATTAATATTTTGGGGGTCTTAAGTAAATCCCCTAGCCAACTCTCCTAGCATAATAATCCATTGCTGATATCAGAAGCTCTCCTGTATTTAATATATTTTGCTTAATTACAAAACAGCTTATAAAGACTTTACTAGTATATTTGGCTCTAATAGAGAAATATCCCGTTTCACAGTTCCGATGTCTATCAGTCAATTAAAGAATGTAGTTATACCTGTTTTATAAGAAATTACCAGTATAACAGTCACTCTAATTTACAGTTAGGGAATAGTTTCATTACCATAATGTTTGTCTTTTTCCTATAAAGGGAGAGGTAGAAAGGTTTCTCAGCATCTGGAAGTAAACTTCATTAGGCACATTATAAACAGTTAAGCCCAATAGAATTCAGAAGAGAAATGCTCAGTGTCTGTGACTCAGACATCTGATTTTCCTTTTTCTTTAATGTTCAAATGGGTCAACCTCTCTGCTGGAATTTCCCAGTCCAACCTGCACAGCCAAAAGTTTGTACATTTTCAGGCATTTAGAAATTGGTGGTTGATTTTTACCTGTGGGGAACATACAAATCTCCTCACATTGTTAGTTTCAGATCTCAAATTAAAAATTTATAAAAAGGTTTGGAACACAGTTTTCCATTTGTATCCCAGAAAGAAAAGAGACCACCTCGCCCTCTTTTTGTTTTTTTAAATTTTTAAATGTGTTTGGACCTATAGATGCCTAATTGTATTACACATACCTGTAGACCCGGAACCACGGGCATAAGTTTTCATCAAATTCTCCTAAACTGTTTATTTTTGACTGTATGCTATTTATTCAGGAAGTGAACTTAAACTTATTTTCTTTCACATTATCCTACAAGTAAAGAAAAACGGTACAAGGTAATACCATATAACACAGAAAAATATACACACCATTTGTGTACCTTAAACCCCAAAGTTATTGTTGGAAATTCAATACAGATTACAAATAAAACAATTAACATTTTTTTTTTTTTTAAAAGTTTTATTTTTATAATAGCTTTAAAAAAAGCAAGGACTTTATTTTATCCTTTTACTAAATTTTTAAATGCCATGCTTTATGTAGATAAAGCTTGGGCCAAAGTTGAATACCTGCCAAATAAATTTTACCCAATAAATAAAACTTTGCTCTTTAAAGCTATAAGACTAGACTATGACTTCAGAGAATCCAAGTCCCTTAACTTATATGGGTTATTTTGTATTTCTGTATAAATCTCACTGAAATACCTCTCGCTAAATAAATATATGTTATTTTTTAAGTATACCATTTAAACTGCAAAAACCTTACAAAGGTTTTTATTTTATTATGTAAAATACAAAGGGTTGTATTTAAAACCTATCTTCCTCCAAGCTCGTGGCCTTCTCCAGGCCTGGCATGAAAACCCGCTTTAAAGAATTTTCAGTAGCAGCTCTTAAGAAGAATTTTCTTTACAGTTTTCTTATTCCTATATTAATTGAAGACTGGCTAGATATACCCCATGAGACGTTGTTACTAATCATAACCATCTTGATTTTTTTGTTTTGTTTGGTGTTAATGTTTGTTTTTGTGGGAGCTCTAAGGAAGCTTCTTTGTTTCGCGAGCAGGTGCACACAGTCCCGCTAAGGGGAATGGGAACATAGTGCCCACTTTGGGGACACTGTTGAGAACTGACCCCCCAGGCGCAAAGGTCAGTTGGTTACTCCTGTAACTCGATTGGAGAGGTAACTTCCTACTCAGGTCCTTAGCATGGGAAACGAGATACGTTTTCCCACTCTTGGCCATAAACTTTCCACCTGCCCAAGCCAGGACAAGAATTTCACACCAGCTACCGATGTTGGTGGTCCGCAAAAGCAGCCTTTTTCCAGCCAACTGGCCACCCAAATGAAATGCAGGCCTGAAACCAGCTACCCACTGGCCATCTGAAAGAAATGCAGACTTGTCCTAGCCTGTTGTGCCAATAATAAAAAAAAACAACAACAAAAAAAAAAAAAATGGTGGCTTCGAATGCCAACATGATGTTTTTAATGGAGATTCACATTTTTCCCCATGTTGGGCACCATTTGTGGTGTAAACTGCCCGAGATTTGTGGCGGGTCCCTCAATCCCAGTGATCCATGTGGTAAACACGTGCAGGAAAGCACTTCACGTGGACACATGTTGAGGCTCAAATGCAGAGAGAGATTTATTCCAAAAATGTCCGGTGATTTATTGATCATGTCAAATCTCAGGGCCAATCCCAGAACATTTTTTCGTCACTACACCACCGACCATGGGTGTGGCTCCAGGGAAGGTCTCATGCTTAGAATGCAACGCCTCTAATCCAAGTTGTCCAACAAATCTCGCCTTTTAATTTAATTTTTTTTATTTTTCGAGAGGCAGAGGAGCCCAGGGCGAGGCTACAGACCCGAAAGGGATAACCGGGGTTTTGAATGGCCAGCATAGCTCAAGCAGGAGGCAGTGGGAGGCAGTCAGACCTGAAACTTTATTCTCACACTAGCGGCCAGTTAATATCCAAAAAATCCAACCATGAAGTAAGCTGATTGTCAAGGAAAAGCAATGAATGTAAGTACTTCATGTAAAACCAATTAGAAAGTATCTATGTCCAAATTTGAACAACCCAATGTTCCCAANATATATATATATATATATATATCCCACCCCAAATGTGGGCGTTACCTTCTGCCAGTAGGCAGTATTTAAGGCTATGGCAGAGGGAGCTGGTCCCTTTTCTCCTACAGCTTGCCTCTCTCATCTGGTGAGTTTGTCTTGCTGCTGTGATCAACCTTTCGGATCCCAGCGTGTACTGAGATTGGGACTACTGAGACATCCAGCCTTTTGGACTGAGTGGTTCCCTGGATTCTCGGCCTTTCCAGTGTGGAGCAGCTACCGTTGGACTCCTTGAACTCTGTCACATGAGCAAATCAATAAATTGTATATAGCTATATATTTGTCCTGTTGCTTCTGTTTCTTTAGAGAACCCTGACTAATACACTTCCCTTGTAATAAGTCAGAAGACCAGATGGACATTTTCTTTTCCTGCCATGTGCTTCACCAATGGTGGCTTGGCTCACTGTGTCAGGATAGTTCAGGGAACAATTGGAAACACAATTCAGGAGATTTCCATTTGAGAGATTGTGTTTAAGGCACAGCTGTGAGACACTCTGATGTGTGTTCCCCATCTTATGATGTGGGGAGTGGCAGCTGAGTGTTCTCAGGTCCTAGTATGCTCTGCCATGTAATGTAGGAAATCATGCTAGAGCTTATAAGTTTGTTCTTTGATTTTATGATGGTTCTATATTTAATAAAACAGTAAATTCAAAGTAGGTGTCATTGAAATCTATTAACATAAGGTATGGAAGACTTTTTTTAAATGACTACTAATTTCTACTTGGTATATTTTAACAAATACACAAAACGAGGGCAAAAAATTCCTAACTACTTTCCCAAAATACCCCTTTTTCAGACTATTACATGCAGAAGCAAAGTTTTACTTACATTTGTATCAATTGAAATATTGAAATGAAAAGAAACTATTCATATTTAATATATAAAAATGGTCATCAGGACATTCTAACACAATATTGTTTCTTTTTTTAGGAGTTGATAAGAACACATAAATCTCAGACATAATCTAATAACTTCTATTGCATTATTACATGTCTCAAGAGACAATTTTTATTATTCCAAGTATTGACTGATCAATGATATAACAAATAATAAAAAGAGGAATGTATGCTCTAACTCATTTTATATGGAAACTTATTTGAAACAAATCAAGATAGTAGTCAATTTCTGCATGTCACAAACATTGTTTCCTTGAGGAAAAATGTCTCAAGGAAAGAAAATATAGGAGCTGACAATGAGGCCTTTACTAGGTGTGTGATGTAGAAGCTGGAAACATATTGTAAATGACTTACTTTTTTTTCTTTCTTTGTTTTTCAGACAGGGTCTCCTTGTATCCCCATCCAGCCTGGAACTTGCTATGTAGACGAGGCTGGCTTTGAACTTGATCCACCTCCCTCTGTCTCCCGAGTGCTGGGATTAAAGGCATGTGTCACTATGGCTGGCATGATTTACATTTTAGTTTTCATAATTTTGGACTTATTATATATCCAGTGATCTATAAGTTTATTACCCCCAAGATATTTTTCTTGATTTTATAGAAAAGTTCATTTCAAAGAGAAACAAAACTGAAGTGTTAATAATTGTGAGTAAAATATAAAATACAAAAGACTGCATTTGAAATTCTGTGATCATCTAGTAAAAGGTAGCTCTTTTAGTGGTACAAAAATTCATAGCTCCAGTAATACAGATAAAATTAATTACTTTCTAAGAACAAATCTTGTGGGTAAGCCACCGAGATTTGGGGCAGGGCCCATCTGATCCCAGGATGATCCATGTGGGAAACACGTGCAGGAAAGCACTTCACGTGGACACATGTTGAGGTCCAAATGCAGAGAGAGAGCTTATTGCAAAATGTCCGGTTATTTATTGATCATGACTCAAATCTCAGGGCCAAATCCTGAACATTTTCGTCACTACACCCCACGGGTGTG
Organism: Rhizomys pruinosus; assembly: GCA_009823505.1. Taxonomy (NCBI): domain Eukaryota; kingdom Metazoa; phylum Chordata; class Mammalia; order Rodentia; family Spalacidae; genus Rhizomys; species Rhizomys pruinosus. Next base: position 883,004 of record VZQC01009966.1, read on the forward strand.
GCCAGGGAGGTCTCATTGGCTTAGAATGCAACCCATCTTAACCAAGTTTTCCCACATCTCGCCCTTTTAATTTAATTTTTTTTTATTTTTCTGAGAGGCAGAGGAGCCCATGGGCGAGGCTAACAACCCAAAGGAACTGGGTTTTGAATAGCCAGCTGCTCAAGCCAGGCAGTGGGAGGCAGTCAGACCTGAAACTTTATTTTCACACTACGGCCAATTAATATCCAAAAAATCCAACCATGAAGTAAGCTGATTATCAAGGAAAAGCAATGAATGTAAGTAACATTCATGTAAAACCAATTAGCAAATATCTATGTCCAAATTTTGAACAACCCAAGGTTCCCATACTCCAATTGGAGAAGCTTGTATGCACAAGCATGTTGATCAAATAACAGTCCAGTCTAAATTGCTGTAGTCTCATGATTCACCCCAATCTCTCCACAGCCCTTACAGTCTACCATGCCTCCTCTTCCACAATTTGTTCCCTAGGCTTTGGGAAAGGGGCACAAGTGGGTGAGAAGCAAAATAGTCTATTTTCTCTGGAGATGTTTCCCTTCATGGGTTTATAGCTTATCCAGGGTATCTTGTTAATCCTACTAACAAATCACAAGCAATTGGATGTACAGGCATTTAAACAGTACTAATTATTACGGCACGCTAAGCTGTGAGCATAGACACAGATGTTTGGGTGGTATGCTAATCCACAAACTGGTTTTTCTATAAAGGTTGACAAGTTCTTATTGTGACTTATAACATCTCCTAACCACTAGAGGACGTAAGCTTGTGGCATCAGCCATGAATTATTCCTTTAAGGAGAGAGATAATAGCCAATTAGATTTGGGATATATAGAGACACATGGCTGCCACTGTTGCACAGTATTTCCAGCAGGGGAGGTGTAGCTGATCTGAACGAGGATCTTGCTTAGACTCAGGAGGCCAATTTTTGTTGCTTTAGTGCTTAGTGGGCCTGTTGGTAAACACTCTGTTAGCATTTCGAGGCCAATTATTATGTAGCAATGATGTCTCAAAACACTTTTTTCCATGCTTACACCAGGTCTTTGACAACAGGGACTTAACCACCTTTCTCATTGCAGATATCCCACTTATAGGCAAGAAGGGATTAATATTTTGGGGGTCTTAAGTAAATCCCCTAGCCAACTCTCCTAGCATAATAATCCATTGCTGATATCAGAAGCTCTCCTGTATTTAATATATTTTGCTTAATTACAAAACAGCTTATAAAGACTTTACTAGTATATTTGGCTCTAATAGAGAAATATCCCGTTTCACAGTTCCGATGTCTATCAGTCAATTAAAGAATGTAGTTATACCTGTTTTATAAGAAATTACCAGTATAACAGTCACTCTAATTTACAGTTAGGGAATAGTTTCATTACCATAATGTTTGTCTTTTTCCTATAAAGGGAGAGGTAGAAAGGTTTCTCAGCATCTGGAAGTAAACTTCATTAGGCACATTATAAACAGTTAAGCCCAATAGAATTCAGAAGAGAAATGCTCAGTGTCTGTGACTCAGACATCTGATTTTCCTTTTTCTTTAATGTTCAGATGGGTCAGCCTCTCTGCTGGCATTTCCCAGTCCATCCTGCACAGCCAAAAGTTGTACATTTTCAGGCATTTAGATTGGTGTTTTTACCTGTGGGAACATACAAATCTCCTCCCATTGTTAGTTTCAAGATCTCAAAATTGAAAATTTATCAAAAGGTTTGGAATACAGTTTGCCATTTGTATCCCAGAAAGAATAATATACCACCTCCCTCTTTTTGTTTTTTAAATTTTTATGTTTTGACCTATAGATGCCTAAGTTGTATTACACATACCTGTAGACAGGAACCGGGCATAAGTTTTCACCAAATTTACCCAAACAGTTTATCATTGACTGTATGCTATTTATTCAGGAAGTGAACTTAAACTTAATTTCTTCACATTATCCTACAAGTAAAGGAAAAACGTTACAAGGTAATACCATATAACACAGAAAAATATAGACACCATTTGTGTACCTTAACCCCAAAGTTATTGTTGGAAATTCAATACAGATTACAAATAAAACAATTAACATTTTATATTCCCAATTTCACCAAAACCTTCAACCAAATTTAATACAGACATTTTTACTAAGTCTTTTACTAAGTCTACTAATATCCTATAATATGTAGATAAAGCTTGGGCAAAGTTGAATACCTGCCAAATAAATTTTACCCAATATACACTTTGTTCTTTAAAACTATTTGACTAGACTATGACTTCAGAGAAATCAAGTCCATTAACTTATATGGTTTATTTTGTATTTTTGTATAAATCTCTACTGAAATACCTCTCTATATAAATATATGTTATTTTTAAGTATACCATTTTAAACTTCAAACCTTACAAAGGTTTTTATTTTATTATTTAAAATACAAAGGTTGTATTTTAATAACTATCTTCCTCCAAGCTCTTGGCCTTCTCCAGGCCTGGCATGAAAACCCGCTTTAAAGATTTTTCAATATCTAGCTCTTAATAAAATTTTCTTTTACAGTTCTTATGCCTATTAGTTAATTGAAGACTGGCTAGATATACCCCATGAGACGTTGTTACTATCATTACCATCTTGATTTTTTTGTTTTGTTTTGTTTTATTTTTGTTTTTGTGGGAGCTTCTAGGAAGCTTCTTTTTTCGCGAGCAGGTGCAGCACAGTCCCGCTAAGGGAAGCGGGACAAAGTGCCCACTTTGTGGACACTGTGGAGAACTGACCCCCCAGGCGCAAAGGTCAGTTGGTTACTCCTGTAACTCGATTGGAGAGGTAACTTCCTACTCAGGTCCTTAGCCTGGGACAACGAGACACGTTTCCCACTCTTGGCCATAACTTTCCACCTGCCCAAAGCCAGGACAGGAATTTCACACCAGCTACCGATGTTGGTGGTCCGCAAAAGCAGCCTTTTTCCAGCCAACTGGCCACCCAAATGAAATGCAGGCCTGAACACCAGCTACCCACTGGCCATCTGAATGAAATGCAGGCTTGTCTTAGCCTGTATGTGCGCAATAATAAAAAAAAATGGTGGCTGCGAATTCCACAATGATGTTAATGGAGATTCACATTTTTCCCCATGTTGGGCACCATTTGTGGGTAAACTGCCGAGATTTGTGGCGGGGCCCATCTAATCCCAGGATGATCCATGTGGGAAACACGTGCAGGAAAGCACTTCACGTGGACACATGTTGAGGTCCAAATGCAGAGAGAGAGCTTATTGCAAAATGTCCGGTTATTTATTGATCATGACTCAAATCTCAGGGCCAAATCCTGAACATTTTCGTCACTACACCCCACCCCATGGGTGTGGCCAGGGAGGTCTCATTGGCTTAGAATGCAACCCATCTTAACCAAGTTTTCCCACATCTCGCCCTTTTAATTTAATTTTTTTTTTTTATTTTTCTGAAGAAGGCAGAGGAAAGCCGCAATGGGCGAGGCTAACAACCACAATAGGAACTGAGTTGTTTGAAATAGCTAAGCTGCTCAGAAGCAAGGCAGCTGAGGCCAGTCAGACCTGAACTTTATTTTCACACTAAGGCCAATTAACTTATCCAAAAAATCCAACATGAAGTAAGCTGATTGTCAAGGAAAAAGCAATGAATGTAAGTAAACAATTCTATGTAACACCAATTAGCAAATATCTTTGTCCAATTTTGAACAACCCGAAGGTTCCCATTCCAATTGGAAAAGCTTATAGCACAAGCACGTTGATCAAATAAGAGTCCAGTCTATATTGCATGTAGTCTCAGATTCACCGCAATCTCTCAAGCCTTAACAGTATGACCATGGCCTGCCTCTATTCCACCAATTTGTTCCTAGGCTTTGGAAAGGGGCAAAGTGGGTGAGAAGCAAATTATGCTATTGTTCTCTGGAGATGTTTCCCTTCATGGTTTATAGCGTATGACAGGTAGCTATCTTGTCTATACTGCATACAAATACACAGCAATTGGATGTTAACGAGGCATTAAACAGTACTAATTATTAACGGCAGCTAAGGCTGTGGAACATAGACACGATGTTTGGGTGGTATGTCTAAATGCCACAACTGGTTTTTCTATAAAGGTTGACAAGTTCTTACTGTGCTAATAAATCTCCTAACCACTAAGAGGACGCATAAGCTTGTGGCAATCAGCCATGAATTATTCTTTAAGGAGAGGAGAGTAATACAGCCAATTAGATTTGGATATATAGGCCTGTATGTGTGCAATAACAAAAAAAAAAAAAAAAATGGTCGGCTGCGAATTCCAACATGGATGTTAATGGGATTCACATTTTTCCCCATGTTGGGCACCATTTGTGGGTAAGCTGAGGCTCGCGCGGAATTCTTGTGGAGGGGCCCATCTAATCCCATGATGATCCATGTGGAAACACGGTACAGGAAAGCACATCCCCGCATGGGGAACGCATGTTGAGGTCCCAACATGGAGAGAAGAGAGTTTTATTGCAAAAGTATATGTCTGGTTTTTTATTGATGCATGACTCAAGATTTCAGGGCCGAACTCCCTAGAAACACTTTTCATCACTACCACCCCACACCCATGGGTGTTGGGTGTGGCCAAGGAAGTCCCTTTGGCTTAGAATGCAACCCAAATTAACTAAGTTTTCCCACAAAAAATTCTGTTTAGCTAAAACAGAAAGTTATATGGATTCGTGTTTTTTGTTATTAAATCTACGATGCCACTATACTTTATTTGAGGATGATGTTGGGTTTTGTAGGCGCCTCTTTAATGATATAGCATAGTGAGGAGATGTTCTCTAGGGAAAAAAAAAAAAATCCTTTCTTTTTTTTTTTTTTTAAAATTAGTTTTTATTGATGCTATGTTGTGCATTCAATTATACCATTTTGTTTCCAATTCCCAGTTCAGTGCCTTGATTTCCACTTTCCCATTCCCCCCCCGCACCGCCCACCCTCCAGATCATGCATTCTGCCATAACTGTTCCTGCATCTTTCCTCTGTTTTTTTTTTTCATTTTTGCTATAAGTGAAAAATCCATGAGTACAAGCCATCCTTCATGCAGAACCTATCTGCAGGCTGGTATTGTTGACCCAGAACACCTACACCCCAACATCCCAGTGTGGGGTGGGGCTTGTATGTTCTATCAGGTTGATCAAATGAGTTGTCCAGACTACATTGCTGTAAGTTTCACCATTCACCCCAACTCGACAGCCCTTACATCTAACCACCGAGCACCCTCCAAAATCCCAATCTTTCCGCAGGTAGGTTGTTCCCTAGGCTTAGAAAGGGGCACAGGTGGAAATGAGAAGGTAAAAGTTCAACTCTCTCGTTGGAGCTGTTTGACATTGACTCTTGGTCAATCCTGGCATTGTTTTCCTTTCAATAGGGCTGAACAGTTTTTTCCAGAATAACCTTTATCGATCGCTAGAACTAATGAAGCACAAGCAAATTAGATATATAGGTATTAAGCACAGCACTAAATAGTTATGGTAGGTTACTTTAGCATAGACACATGTTTGGATAATGTATAATCCATGAAATTAAACAATTTTCCCCCCTGGTTAAAATATGACAGGGCTTACTGTGGCTTATACATATCCTAACCTGTAGAGGATATAAACTTGTGGCATCCAGCCGATGGTTGTTATTTCTCCAAGGGAGAGCCAATAGCCAAATTAGATTGTGGGTTTATATACAGGCACATGGCTGCCTCTGCTGCACAGTATTTCCAGGCAGGTGAGGTGTAGCTGGTGCTGACGGTGGAGTCTTGCTTGACTCAGGGAGACCCATATTTGCTTTATTGGTTTAGTGGCCTTTGGTAACACTCTCTGGCATTCCAGAGGCCATCTGTACACTTGCATGTGTGGTCTCAATACATCCCTCCCATGTTAACGTCAGGTCTTCGGCAGCAGGGTCTTATTGCCTCTCCTCCTGTAGGTATCCCAACTTAGAGGCAAGGAGCCCTTACCTTTTGTGGGGCCTTGGATCCCCTGGCCAACATCCACCTGGTAGAACAATCCATTGCTGATGTCAGAGCTCCTGTATTAATATATTTTGCCTGAGTGCATAGCCCTAGGACTTTAGTATTATATTTGGTTCTGAACAGAGAGTAATCCCTTCCACAGTTCCCATGTCTAGTAGTCAATTAAAGAAAGCAGTTTTACTGGTTTTATAAGAGATTACCTCTACAATAGTTGTCTCCAATTTACAGTTGGGGAACGACCTCATTATCGTCATATTTCTCAAACCTTTCAAATCAATATATGTTGCTGAATGAGTATTTTGAACAAGATAGAGTGGTACAATACAAACTTGATGAGAAGTCCCCATCCTCAAGATGATTAGTTTGGTTTAGTTGTTTTTAAGTAGATTATGAAACAATCAGTGTAAATTTTAGTAGCTTGGGAATATCCTAAGCTTACAAAGCACAGCTATACCAAGTTCTTATGTAGTTTTTGCAGCAAGTCTCTAATTATTCCTAAGAATCTCTTAACAGTGAGAACAATTGTAAAATGTTTCACATAGGAATATATTCTCTTATGATAGATACCTATTTATTTTTCTTTTGAACTGTGGCTTATTAGAGTTCATTGGTATCAAGCATTCAGTATTTAAGATGACTGGTAAAAAGTTTATATTGTTGTTTCTAGTGTGTCACTTAGATCTGTATGTTTGGCATGGAGTGCATGCTGCTTCTGACCCATATAACATTCTTTACATGCTAATTTCATGTAATAAAAATGATAAATCACATGGAATGTGGCATAATTATTTAATTATTAACAAGTTAATTTTGGTGGTGGCCATTTTAATGAAAGATGAAAACATTTCCTTGGCTTTGGTATGGTATTATTTGCTTTGGAAACCTCTTCATTTCTTCACTGCTCAAAGTGAACTAATGATTCCTACTACGTGGTGTGTTGTGATTTCATGGATAAAGTTGCCTTGTATGTCCATTCTGTCTGAGTGATCATTAACTGGACATGAGCTAATTTGTCCCTGAATCTCAATTCCCTTATGCTGCTGCTGGCTTGTGTGTATGTTCCTGTGTTGTGTGTATGTGTGTGGTTTATTTGTATGGTGTGTACATGTGTCTGGTGTGTGTTCTGCCTGTTTGCACATGTATGAAGGTATGAGTGTGTGCCTGTATAGTGTGTAGTGTGTGGCACTGTCATGGAGACTGGAGGATGTTCTAAAATGTTTAAGAACATGACTGCTCTCTACTGTGTCTGGCTTGCCAACTGTGTAACCAGCGCTTCTGCTTGGTGTATTCAGGTAGGGCCCCATTATCAGTGTATTTTTAGTTTAATAGACATTTTTCTCCAAAGACCGCTTGAGTTCTAAAATAACTTCATATCCGAGATACTCTTTGGAAATAATAATTTTCAGAAGCCAGATGGGCCAAACTTCATCAGAAGTCCTTCAGTGACTGTCCCTCAGCTGGAGGGCAGATGCTGGGATCTCAGAGCAGGCTTCTCTGAATCTCTGATCATTTTGAACCTTAAGACCTTACCAACTTTACTGATATATTTTTATTTATTAATTTACTTATTCTTATTGCTCAGGGAAACAAAACTCTGAAAAGCCAATAAAGAGATTGTATGCTTGATCCATCTGTACCAGGTTTTAGGAGTTCATAGATTAAGATAATAGTGTCCAAAGAGCCTAGACTTCTCACATCTCTTATGAACATTGAGGAGATTCTGGCTTTCCCTCAGGAGGAGAAGATGTATAGCTGTCAACAGTTTGGTAGATCACAGTGAGAAACTAATAGTTGATTTTCCATACATTTTTCATAGGAAACAATTCTACCCTAACATCTTTCTGGCCTCCTCTTCTAGAGCCAGCAACAAATTTAGGAAAATGCTTGAAGAATCCATATCCCTGAATACAAAAAGGGAGGGCAGTAAGATGTGAGGGCAGAAGGAAGTGAAGTCCTATGTGTGCCTGTAGAGTAAGGGTTGAATTGTATGTGCTCAAGTTTGGGTCTTCAGTTTTGTTCCATTGATATATGGATCTATTTCTGTGCCAGTACCATGCTGTTTTTATGACTATAGCTCTGTAACAGAGTTTTGAACTCTGGTATAGTAATACCCCCTGGATTACTCTTTTCGCTCAGGGTTGTTTTGACTATCTGGGGTCTTTTGTTTAGTTGAAGTTACCCTATACAGAATGTTCAGCCCTAAACAGAAGTCATAGGTTGTCAAATAAAATGTGTGATGTAGCTCCCCTCAAGTTGTTGGTCAGAGATGCCCCAGAGACCCTCAAACAATGCAGTTAAGAGCTACTGCCATTGTTCTTAGTGTCCACCCACTTGATGATAAGACCCTGTTCCTGAGACATCACACACATTGGTCACTGGACAAGGAGAAATCAAGTTGGTACTGGCCATAAAGCTTCCTTATAACAGGCTGGCTTTCACAGTAACAGAGGGTGATGCATAAGCTGCTGATGTAGAAAGTGGACGATGCCTCTTTAATAGATAAATTTCACAGTTCTGCACTGACACGTCGAATTGCTTATTTTTCCAGGGTCTTTACTGAGAGACAAAGATTTAGGAACTGGCCTATGGAAGGCTATTGTGGAATAGATGGAGAAAGAAACATTTAAGAGTCATGATATTATGTATGAAGAGCAAAGTAAAATATTTTCTCATAATAGCAACATGCTATATTTTCATCAGTAATAAAAACTTAGAAAAACACACATGGTCTGTACTTCAAATATTATTTCTAAAATAGCCTTTTCAGCTGACACTCATTTGTTCTGTAGTTCACTCCTGGGAATTATCTGACACAGAAATCTCCCTCTGCTTGCCACTTCGATTTTAGCCCACCTGCATCGCGCAGGCTGAGGAGCCCTGGGCAAAATCCAAGCCATGCTTTCACTATCTTCCTTTCACACACAAAAAGGGCCGTGGGTATTAGAACTCAAAGAGGGTTGGGAAGAGAAATTGGTATGGATCCAGATTTCTGCCTTCTGGTTCAGATCCAGTTCTTGAAGCTATCCAGCCTTTTGAAAACCACTGCTAATTAAAGCAGTGTCTACTGATAATGTAAGTCTCCGATGCACTGTTTGAATGGCGCTTTTGGTGTGGCTCTGCTTGCTAGTGAATACAGAAGCAAGGTGGATGGATTGCAGGCTTTGGTTGAGCGTTCACAGTGACATTTATTAAACACTGGATGGGAAATATTTTCTAAGTCATCATCACAGGGATTACAATTCTGTATTAGTTCTGTCCCAAGCACAGCTCCCCAGAGGGAATGACTAATAGACTGTCATTTCAGGGGGATTACATTCGAGTCAGCTGCTTTATTTTGCTCCATGACCTTCATGAAAATAAGATGATTTTTTAAAAAACGCAGTTGCAGGATAATTTGTGGTTTGATTGCTGACCTTTTGCCTTTACTTATTACTTAACATTTCCCAAGTGTCCTTTTATCCATTTTCTTTGAGTCAATGGGCATTTTCCTGACACCCCCTTTCCACCCTGTTCTCTAAAATAGGCCTGTGTCCTGTAGACACCGAAGGTAGCCACTTCAAGACTTTAAATGCAAAGTTGATAACCTTCATGTAGGAGAAGATGAGAGAGCCAGTAGGATTGCTTTCTCAAGCCTGCTATGATTTCTCTGGGGATGTCATGTCATAGCATGAGGGCAAAGGCAGAAAGTGTCAGCATGAATTAACAAGCTTATGACAAAGTGAGGTGCTCTTTAGAGTGTGGGAAAAGGAATCTCAGAAATAATGCATTTTCCATCCTGATTTTGACTTTCCAGCTGAGCTCAGTTTCTAATCTTGGAATTCCTGCATGTTTTGTCAGGTCTGCTCTGCTCCCCTGTAGAGTCATTCATTCATTCATTCATTCATTCATTCATTCATTCATTCATTCGTTCATTCTTCCTTTCCTCCAGATGCATCTATTCATTGGTGCAGATGGGGGTCTGTGGCCAGTTCACTGACTGGCTGCTGTTATTACTATGTGAGAGGTGGGGCAGGAGGAGGCCAGGAAAACTTTCAGAGAATTCATTTCTCAGAACCACTTCATAGTGGAGCCCTTCGGGGATTTGTTGTCCTTGATTCTGGCCACAGTAGTGTTTTCAGGCATTTACGAGGGTCTCTTTCCACTCAGTTTAATCAGTTGACATGCCATCCTTTCCTGTCTTCTAGGTTACAGGGTGATTTTCATACTCTTTCCCTTCACTGCTAGATCTCTTATGTTGTGGGTTTATTCTCTTAACCATCCTTAGTCTCATTTTGAGAGGACTAAGAGTATACAAGAGGATTATCCATTTTACCATACACCCTGAACCAGTGTGTGTAGGGGAGTTCAGGTGCCCTCAGAGGACAGAGGAGCCCCGGTAGCTAGAGTAACAGGTGGTTGAGAATACCTCTGATGTGGGTTATAGGAACTGAACTCTGGTCCTCCAAAAGAGTAGCTTTTTAACTGCCAAGCCTTCTCCCTGCCCCCTCCTACTTGTTTTTTTAAAACTTTCTCTTAACATTTTATTTATGTTAAAGAGACTTTTCGATGAATGGGTGATAAGTATGGTACTTTAAAATTTTTTGTTTGTTCGTTGAGACAAGGAATTGATAAGTAAGTAGCCCAGGCTGGCCTTGAATACTAGACTGTTTATCTTAGCCTCCTGAGTGTATGAGTAAAGTCTCTGCCAACATGCCTGACTTGCTATAGAATGCCTTCTTTGATTCATATGTAGATACTAGCCAATATTATACTACTGAGGGTTGGGTTGTTTTTTTTTTTAGGGGTAATTAAGTTCTGAGACTGTGACCTAATGAATGAGATTAGGCTCTTAAAAAAGATTTTGAGGGGCTGGAGAGATGGCTCAAGGGTTAAGAGCACTGGCTGCTCTTGCAGAGGACCTGAGTTTCGTTCTCAGCACCCACATTGTGGCTAACAACCATCTGAAACTTCATTTACAGGGGATCCAACACCCTATTCTGACCACCACAGGCATGGCAAGACACAGGTGCACTTACACACAAGCAGGCAATACACTCATACACATAAAATAAATATAATAAAACAAAAAAGGTTTTGAGGGAGTGAGCCTGTTTTGTTCTGTTATGTGGGGACAGAGCAATTGTGAGTGACTGGGGAGCTCCCATCTATATTAAAAATAGTACTCATGGGCTGGAGAGATGGCCTAGTGGTTAAGAGCACCGACTGCTCTTGCAGAGGACCCGGGTTCGATCCCCAGCACCCACATGTCGGCTGAGAACTGTCTTTAACTCCAGTTCCAGGGGAATCCGAGACCCTCTGCAGCATTTCACGACATGAAATGTCATGAAATGTCATGTGCACCAACCTACATGCAGACAGTACATTCATACACATAAAAAATAAATTAAAAAAGACTTAAAAAAATAGTACTCACAGACAGAAAACATACAGTTCTTGACCTTACTTCTGAGCTCCAGAATGTGAGGATGTACATTTCTACTCTTCATAAATTACCCAGACTCAGGTACTCTGTCAGATAGCACTCAGGAACTAAGGCATTCAGAGTGTGCTGTGAACCTATCATATGAACTGTTATATGGCATGCCCAAATATGGTGACCACACAAGGAAAACAAAAGAATTTCTAGAAGCTCAAAAATTGCAGTTTGTGTGGCATTGCTGCCGCACATGGTGATGCCTTTTGCATCATGATGTAGATTTGTCAAGGTGGATGCTTGTCGGAGCAGAAGGGGAAGGGAAGCTCGTACAGCACTGGGTGCATGTGTGTGTGTAGACTTCACAGGACTCAGATACATAGTTAACAACACTGTTTGATTCACAGAAGTTTTATTAAAAGCCCCAGCTTCTCACATGCTACATGAGTGGAGGGCTCCAAAACGGAGTTGCATCCTGGCCCTCAAAGAAGTTTAAACCCAGAACCTATTCACGGTATTCAGAGTATCCTAATTTATGTCTCTTCCTTTTATTTGGTATTTTCCTTCCTTTGTACATAATATATTTTCCTAATAAATTAATACTTCTAATAGTATTTTTAGCTGAAGAATTTTCCTGTAAAACATGTAGTTGAATATACAGAGAAGTACCAGAGCTACATCAGTGTAGTTTCCTGCCATGTAACATGCTCTACCATCAAACTGTTGAAGTGTGTGCTTCCTGGGTAGGTATTTTCACTCCAGGAACTTGTTAGAATCAAATAAATACACACACTTAATTATAATGATGCTTATGCAATATTGTTTATAAAATAGAAATAATAAACACAAAAATTACTGATCTATGATACCAAGAGAGAAGGGAATTTATAGGCGTGGGCATACAGACAATATATCATTCTGCTGCAGAGTACAGGAGTTATGCAAAATGGAAGCATCATTCTATAGACCATCCATGTTGCAGAACATTAACATGCAAATCCAGGAATGTATTTGTGCACCGTAACCACATTTGCTAAAGCCTAGAATTATAATGGCCCAAATAAGGATAATCCCACGGGGCGAATTTCATTCTTCAGTTTCATTGAAATCTCAATTGGCTAAGAATGACTCTTTTTAGGTAATTGTGGCCTCACTGGCTTGGTGAGAATGTGTCAGATTGACTGCAAGGTGGGCTGAGACCCGGTCCTCCATTCATTGGACTATGGGAGCCTTGTGTTCATGCTTTTGCAGGCGTGACCACCAGGGTGCTGTGGACTCCTCCAGGTTAGGGCTTCCCATTCTCAGCACTTTAGGATCCAGATGAGACCAAAGAGGTACTCTAGAACTTTGAACTGCACAGGTATGGCTTCTCTATGTCTAAGTGTGCATGCATTTATGTGTACTGCACTATATATAGCTAATTTGATAAGTTTCTGGGGCCTCAAACTAAGCCTAAATTGTGTTCTCCATAAGCTTCAGTCACATATGAAGAAGTGGTAGTTTGACACATTCCAAGGATTATATTCATAGGATTTTGAGGAGTTTTAGGAGGAGAATCATCCCCAGGGAGGAGACTGATGGGATGCTCAGGATTTGTTCATGAAAAATAATAGGGCCCAAGAGGTAAGTTGGCCTCTGATGATTGAGCTCTAATTCACCATGTTCAGCCATGGCTGTGACTACAGATTGTCTTTCATAAGATCTTCATGCAATATGAAGAACCATAATGCCCTGGGCTTCGTGCTGGGCTTGGCAGAACCCTGGGCAACTTGTGTAGAATGACTGCAGCGGGCATGATGGTGGTGGTAGTGCAGGCTATCTGCAGCAGCATCATTGAAAGTGATGTGAAAGTGACTGGAGGTAGATGTTAGTTTCTACATTTGCCATGCTTCAGACCACAGAACAATAGACTACAGAGACTGCAGAACTTTCTTTGAGTGGGTAAAGCAGAGCTATAGAGACGTTTTTCACAAGTTCTTTATAGTACTAAAATGTGTTCTTTGACAGTTTCACATATCTATATAATACATACACTTACCTGTCCACCTTCTCTTACTCCTCTCTAACCTTCCCCTTCCTCCCACCAAAGCTCTATCCCCTTTTCATGTCCTTTTGTTTTATTTTTGTTTTTGTGTTGTGACCTACTAGGTTTGACCAGGACAACTCTTAATGAGCATGAATTTGGAGCATGGGTCACAAGCCAGTCACTCACTGAAAACAATGACACCCTGTCCTCTATTGGCCTTTATAGCCATTAACTCCCCTGAGTGGGCCAAGACCCCAAGAACCCTTCCTCAGTGCACAACTTAACTTGTTTACTGGCTCACTCTCGTGAAGCCCTATGGAGGCATCCACAGCTATTGTGGGTTCATGGCCCTGTCACACCCCTAAGACAATATTTCATAGCCCTCCTCTGTGCTGTTCAGCTCTTATGTTATTTTCATAATTTCTCCTTCATATTCCCTGAGCTTTGGAGGGGGTGATATGAGTGTTATATTTAACGCTGAACACTCAACAGTCACTTGTTCTCAACATACCGACCAGCCAGAAGTCTGTGCATTAACTGATATTCACTGCAAAGAGAAGCTTTTCAATCAAGGGCAAGGACAGCACTCATTTATGGGTATAAGCATAAATATTTAAGAGGCTAACTGAACATGTCTGCTTGGCTAAACAACAGTAGAAGCTTCATCCTTAATGCCATGACCTTAGCCATGGGCCTTTGACTGAGTCCACAGGACAAGGCATGACCTTCCTCCTACAGATCAGGCCTCTGGAAGTCAACAGGTCACCCTCGTGACAGCCATTCCACCATTGCCCCATGAAGCACCTCTTGCTTCCCTGGCTTTTCTCTTCCTATTCTTTTGGGTTGTGCATCAGTTTTTTTCACTGGTACCATGCTGTTTTTATTACTATGGCTCTGTAGTAGAATTGGAAATCAGGCACAGGGATGCCTCCCTTAGCTTTCACTTTGTCAGGATTGTTTTGGCTGTCCTTGCTCTTTTATGTTTCCATTTAATTTTTAGTTTTTTTTTTTCTATGTATGTGAAGAATTGACCTTAAATTTCGACTGTGATTTCCTGAATTTGTAGATTATTTGGATGGGATGGACATTTTCACAATATTAGTTTTCCAGTTCATGGACGTTGGCAATCTTTCCCTAATCCTGTATCTTCCTGAAATTCTTCAGCATCTTACAATTTTTGTTGTAACATTTTATTTTATTCATTAGATTTATTCACAAGGATTTTATTTTATTAGGCTGTTTTGAATTGGTTTGTTTCCCTGATTTCTTTTGGGCATGTTTGTCACTAGCATATAGGGAGGCTAATGATTTCTGTGTGTTGTTTTGGGTCCTGTTACTTCACTGAAAGTGTTTTGTCAGCTCTAAGAGTTTTGTTTTGTTTTTGTTTTGGGGGAGACTTTAGGGCTTCTTATGTATAAAATTGTATCATCTACAAAAAGGGATATTTTGACTTTCACTACTTTTATAGCTTTATTTCTTTTTCTTGTCTTACTACACTAGCTGACTTAGCACTATCTTGAATAGGAATGGAGAGAATATATACTTTGGTTTATTCCTGATTTTAGAGGGAGTGCTTTGACATTTTCTCCATTTCACATGATGCCTACTATATGTTTGTTATATATAGCCTTAACTTTTGTTTACATTTTGTTATATATTTGTTTACATATTTGTGTGATCTTACATGCCATGGTACACATATGGAGATCAGAGGACAGATTGAGGAGTTAGTCCTCTTTTCCCCAGGGTAGACCCCAAAGCTCGTTCTCAGGTTCTCTTGGAAGCAAGTGCCTTTGCCTGTCAGGCCATCTCAAAGGACTTTGGTGTGCTCAGCTGAGCTCCTTCTATCATTAGCTGCTGTGGATTTTACCAAAAAGGGATGCTGTTTATCAAAAACCTTTTCTATGTATTTCTGTCTATTGAGATGATCATGTGATTTCTGTATTTTTATCTATATATGTGGTAAATTATATTCATCAAGCCATCTCTACACCTAGAGAATGAAGGCAACTTAATTGTGATGGTCCTTTTGATGTGATTTTGAATTTAATTTGCGAATAGTTTATTGAGAACCTTTGCTCTTTGAAACTGTTGTAGAATTCTACAGTGAATCCAGTTGGTCCAGGGATTTTAATGATTATGACAGCAACAACAACAATAACAACAAGAACAAAAACAACAACAAAAACAACAACGACAAAAACAACGACAGTTTGGAAACTATTTTTAACTGTTTCAATATTATTGGTGGCTGTAGATCTATTTAAATTATATCTGGGTTTCAATCTGGTATGAAATGTGCAGTTGCAAATTCACCAGAGTCTTAGATTTTTCTAATTTAATATTTTTTCCTCAAGGGGCTGGAGAGATGGCTCAGTGGTTAAGAACACTGGCTGATTATTATTGCAGAGGATCTGGGTTTGAATCCCAGCACCCACATGGTGGGTAACTGTCTGTAACTCTAGTTATAGGGTATCTGATGCCCTCTTTTGACCTTCATGTGAATTGCATGACATAAGTGCACTTACATACATGCAGGGAATACAGTCATACACATAAAATTAAAAAATTAAAAAATAGTTTTTAAAGTATGTCCTATGATTTTCTGATATTCATTGGTATCTTTTGTAATGTTTCTTTTTTCATTTTGAAATTTATTCATTTTATTTGTCTCTCTCTTTTAGGGAATTTGGATAAGGGTTTGGCAACCTTGTTTTGCTGTTGTTGTTGTTGTTGTGTTGTTTTGTTTTTTCAAAGAGCCAACTGTTTGTTTCATTGGTTCTCTGTGTTTCCTGGAGCAAATGAGGGTTAGGGTTAGGGTTAGGGTTAGGGTTAGGGTTAGGGTTAGGTTAGGGTTAGGGTTAGGGTTAGGGTTAGGGTTAGGGTTAGGGTTAGGTTAGGGTTAGGGTTAGGGTTAGGGTTAGGGTTAGGGGTTAGGGTTAGGGTTAGGGTTAGGGTTAGGGTTTGGGTTAGGGTTTAGGGTTAGGGTTAGGTTTAGGGTTAGGGTTAAGGTTAGGGTTAGGGTTAGGATTTTTCTATTTCATCAGTTTCTGATCCAATATTACTTATTTCTACCCATCTATTGGTTTGTTCTTATGTTTAGGTTATTTTTTTGCATTCTCTCTGATTTCTTTTTCTTTTTCTTTTTCTCTCTGATTTTTTAATATGGGTACTTAGAACTATAAATTTCCTCCTGGGACTGCATTTTTTGTATCTCATAGAATTTGGTATGGTATGTTTTCATTTTCATTCATTTATAAGAATTTTTAATAACTTCCTTTTTGATTTCCTCTTTCAATAGTGTTGCTTAATCTCCATGACAATGTATATTTTCTGTGATTTATCTTGTTGTTGATACTTAGCTTAATTCCATCATGGACAGCTAAAAAACAAATGAGTATTTCACTTTTTCTATATTTGTTGAGACTTGCTTTATGTCTGTCCTAATATGTAGTTGATTCTAGAGAATATTCCCTATGCTTCTAAAAATAATGTGTATTCTCTAGAATTTGGGTCAAATAGTCTGTACATATCTGTCTGAACATTTGCTTTATGATGGCTTTTAACTCCAATATCTGTTGATGTTTTTCTGTTCACATGACCTAATTTTCCATTGGTGAAGGTGATGTTGAAGTTCCCCACTGTTGTGG
This sequence comes from Rhizomys pruinosus, assembly GCA_009823505.1. NCBI lineage: Eukaryota > Metazoa > Chordata > Mammalia > Rodentia > Spalacidae > Rhizomys > Rhizomys pruinosus. Next base: position 900,063 of record VZQC01009966.1, read on the forward strand.
TTAATTTGTGGCTAAATTTTTAGAAGCACTTGGTTTAAAAAACTGGATATACCTGGGCTGTAGAGATGGCTCAGTGTTTAAAAGCAGTGGCTGTTCTTGAAGAGGACTTGGGTTTGATTCCCAACACCCACATGGCAGTTAACAAACATCTGTAACTCCAGTTCCAGGGGATCTGACACCTTGTTCTAACATCCTTGGGCATTGCATGATATGGGTGCACTTACACACATGTAGGCAATACACTCATACACATAAAAATAAAATAAAAAATATATTTAAAGAAATCTGGATATACCTGGGTTTGGCATATCTATGTTTAAGAATTCTGTGCCTTCTGGATGGATTGTGCCTTTGATTAGTATTAAGCAATCCCTTTTATCTCTTCTCATTAGTTTTGATTTTAAACCTATCTTGTTGTGTACTAGATTAGGTATAGGGAAAAAGGAGGCCACCTGTGGCTTCTTTTGTGCTAAATTACCTGCTTGTCTGTTTACACTAAAACCTGGCCAAAGGCCGGATTTTCCTGCCTTGAGATCAAAGGCACTCACGAGTTCTCCTACTTGTGATGTTAGTACTCATGATGTTATGGAACATGAGGCACAGGGTCTGAAGCCAGGCCCTGAGATATTATGTCACTCTGGGCATAAAAACATAATGCCGTGAATGAATAAATGGGTCCTTCTTACCACCACCAGACAGCGACTACCAGCCGTTATTTTGCAAGTGTAATCTTAGCCCATCAGGCTTGTGTAGTAGTGACCAGTGGGTTGAATGGAGGTCCAGCAGACCACCAACCTGGGAAGCTGGTGTGGGGCTGGAAGGAGACTTTTCAGGTCACCAGCTATGAAGTGTGGTGAGTGCCCGGGTAGGAATTAGAGTGTATAACGTCTATCAGACCACAGTCTGGCATTAGACTGTAGAGTGCCTAGCAGGCGACAGTCTGGCATTAGGCTGTGGGGTGCCTATCAGGCAGCATCTTGGAGGATCTGGGAGTGCCAATAGGGCATTGTCTGGTATAGATGTTGGATGAGACAGGCAGACAGTGGAAAGGTTGTCAGCCTTTGGCTCCAAGGTTTAGGACAGCTGCTGGCAGCTGTCTTGCATTTTTCCCTTTTCCCTGTAATCCCATGGATGAGGTTTGAACGTCCATCTCCATGTGTGGCAGAGTAACACCACAATTATGGGCTCCTGGTTGTTTCTTGATTCCACTTGCTTAGAATAACCTTGCCCATCCTTTCACCCTAAGATAGTGTCTGTTCCTGATGGTGAGGTGTGCTTCCTAGAGGCACCAAAGTTAGGTTTTCTAATTCAGTCTCTGAGCTTGTGTGTTTTGGTTGGGGATTTGAGACCATTGTCATTCAAAGCTATTGTTGAAAACTAAATATGATTCCTGTTAACTTTTTTACTTAGTGGTGCCTGTTTTCTTAGTCTTTCTTTGCTTACTCACTGTCCTAACATTGTTAATTTTTTCCTGTAACTTCTTCGACATACTTGCTCTTCTCTTTAGTCCAAAGCATTCCTTCTAGTATCCATTTTGGGGCTGGCTTGGTGGTTATAAATTCCATTCATCTGCTTTATATCTTGGAAGGTTTGTTCTTTCTCCTTCAGTTTTGACAGTGGTCTTGCCGTGTGTATCAGTCTGGGTTGGTATATGGCTTTTCAGAACTTGAATACATTGCTCTAGGCCCTTTTAGCTCTTTGAATTTCCATTGAAAAATCAGCTGTTACTCCTATGAGCCTGCCTTTGTATACAATTTGACCTGTCTGTCTTGTAGCTGTCAATACCCTTTCTTTCTTTTGCAGTTTTAATGTTTTGACTATATATGATGTGTGATTTTTTTCTGGCTCTATTTGGTGTTCCATTTGCCTTTTGTTCCTAGATGGGCACCTCTTTCCCTAGATTTGGAAATATTTCTTCTGTGATTTTATTGGAAATATTTTCTGACTTTGACACAAATTTCTTCTCCTATCTTTTCATGATATCTCAAAGATGGTGCTTTTTGCATGTGTGTTTTTCAGCTTTCATTTTCTTGAACTGAATGATCCAATTCTCCTACCTGGTCTTCAGATCTACTTGCACTACTTTATTGGTGAGGCTCTACATTAAACATTTGGTTACACTTACTGAATTTTTTATTTTAAATTTTATTTCGATCTTGGGTTTACTTCAGTATTTATGTCTCTCTATTGAATTTTATTTTTGTATTTTGTATTTTCTTCCTTATTTCATTCAGTGTTTGTGTTTGTGTTTTCTTCTAGGAATTTATTCCTATCTTCTTTAAATTCATTCAAGCATTCGTGTCATCTTTGAGATTTTTGAATATGTTTGTAATGTTCTTTTGAGTTAATTGTCTTGAATGTCATCTTAGTTGCTTTCATTGGAGACCATAAAAATGAGATTAGCAATTCTTTGAGGACACACATTGTCTCATTTTTTTCAAGTTATTTATGCCTTTACAATGGGACTTAGGTCACTGACTGTGCTTTGATGTATTTCTGGCCCATCTGTGTTGAGTGAGCATTTGGATCTCTATTTGCCTCTTTAATCAGCCTGGCAGTTTTGGTATTGGCTTAGTGATACTTGAAGGTCAGTATTGGAGTTATTCAGTGCTGATTTATGAGTCAGGTATTAGAGGTGATTGTACAGAAGCTAGGGAAATGTGTGGCTTCTCTTGTGTCTTCTGTAGAAAGTGCACTTGCCCCCTGAGGACCCTCAGACAATGAGGTTAGCATACCAGAGGGAGGGAAGGTGAGGACTACTTTTGGGGCAAGGAGCTACCAAGCCCAGTGTAGGTAGCTTTAGACTGAGATCTTCAAATGATCTCTGGAGGGAATGATCTTATTCTGAAAGCAACAGGCATGCTGATGGTTTTTTTCCATTGTAGTCTAAACATTTTAGGATAGCACACTTACAAATCATTTCAACTCATTTTTAATAATTGTAATATGTGTTATGTAATTGAGATAAACCAAGTAATTTTGACAAGATGATAAGGATACTAATAATAGCCATCATGCTTTCCATACCCCAAGAATATGCTTGTTCTCTTTGCCACAGCCCTGGGAGAGGTATGATATTCTCATTTTGTAACTGAAGAAAACACATTTTATCTCAGTTGCCTAGGACATATATCAAATAAGTACATTGGTTTCAGGGCAGTGTGACTTCAGATCCATCTAGTAAGCAGCACTCGCACGGACAGCCCTGAGTTCAGAACCACATGGTCACTGTGTGATGATTGACAGCTTCATTCAGAGCACAATTGGCTTTCTGCTTATTGAGTCCCATCCATGATAATCAAAGCTGAACTGTGCCTGTAGGGGGCTTGCACAGACGTCTGAACTTCATAGAAAGGAATAAAATATTATTACTATATACTTAAATTAAGACTACTTTAAATGGTCTCTAAAATGTACTTAATGCCAATTGAAACAATTTCCGTTTAAAGTAGGAAATAAATCTGTATAACATGTTGAAAATTTACCCCAAATCGACCACATACTGGGACACAGAAAAAAACTTAACAAATGCAAGAAAATTGAAATAATTTCATGCATTCTATCAGACCACAGTGCAATAAAGCTCAATATCAACACCAGGATAAGCCCTACTATCTACAAGAACACAGGGAGACTAAACAACACTCTCCTGAATAATGAATGGGTCAAGGAAGAAATAAAGAAAGAAATAAAAGCATTCCTAGAACTGAATGACAATGATAATACAACACAACAAAACTTATGGGATACTTTNAGCTGTCAATACCCTTTCTTTCTTTTGCAGTTTTAATGTTTTGACTATATATGATGTGTGATTTTTTTCTGGCTCTATTTGGTGTTCCATTTGCCTTTTGTTCCTAGATGGGCACCTCTTTCCCTAGATTTGGAAATATTTCTTCTGTGATTTTATTGGAAATATTTTCTGACTTTGACACAAATTTCTTCTCCTATCTTTTCATGATATCTCAAAGATGGTGCTTTTTGCATGTGTGTTTTTCAGCTTTCATTTTCTTGAACTGAATGATCCAATTCTCCTACCTGGTCTTCAGATCTACTTGCACTACTTTATTGGTGAGGCTCTACATTAAACATTTGGTTACACTTACTGAATTTTTTATTTTAAATTTTATTTCGATCTTGGGTTTACTTCAGTATTTATGTCTCTCTATTGAATTTTATTTTTGTATTTTGTATTTTCTTCCTTATTTCATTCAGTGTTTGTGTTTGTGTTTTCTTCTAGGAATTTATTCCTATCTTCTTTAAATTCATTCAAGCATTCGTGTCATCTTTGAGATTTTTGAATATGTTTGTAATGTTCTTTTGAGTTAATTGTCTTGAATGTCATCTTAGTTGCTTTCATTGGAGACCATAAAAATGAGATTAGCAATTCTTTGAGGACACACATTGTCTCATTTTTTTCAAGTTATTTATGCCTTTACAATGGGACTTAGGTCACTGACTGTGCTTTGATGTATTTCTGGCCCATCTGTGTTGAGTGAGCATTTGGATCTCTATTTGCCTCTTTAATCAGCCTGGCAGTTTTGGTATTGGCTTAGTGATACTTGAAGGTCAGTATTGGAGTTATTCAGTGCTGATTTATGAGTCAGGTATTAGAGGTGATTGTACAGAAGCTAGGGAAATGTGTGGCTTCTCTTGTGTCTTCTGTAGAAAGTGCACTTGCCCCCTGAGGACCCTCAGACAATGAGGTTAGCATACCAGAGGGAGGGAAGGTGAGGACTACTTTTGGGGCAAGGAGCTACCAAGCCCAGTGTAGGTAGCTTTAGACTGAGATCTTCAAATGATCTCTGGAGGGAATGATCTTATTCTGAAAGCAACAGGCATGCTGATGGTTTTTTTCCATTGTAGTCTAAACATTTTAGGATAGCACACTTACAAATCATTTCAACTCATTTTTAATAATTGTAATATGTGTTATGTAATTGAGATAAACCAAGTAATTTTGACAAGATGATAAGGATACTAATAATAGCCATCATGCTTTCCATACCCCAAGAATATGCTTGTTCTCTTTGCCACAGCCCTGGGAGAGGTATGATATTCTCATTTTGTAACTGAAGAAAACACATTTTATCTCAGTTGCCTAGGACATATATCAAATAAGTACATTGGTTTCAGGGCAGTGTGACTTCAGATCCATCTAGTAAGCAGCACTCGCACGGACAGCCCTGAGTTCAGAACCACATGGTCACTGTGTGATGATTGACAGCTTCATTCAGAGCACAATTGGCTTTCTGCTTATTGAGTCCCATCCATGATAATCAAAGCTGAACTGTGCCTGTAGGGGGCTTGCACAGAAGTCTGAACTTCATAGAAAGGAATAAAATATTATTACTATATACTTAAATTAAGACTACTTTAAATGGTCTCTAAAATGTACTTAATGCCAATTGAAACAATTTCCGTTTAAAGTAGGAAATAAATCTGTATAACATGTTGAAAATTTACCCCAAATCGACCACATACTGGGACACAGAAAAAAACTTAACAAATGCAAGAAAATTGAAATAATTTCATGCATTCTATCAGACCACAGTGCAATAAAGCTCAATATCAACACCAGGATAAGCCCTACTATCTACAAGAACACAGGGAGACTAAACAACACTCTCCTGAATAATGAATGGGTCAAGGAAGAAATAAAGAAAGAAATAAAAGCATTCCTAGAACTGAATGACAATGATAATACAACACAACAAAACTTATGGGATACTTTAAAAGCAGTCCTAAGAGGGAAGTTTATAGCCCTGAGTGCCTACATCAGGAAAACAGAAAGAACACAAGTGAATGATCTAACACTGCAGCTAAAAACACTTGAGAGACAACAACAAATGAACCCTAAACACAACAGACAGGAAGAAACAAAAATTAGGGCAGAAGTCAATGAAATAAAAACAAAGAAAACAATACAAAAATCAATGAATCCAAAAGTTGGTTCTTTGAGTGAATAAACAAAATAGAGAGACCTCTAGCCCAGTTAACAAAAAGAAAGAGCAACTCCAAATCAATAGAATTCATGATGAAAGGGGAAATATCACAAGAGACAATGGAAAAGATCCAGACAATCATACAAGAATACTTCAAAAACCTATACTCTACTAAGTTTGAAAACCTAGGAGAAATCCATGAATATCTGAAATCCCGGGAATCACCAAAGCTTAACCAAGAAGAGATTGACAGTTTAAACAGATCCATAATATATGAAGAAATTGAAGATGTAATAAGAACCTCCCAACTAAAAAAAGCCCAGGCCCAGGTGGTTTCATGGCAGAATTCTATAAAACATTTCAAAAAGACTTACAACCATTATTATTCAAATTGTTCAGAAGGATTCAAGCAGAGGGAAATTTCCCAAATTTCTTCTATGAAGCCAACATCACTCTTATACCAAAACCAGGAAAAGATACAATCAAAAAGAAGAACTATAGACCCATCTCATTAATGAACACAGATGCAAAAATTCTCAACAAAATACTTGCAAACCACATACAGACCCACAGCAAAAAGATCACCCATCATGACTGAACTGGTCACTTTTCTGTTGCTGTGATAAAACCACCATGAGCAAGGGAGCTTATAAAAGGAAGAGTTTGAGCTTACAATTGACAGTTTCGGGGAATCAGAGTCCATTGTGGCGGGAAGCATTGTGGCCGGGGCTGGAGGAGCAAGCCAAGGGTCACATCTCGTAACGAGCACAGGAAGCAGAGAGAGCAAGAAGCTGGAGACCACAAGGCTTGTTAAACTCACTAAGCCTGCCCGCAATAACGTACTTCCTCCAGCACAGCCACACCTTCTAAGGCCTCCAAAAACAGTGCCACCAACTGGAGACAAAATGTCTGGATACTTAAATCCTATGGGGGGACACTCTCATTCAAACCACCACATTCCACTCCCTGGCCCCCATAGGCCATATAAAATGCAAAATGCATTTAGTCCAACCTTAAAAGTCCCCATAGTCTTTTTTTTTTTTCTCAACATTTTTTTTTATTGATGCTTTGTGCATTTCATACATCATTTTCCAATTCAGTTCAGGCATATCTCCCCTTCCCTTCACCCCCACCCCCACCCCAACCGAGATCATGCATTCTGCCATGACTGTCCTGCATATCTCTCTCAGTTTTTTTTTCCATTTTTTAGCTATAAGTGATAATCCATGAGTACAAGCATCCTTCATGTATAACCAATTTGCAGGCTGTTGTGCCCAAACACCCACAGCCCCACCTTCCAGCGGGGGGTGAGGGGTTGTATGTTCAATCAGGTTAATCAAATGAGGGTCCAGACTACATTGCTGTAGTTTCACCCTTCACCCCAATCGCAGCCCTTACATTCTACCA